>JAPFBE010000044.1:0-543888 GCA_034336665.1 Luscinia megarhynchos | reverse complement strand
GTGTGTGCGAACAGAGCGGAGGTGACGCCGAGTTTGGGCAGCGCGCTCGGCGCTGGCGGGGAAGGCTGACAGAATGGTGGCCCTTTTCCCTGTGAAAAAACTTCAAACCCCAGTTCCCTGATACCAGTTTGGAGAAGGCATTTGTAAAACTCAAGGCAGCCAGGGTTCTAAGTGGTTGAAGTTTGCGTCTGGGAGAAGTCCCGATCCGTTTGGCATTTTAGCAGGCGGAAGCCCGGTGCCAGCCCCCGGGCCGTGGACGAGAACATTGTGCCTTTTCCCTGTGGAAAACACCTCACCCTCCCAGATTCCTGATATTGCTTTAAAGGAGATATTTTGCGCTCCCCAGGGGCCTTGGATTTCCTGTGGAAACTGTCCGCCGAGCTGCCTTCCTTTACCTCGACGATCCCCTCAAAAATGCCACCTCACTCCCCTCGACGTCCCCTCGCATTTTCCTACGCAAACAATTCTCGTGTCCCCTCTAAATTACCCTGGCTTTTCAGCTAAGCGAATTGCCGGACTCGTGCCCACTGCCTGTGATTCACTCAAGCAAAATCAAGAGTAAACGTTTCTTGGGCTTTAAGACCCTGAAAGAACTTTAAAGTAAAATAAGTCGCCTTTTTCTTCTGTTTTTTTCTTCTTTCAGACGCTGGCCTTGCCTCTGTGGATGTGTGCTGAGCTCTCACTGCGTGCAGGGGACTGTCAGGCCTGAATGACTATGAGTTTGTGTTCTCACTGGAGAATCAGAAATTATTGTTAATTAGATCACAGAAATGCTTTCTGAAACCTTTCCCCCTCCCTTTGCTGGTACGTCTTCTCTTTCTGCCTTTGAACTTACAGCTGTTCCCTGACGCTTTCCCCTGCCTCACTTCTGTGTAGCTCCTAACTGGGCAAAACTGGGTTAACTTAAGGAGGGCCGAGGTCACATTTTTAGCTGGATTTTTTTAAAATTTCTAATGATACTGAAATTATTTCCAGTTGTCCAGTGAGAAGAACACAAACTCGCAGCTACTCAGGGCTGACGGTCACTGAGGAAAATCTGACACAGTATTAATAAGTAACCTTTCCTGGGGGCAGTCATCACCCCAGTCTTCCAGCTTTGGCAAATTTTTGCAGTGAATGGACCCAAGTTCTAACTCTTGACCTAAATTTCTGACAGCTTTTTTTAGAAAGATACTGGACAGTAAATTGTACAACAAGTGAAAATTGCACAAAGAAAAACAGGCCCAGACCAAAACCCAACCACCCCCATCACTGCTCCATCCTAATTTCGGAAGAAATAGCAATAGAGTTGATAAATACTCTCCTGCCGTGCTATGCAATCCTTTGCTGCACATCCCCAGAGAGGATTTACTCCACCCTTTGTTGTTGACAGCACAAATCCCACTAGTCACAGACAGAGACGGAGCAAACCTAAAGCAATGGTTCTGGCAGCACCTGCAATTCCGAGCACCCTGTTCCCTGGAATGCTCATCCGAGCGCTCGTGGCGATCTTGCCTTGGCCCAGACTCTCTGCCCTCAGAGGGAGGACACGGCTCTGGCACCCCATTTCCTCTTGCTCCTGCTGACCTGCAAGGCTACAGGTAAACGCAGTCCCTCGGTCCTTGCATCCCTGAACGCCAGGAGAGCAGGCATTTCACCCAGATCCCAGATTCCCTAGGCAGCTACTCCCAGCAGGGAGGAAAAGAGGAACCCAGCATCCCTCTGACTTACCCCACAGTACGGGCAGGACCAGGAGCCCTCCAGCGCAGACCCCTGGTGCTGAAGCCTCTTGGCTTTGGCTGCTCAAACACCACAGCTTTTGGCAAAGATGGGAGCAGTGTAATGATTTTTCCTGTCCTAAAAGAGAGGAGGAAAAGAAAATTAAGTCCGCCGCAGAAGTCAAAGGATCCCGGCTTTCGCATTTCTGCTCTGATTGCTCACTATGGGGTTTTATCCAGGTGACACCAATTCAAATACAAAAGTGCCTTTTCCCAGCATTTTTATTCCAAACTATTTCAGACATTAAATGGATGATCATTTTTCTTATTGCGTTCTTTGCTTAATTTTAACAGAATCATTTGCATCCCAGACCCCGATTGTCAGTTATTTAATCTTTTACCACTTGACTTTGCACAAAGGGACACCCGGGTGCTGTGTCACAAGAAATCCCAACACCTGACACGGAAAGGTTTTGAGGTGCTCCAGAACACAGCTGATCATGCGTTTGTTAGGCACACCGATTCTGTCACATCCACCTGAGCTGTGCAGGCGAGGCAAAGACTCTCCTTCCTCCTAAGGAATCGTTGTCTGAGACTACAAATGTCCCTCTGAGGCAGCACCTGAAAACAACGTGGGAAAGGCAAAATGAGAATGTTTTCTTTCAGAAAATGAGTAATAATAATAATAATAATCAGAACTTCTGGACAAATTTAGTAACATCACTGCCTTTACCAAATAAAACCAATAAAATAGTTAAACTATTTAAAATATTTTTATATTTCTGTTATCATATTTATAATTAATATTCATACATTATAAATTATATTTGCATTATTAATATTATACATTTATATAACTTTGATACTTGTATTTGTTTCTATTTTATATTTATATAGTTTTATTTTTCTATTATATTTATTTTATATTTAGTTTATTAAAAAACCCTTCTCTAACCAAATAAAACCAATAAAACATTTATTTAAGCTATAGTTAGGTATTTTTTATATTTATATGTTTCCTGTCTTCTACACCCAGCCCTCCCTGAGAATGTTCTGGCACCCTTGGGTCCCTCTGTGGGAAGAGCACCTGGCATGACACCCCATTTTGCACTCACCTGCTCCTTCACTGCAGTGTGGCTCCCTCTCCTTGGGACCTTGGGGTGCCCCAAATGACATGGGAGCCCCCGAGTCTCCAACCCCTCCACCCCTCAGCCTTTTTTCCTCACCCCCAAAGAAGGCACAGAATGATTCCAACTGCCCCACACAGGAGGACGGCACTTTATTTGAACCCTTCCCACGGGTTCATGGCTTTTGTCAAGGTGAAGCCGAGGCATAACACTCATCCGCCACATGCAACTCTTACACGACTCACTATCACTTTGACAGCTTTCTTAGGCCACAGGTCTTGGGGCTGCTCGGGAACACAGGTCCTGAGAGCCTTGAAAAAATCCTCCTGCCTGACGAAAAGTGCAGGCCCTGGACAGCCTGCGCCCTAACTCGCAGACCGGCTGGGACAGAGGGGGGAAAAAAAACCCAGCCGGGGGAGGGAAAAAAAAGCCCCAGCTAGGGATTTTTTTTCTAAATGTGAAAATGGATTGAAAAACCTGAAAGGCAACATTCATACACACAAGGTTAGAAACAGTCAGCACACACACTTGCACAGACTGATGCAAGCAGTGGGGGATGGATGCAAACTCTCACAGACAGACAGTTACACAATCTCAAGCTGACATGCTGATGGCAATCCTTAATTAAAACGCTATACAAAAGAGGATGCTTGAACACGTCTTCTGGCTGCTGGTCTTCGACATCGAACAGCTGGTTCCGGGAAAAGCAGTAGCATCTGTGGCTGCAGAGACGGATATCCGCCTCAGGGACCTGCGACGCAGTGGGAGGACGGCAACAAGTATTTACCTGAGAGCTAGGAGATACCCCACCACATTAATACCCAAAATCCCACGGAAAAGAGATCAACAACCAAGTTTAATAGATGTTCTACCTAACCGTGACTATGTGCCAGGGCAGGGTACCTCTGAGGGTAAGAATATAAAAGCCCTGTAAAAGTTAGCACACAAAGGAGCCCTGTCAAATTAAGCACATATTCAGGCCCTGTAAAGCAAGCATGTACGAGCCCTGTCCAGATAAGCACGCATGGGAGCACTGTCAAAATAAGCATGTACGAGCCCTGTCAAAATAAGCACATATTCAGGCCCTGTAAAGTAATCACATACAAGCCCTGTCAAAGTTAGCACATCTAGAAGGCCTGTCCAAGTAAGCACAGAGTCCTGCCAAACTACGCATACATAGGAGTCCTGACCAAGTAAGCACACAGGAGCCCTGTCAAACTAAGCCCATATAAAAGCCCTGTCTAGGTAAGCACATAGGAGTCCTGTCAAATTAAGCACATATTCAGGCCCTGTAAAGTAAGCATGTATGAGTCGTTAAAATAAGCACACATGAGAGTCCTGTTAAAATAAGCACGCATGGGAGCACTATCAAAATTAGCACGCATGGGAGCCCTGTCTAATTAAGCACATATTCAGGCCCTGTAAAGTAAGCATATACGAGCCCTGTCTAAATAAGCACGCATGGGAGCACTGTTAAATTAAGCACATATTCAGGCCCTGTAAAGAAAGCATGTACGAGCCCTGTCCAAATAAGCATGCATGGGAGCCCTGTCCAAATAAGCACACATGGGATCCCTGTCTAATTAAGCACATATTCAGGCCCTGTAAAGTGATCATGTACGAGCCCTGTCAAAATAAGCACGCATGGGAGCCCTATCTAAATAAGCACACATTGGATCCCTGTCTAATTAAGCACATATTCAGGCCCTGTAACCTAAGTATGTACGAGCCCTGTCCAAATAAGCAAGCATGGGAGCCCTGTCAAAATAAGCACATATTCAGGCCCTGTAAAGTAAGCATGTACGAGCCCTGTCTAAATAAGCACGCATGGGAGCACTGTTAAATTAAGCACATATTCAGGCCCTGTAAAATAAGCATGTACGAGCCCTGTCCAAATAAGCATGCATGGGAGCCCTGTCCAAACAAGCACACATGGGATCCCTGTCTAATTAAGCACATATTCAGGCCCTGTAACCTAAGTATGTACGAGCCCTGTCCAAATAGGCAAGCATGGGAGCCCTGTCAAAATAAGCACATATTCAGGCCCTATAAAGTAATCACATACAAGCCCTGTCAAAGTTAGCACGTATAGAAGCCCTGCCAAGTAAGCACAGAGTCCTGCCAAACTACGCATACATAGGAGTCCTGACCAAGTAAGCACACAGGAGCCCTGTCAAACTAAGCCCATATAAAAGCCCTGTCTAGGTAAGCACATAGGAGTCCTGTCAAATTAAGCACATATTCAGGCCCTGTAGAGTAAGCATGTACGAGCCCTGTCAAAATAAGCACATATTCAGGCCATGTAAAGTAATCACATACAAGCCCTGTCAAAGTTAGCACATATAGAAGCCCTGTCCAAGTAAGCACAGAGTCCTTACAAACTACGCATACATTGGAGTCCTGACCAAGTAAGCACATATTCAGGCCCTGTAGAGTAAGCATGTATGAGTCATGTTAAAATAAGCACACATGGGAGTCCTGTTAAAATAAGCACGCATGGGAGCACTATCAAAATTAGCACGCATGGGAGCCCTGACAAAATAAGCACGCATGGGAGCACTATCAAAATTAGCACGCATGGGAGCCCTGTCAAAATAAGCACGCACGGAAGCCCTGTTCAAATAAGCAAGCATGGGAGCACTGTCAAAATAAGCACATATTGGATCCCTATCAAAATAAGCACACATTGGATCCCTGTCTAATTAAGCACATATTCAGGCCCTGTAAAATAAGCATGTACGAGCCCTATCCAAAATAAGCAAGCATGAGACCCCTGTCAAAATAAGCACATATTCAGGCCCTGCAAAGTAATCACATACAAGCCCTGTCAAAGTTAGCACATATAGAAGCCCTGTCCAAGTAAGCACAGAGTCCTGCCAAACTATGCATACATTGGAGTCCTGACCAAGTAAGCACACAGGAGCCCTGTCAAACTAAGCCCATATAAAAGCCCTGTCTAGGTAAGCACATAGGAGTCCTGTCAAATTAAGCACATATTCAGGCCCTATAGAGTAAGCATGTACGAGCCCTGCCCAAAATAAGCACACATGGGAGCCCTGTCCAAATAAGCATGTACGAGCCCTGTCAAAATAAGCACATATTCAGGCCCTGCAAAGTAATCACATACAAGCCCTGTCAAAGTTGGGACATATAGAAGCCCTGCCAAGTAAGCACAGAATCCTGCCAAACTACGCATACATTGGAGTCCTGACCAAGTAAGCACACAGGAGCCCTGTCAAACTAAGCCCATATAAAAGCCCTGTCTAGGTAAGCACATAGGAGTCCTGTCCAATTAAGCACATATTCAGGCCCTGTAGAGTAAGCATGTATGAGTCATGTTAAAATAAGCACGCATGGGAGCCCTGTTAAAATAAGCACACATTGGATCCCTGTCATATAAGCACACATTGGATCCATGTCAAAATAAGCACATATTCAGGCCCTGTAAACTAAGTATTTACCACCCTGTCAAAATAAGCACATATTCAGGCCATGTAAAGTAAGCACATACAAGCCCTGTCAAAATTAGCACATATAGGAGCCCTGTCCAAGTAAGCACAGATCTCTGTCAAACTAAGCACACATAGGACCCTGCCCAAGTAAATAAACATAGGAGCCCTTTCGAGCTAAGTCCATATAAAAGCCCTGTCTTAGTAAGCACGTAGGAGTCCGGTCAAATTGAGCACATTTTCAGGCCCTGTAAAATAAGTATGTACAAGCCCTGTCAAACTAAGCCCATATACAAGCCCTGTCATAGTAAGTACATTGGAGCCCTGTCAAAGCTGCCTCAAAAATCCTTCATTACAAGTCCAGACCCAGCATCCCCCTCTCATCCCCTCTGTGGGTTGGAACCCTCTACTTAGCTCTCAGACATCGCGGGATGCAAATGCATGTCAGGTGCAGAGAATGCCACCTTGTCATCTGGGAAACTGCTGCCATCACCGGGCTGTTTTCTCTTAGTCAGCTGCAATAAAGAAAACCAAACATCAGTACATGCTGTTAGCAGCATGTCGGCCAAATCCGGATAATTCCCCTATTCACCATCGCCCAAGAATGCCGGGTACTCAGGGCACACACTTCAGCCCCCCTCCGAGGCTCTGCACGGTTAGCACCCGCACGACTCTTTACGTACCCTTTAAATCACAGGTGGAGGGGCATTCCCGCCAGTTTAAACACACACAGTAATAGAAGAGCAGTTACTTCCCTCAATTTAAATTTCTTTTGTCCTCATAGCCCCCAATTTTTTCTGGGGGCACCAGGGAGGGGGAGGCAATATAAAATTGAAAAGGGAAAAGACACAAGTTCCCACTAAAAAGCCACATGGGCTCACCTGTTCAGAAGCTGCTTCCTCTCAAAAAGATTTGTCCCTCGGCACCTTCCTGAAGCTGTGCTCTGCATGCCAGCGCTCCCCCAGATCCTGTGAGGTGCTCTCACTTCCATTCCTCGAGGTACCCCCGGGAGCCCACCATAAGCTTCTCTCCTCCAGCAGCTTTATACCGAAGAGAGCAGGGAAACCCTCCCCCTAAAACAGCCCCCAGCAGGACCTGCCCCCTCATCATGGTCATTGCGAATACCTGGGACTGCTCACTCTAAGTGCTCACACCTGGTCTGCTCTGTTCTCTCTCATCACCCTAAGTGCTCCCACCTAGGGCTCTTGAGGGGCACAGCCCGGCACAGCACGTCGGGGGCTGGGTCCAGTAGCAGCAGTAGCAGAGCGCCCCATATACATAATATTTATATTGCTAATATTTATTTCTATTCAATTCATATATATATATCTTTATATATTATATATTTGTATTTTTAAAATTTAGTATTATTTATTTAAAAGCTCCACCTCTAACGAAATACAAACACAAAACCCCTTTATTTTAAACAATATTTAAATATATGTTTCTATTTATATTTTTCATATTTATATCTGTAATTCATATACCTATAAGAATATATTTTATTGATATCCTATATATATTTATCTATTTTTATACATATACTTACATATATTTATATATGCATATATACTTCTAATTTTATATGTCTTTATATACTTATTGTATATTTGGATATTTTGCTTATATTATTAAAAAAAACCCCAATAATATATTTCAACCATACAAAATATTTTTATATTTCTATTCTCATATTAATAATTTATAGTCATACACTATACATTATATTTGCATTATTAATATTATACATTTAATATAAATTTGTTACTTGTATTTGTTTCTATTTTATATTTATATATTTTTATTTTTCTATTATACTTATTTTATATTGAGATTATTTATTAAAAAACCCTTCTCTAACCAAATAAAACCAATAAAACATTTATTTAAGCTATAGTTAGGTATTTTTTATATTTATATGTTTCCTGTCGTCTACACCCAGCCCTCCCTGAGAATGTTCTGGCACCCTTGGGTCCCTCTGTGGGAAGAGCACCTGGCATGACACCCCATTTTGCACTCACCTGCTCCTTCACCGCAGTGTGGCTCCCTCTCCTTGGGACCTTGGGGTGCCCCAAATGACATGGGAGCCCCCCAGTCTCCAACCCCTCCACCCCTCAGCCTTTTTTCCTCATCCCCAAAGAAGGCACAGAACGACTCCAACTGCCCCGGGCAGGAGGATGGCACTTTATTTGAACCCTTCCCACGGTCCATCTACCCCAAAAAGGGACTCTGCTAACACAAGGACGTGGGGGGACAGCCCCCAGAAGGGCTGAAGTTCCTTCTCAGTCCCGCAGACACAGGCAACAAGAGGCAGAAAAAGGGAGTGCCAGCAGAGAGGACAGAGCAAGAAAATAAAGACCAAGACGCAGGATGAAATGGAAAAAAATAAAAAATCCAAAAACACCTGGGATGGTGAATGGGCCGCATACAGAGAGGGATTAAAAAAGAACAGGGACAGCAAACCGGACACACCCATGGGAACCAAGGGCACGGGGCGCTCCACAGAGCCACAGAGAATAAAACAGGAACACGAGTGAGACACGGAGAAGGACGCAGAAAGAGACACAGTGCCAAACACACAGCAAGGACTGAGGGATACAGAGACAAAGAGGCAAACAAGAAGCCGCAGAAGAAACGATCACGGCACGTGCCGGGGCGGGCAAACACGGCCGAGGAGCAGCACAGGGACGGAGACAGAGGCACTAGGGCCCCGCGCACCTGAGACGAGTCCGGCTGGGGCCCCGCCCCAGGTCCTGCCCTTGAATCACCCCCCGGCCCCGCAGCGCCGCTTAACCTCGACCTGGCCCCGCCCCGAAACACCGCCCGGCCCCGCCCTCGATCCCGCCCCTGAATCACTGCCCGGCCCCGCCCACCTCTGGTCCCGCCCTTGAATCACCGCCCGGTACCGCTCGGCCCCGCCCCTGAATCACGGCCGGATTCCGCCCTTGAATCACCGCCCGGCCCCGCCTCCGGTCCCGCCCCTGAAGCACTGCCCGTGAACCACAGTCCGGTCCCGCCCGGTTCCGCCCGCTCCCTCCCCGGCGCGCCGTCCTGCCCGGGCTGGGGCGGGACCATCGCTCCCGGGGCCGAACCGGGGCTGTTCCCGGCTCCGGGTCCCCTCGGACTAGCGATCCTCACCGGGGCTGGGGGTTCCAGCACAGCCCCCAGGGCATCCCGCTGCTTCCTCAAGCCCCCTTCAGCGGGGTCAGGTTTTGGGGCAGGGATACCCAAACCCAGCAGAGCTGGCTTTAACGGATCCGGGGGAAACCGACCCTCTCCCCTCCTCACCCAATGGCCGCTGCCAAAAGCCAGCCGGAGGCTCAGCTCCCCTCAATCTCTGCAAGGAATCGGATTTCTCAATCCGGCAGGGCAGCAGCGCTGTTCTCCTCGCTGCAGATCGAGCAGGGAGGAGGGGGGTGTGTGCGAACAGAGCGGAGGTGACGCCGAGTTCGGGCAGCGCGCTCGGCGCTGGCGGGGAAGGCTGACAGCCGCCGGGGCTGCGCGGCTCCGAGCGTGGGAAGGACGGCAGTGCTGCCGCCTTGTGGGCACAGCGCGGTACTGCACCTGCCCTTCTCAAGATGGCGGAAGCCACGGCGTGCCGCGTGTGGGACTGCGGCCACGCTCCAGATGGCGCCTGCGGCCGCAGCAGGACCCCGCGGCAGAGAAAGGGATTTTTTTGGGGTGCTTATGGCTGGTTGTTTGGGGTGTTTTTTGGGGATTTTCCCCCCTTTTGGCCGCCAGCTCCAGGTGGTTTTTGGGGTTTTTTTGGGCATATTTTTGGTAATTTTGGAGGACTTTTTTGGGAAATTTTTCAGGGTTTTTTGGTAATTTTGGGGGGATTTCGGGGATTTTTTTAAGGGTTTATGAGGATATTTTTGGAGGGAGATTTTTTGGGATGTTTTGGGAGGTTTTTTGGTTTTTTTTTTTTTTTTTTGGTAATTATTGGATATGTTTTTTGGCGTTTTTTGGGTGTTTTCGGGTTTTTTTCTCACCCTTGGCCGCCAGGTCCAGGTGTTTTTTTGGGGTATTTTTGGGGAATATTTTTAGTAGTTTTTGGGGGGATTTTTTGGGTTTTTTGGGGCATATTTTTGGGGGGGATATTTTTGGGGTGCTTTTGGGATTTTGGCGGTTTTTCGGGGATTTTTTTGGAGGGGTTATGGGAAGTTCTACGGGATTTTTTTTTTAATTTTTTTGAAATTTTTTTGGGATTTTTTGGGAATATTTTCTAGGTTTTGGTAATTCTTGGGGGGTTTTGGGAGGGGAAATTTTTTGGTGGGTTTTAAGGGATTTATTTGGAATTTTTGGGGGATTTACTGGGGTTTCTTTTGGGAATTTTTGGGGGGTTTTTGGTAAGTTTTGGGGATATTTTTAGGGTGTTTTTGGCTGTTTTTTTGGGTAGTTTTTTTGGGTTTTTTCTCATATTTGGCCGTAAGCTCCAGGTGGTTTTTGGGGTTTTTTTGGAGGGATATTTTTAGTAATTTTTAGGTTATTTGGGGATTTTTTGGGGGGAATTCTTGGGGGGTTTTGGTAATTTTGGGGGATTTTTTGGTGATTTTTTTCATTGTTTTTGGGGATTTTTACACCTTTAGCTGCCAGGTTCAGGTGGTTTTCGGGGTGTTATTTGTGGATATTTTTGGGAATTTGGGGGATTTTTTGGGAGAATTTTTTGGGGGTTTTTGGTAATTTTTGTGGATATTTTTTCGGGAATTTTTTGGTTTTTTTGGGGTATAATTTTGGAGTGTTTTGGCGTTTTTTCTCCACTTTGGCCGCTAGGTTCAGGTGATTACTGGGGGGTTTTTGTAATTTCTTGGGGTGTTTTAGGCTTGTTTTCTGTGGGATTTTTTTTGGGAATTATTTGGTAATTTTCAAGGGATATTTTTGAGGTGTTTTGGGGGTGTTTTTGGATTTTTTGGGGTTATTCTTGGAATTTTTGGGAAGGTTTTTGGAATTTTTCAAGGAATTTTTTAAAAATGTTTTAAGGGCTTTTCTGGAGATATTTTTGGGGAGTTTTTTGGGTTGGATTTTTTTTTGACTTTTGGCTGCCAAGTTGTGATTTTGCGGGGGTTTTTGGGGTGTTTCTAGGGGTTTTTTTTGGAATTTTTTTGGGGGGGTTTGGTAATTTTTGGAGATTTTTGGGGGATTTTTGGGGGTTTTGGGGAGTTTATTTGGAATTTTGGGGGGTTTTTTAATTTTTGCGGATTTTTTGGGATTTGTTTTGGCAATTTTATGGAAGTTTTTGGTAATTATTGGGAATTTTTTGAGGAATATGTTAGGGATTCTTTTGGGATTTTTAGGGGTGTTTTTGGGGCTTTTTTTCTCACTACTGGCTGCAAGGATATGGTGATTTTTGGGGTTTTTTTGGAGTGTTTCTAGGGGCTTTTTTTGGAAATTTTTTGGGAGTTTTGGGGAATATATTTGGAATTTTTGAGGGATTATTTGGGGATTTTTTGGGAATTTTTGGGGTTTTTTTGGGTTTTTTTGTAATTTTTTGGGGTTTTTCGGTAATTTTTGGGGTATTTTTAGGGTGCTTTTGGGGGTTTTTCTCACCTTTGGCCGCCACGTTCAGGTGATTTTTGGGGAGTCTTTGGTAATTTTTGGGGTGTTTTTGGGGTGGTTTTTGTGGGTGTTTTGTTTGGTATTTTTTGGAAATTTATTGGGGATATTTTTGGGTGGATTTTGGGGTTTTTTGGAATTTTCTGGGGTTTTTTTTGGGATATTTGGGGGGGTTTTGGGAGATATTTTTGGGGTGTTTTTCAGAGATAGTATGCTTAAACTATGCGCTTAGTTAAAGATAACAGCCCGTGATGGGGACCCCTGCAGCTGACAAGACAATTATCAACACACACGGGCTGGACCACCACCCAAATTAAAAGGGATAAGGAGAAGAAGAAAACCACAAGCCAAAAAACACGCCTGCTCTAAAAAGGCGGACCCAAGGAGTGGCCGTGCTGAACAGTTCGCAGAAACTGTGGGCTATGCATGAAGGTCTATGAGTATGTCACAAATGGATGGATTGTAAAACGTATTTAAAGGGGTGTTCCCGAAGCAGCGGTGTGCTCTGGGCAGCATGCAAAGCACCCGGCCGTTTTAACCCTTTGCTCTAAGCATGTCTCCTATTGCCTTTTTTTATTAAACCGTGTAATTCTCCCAGAACAGTGAACCGTGTTTGTCACACTGAGGCGTCGCCGCCGCTGCCCGGATCGAGCGGGGCGTGTCTGTGAACAGAGGGGAGGTGACGCCGAGTTGGGGCTGCGAGGTCGGCGCTGGCGGACGAGGCTGCAGCGGCCGCGCCTGCGAGCGTGGGAATGGTGGCAGTGCTGCCGCCTTGTGGGCAAAGCGCGGTACTGCACCTTGCCCTTCTCGAGATGGCGGAAGCCACGGCGTGCCGGGACCCTGCTGTGCGGGACTGCAGCCACACTGGCATTAGCCAGGATGATTTTATCTGTGATGCAGACTGGATCCTTTGTGCATCTACACTCATTTCAGTTTGGCTCCCTAAGACTCAGGCAAGGGACTGTCATTCTCCGATGATCACAAATATAACTTGTGTACACTAAACCCTGAAAAATCTGTATGGTGCTGTATGATGGGGATACAAAACCAAAAGGCTGACTGAAAATTTGCATTGAGGTGAAACACACACATTTTAGACTTGGTGCTGGTCTGTTTACCAACAACTTTGGTTTAAAATAAATGTGAGCCTCTGTTAATAATGCTAGACCAGGGATCAGGAGAATTTGGTGTTATTACCAGTTCCAATACTGGCCCAAGAAGCAAACCTACCTTGGCACTCTCACTCTAGTCCATTTTTACTAGTCTAAAATGAATATTGAAGATTATTTATAACTCCAAAACAAGGATGTGTTTGTGGAGTTAAACCTAATAAACACAGTAGATTTAGACGTGGGTGTACAAGTGAAGCATATGTACACAATTGTACCAAATATCTACAGACAAATGCACGTTTGTATTTCGGAAGTCCAAGCCTACTTCACTAAGATAGGTTGTAGTGTATGTCTTCAACAATTTTTTCTTTCTTGTAAAGAATAATAACAATGACCTGTTACTGTGCTTTGGGCAAAGTTTCCTGAACGTGGGGGATCCTTTCAATAAAATGATCAATAATAATTCCTGTTGAAAGTATAGAGAAACTAGATATGGCAAAACAACACAGGATCTATGTTGGGCATGTGACCATAAAACACAAAACGTTCTGGAAAAATAATAAAAACCAAATTACATAAATTATGCAAAATACACTTTTATTTATCTTGATACGAAAAACATTAAAAAATGCTAAAAAATATAAAGAATTTAGGGATAAGATAGAAAAATGCTGACAATAAAACAGCTCCACGATGAAAGTGCCCAATGGAGCTGGCTCTTGCCACACCGATCCACTCTTGACCTCGAAGAAGCTGACGCTGATCCAGCTTGCTCTTGCCCCGTCGTCCCTCGGCTTCTGCCAACGGACGACGACGCACTCAGGCCGGACAAGCTCCAGCCCCCAAAGGCAACCGCCACCCACCAGCCCCACATCGAGACCCTCGCGCCAGGCCACCACCCACAGGACCCGCCCGCAGCCGCCCAAAAGCCTCCAGCTCCAGCTTGACTCACCACCTCGACGTCCGCCAACGTCCCACGCCGTGCCGGGAGCCAGGCCCTCTGGGCAAAGGAAGCTGGGCACGAAGCAAAGCAGCGCGCGAGAGACTGCAGCCCTGCTTACAGGGGGCCTCAAGCCGCCGCCTGCACTGCAAAGTGCCCGGGACTCCAGAGCACCGGCCCCGACTTACAGGGCGGCCCTGGTCCCCAAGGCCTACGGAGGCTCCTTCTCTCCAATTCGGGCCCCCTCCCCACTAACGGGGAGGGCGCGCAACGCAGGCTGCCAGCGGAAGGGAGCACAAAGGCGCCCAGACCCACAGCCTACTTACAGGCCGGTCCACACCCAGGGAGCCACGGAGCTCGGCCTTCCCCCACGGGAACAGGAACCAGACTCCACAGTCGAGCAGCCCAACTCACGGCCTAAAGCCCAAGGGCCCCAGGGGCCCCAGGGGCCGGGAGCCCAGCCCTGGCGACAGGGAGGGCACACGCCCAGCCCCACCACTCCTGGCCCCACGCCTCTGAAAGGCCGGGGCCAGGGACACCCGCCTGATTACAGGGGGTGGTCCCTCCAACCGCCCGACGAGACCGGGGGGCGCACACAACCCCGCTTACGGGGCCGCCCCCTGCAGCTCGGCACCCCCCAACGAGCGCCACGGAGCACGGGCTCCGGCCCGCGCTCCACTTAGGGGCCGGCCGCAGCCCGGCCGCCGCGCAGCACGGCAACACGGCCGTCTGCAGGAGCCCCTCCGGCCTCCGCAACGAGGCCGCCGGCGAGGTGGCACCAGCGCTTCTTCAACCTGCACCCTGGCAAAGGCCCGGGCGCAGCGGTTCCTGTTACCCGGCTAAAGCAGCCGCCCCAGCCCTGCTTACAGGGACCTGGGGCCGCTCCTGGGGACAAAGGGACATGCAGGTTCCTGACACGTGCCCAGAGCAAGAGGCCCGCACGCTGCCAGTTCACCAGCACAAAGGGCACCAGAGGCCCAGACCCCGGCCCTGGCTACAGGCGGGTCACGTTGCCCACGCTGCCGTTAAGCGGCTTCGTACCGTCCTCAGGAAGCAGGGGACGAGGCCAGACACTTTGTCCACGCAAGCATTTTGGGGGCTGGCTTGTGGCTGCACGGAGCTCCTCTTCCTCTCCTGGGAAGCCTAAGCTACACTGCTCTATTTCTAAAGGGAGGCTAAAGCACAAACGCACGGGGCTCTTTCGCACCGCCTCACACAAGGACAAGGGAGGGAGGGAGGGGAAGCAAGTCCCAGAAGAGGGAGCCCGTTCCGTGCAGCCAAAGGCCTCAAGGGAGCCACCCCTATTGCTCTGTGGGAGACAAAAGCATCAGACCTGCACCGTACTGCACCGTGGGGAGGGCACAGGGGCCTCGACATGCTCAGGCGCTTCAGGGCTGCAACGGGGACAAAGGCTGTGACACACGCCCCCGAGTACAGGGGGTCACGCTGGCCAGGGGCCAGCAGCGGGCAGAAAGCTGTGCCACGGCTGGGGAAAAGCCCTGCCCTGCTTACAGGGCGGCCGGGCTGGGGGCTCGGGGAGCTCCGTTTCCCCCCTCAGGCGCGGCGACAGGGGCTCTGACCCTCGCTACTGGGTTGCCCCTCTCTCCAGGCAGCCAAAGGAGCACAATGGCAAAAGGCCAAGAACAACAAAGACGCAGCCCTGCACGCAGGGAGGTCGCCCAGCACAAGCAAAGTCAGCCGCGGCACCTTAAAGGTGCCCTGGCCATGCCACCAAGGCCCTTTGCCCAGAGGGCCTCTCGTGCTCCTTCTTCTTGCCTCGCCGTTCCACTCTTGACCTCGAAGAAGCTGACGCTGATCCAGCTTGCTCTTGCCCCGTCGTCCCTCGGCTTCTGCCAACGGACGACGACGCACTCAGGCCGGACAAGCTCCAGCCCCCAAAGGCAACCGCCACCCACCAGCCCCACATCGAGACCCTCGCGCCAGGCCACCACCCACAGGACCCGCCCGCAGCCGCCCAAAAGCCTCCAGCTCCAGCTTGACTCACCACCTCGACGTCCGCCAACGTCCCACGCCGTGCCGGGAGCCAGGCCCTCTGGGCAAAGGAAGCTGGGCACAAAGCAAAGCAGCGCGCGAGAGACTGCAGCCCTGCTTACAGGGGGCCTCAAGCCGCCGCCTGCACTGCAAAGTGCCCGGGACTCCAGAGCACCGGCCCCGACTTACAGGGCGGCCCTGGTCCCCAAGGCCTACGGAGGCTCCTTCTCTCCAATTCGGGCCCCCTCCCCACTAACGGGGAGGGCGCGCAACGCAGGCTGCCAGCGGAAGGGAGCACAAAGGCGCCCAGACCCACAGCCTGCTTACAGGCCGGTCCACACCCAGGGAGCCACGGAGCTCGGCCTTCCCCCACGGGAACAGGAACCAGACTCCACAGTCGAGCAGCCCAACTCACGGCCTAAAGCCCAAGGGCCCCAGGGGCCCCAGGGGCCGGGAGCCCAGCCCTGGCGACAGGGAGGGCACACGCCCGGCCCCACCACTCCTGGCCCCACGCCTCTGAAAGGCCGGGGCCAGGGACACCCGCCTGATTACAGGGGGTGGGCCCTCCAACCGCCCGCCGAGACCGGGGGGCGCACACAACCCCGCTTACGGGGCCGCCCCCCGCAGCCCGGCACCCCCCAACGAGCGCCACGGAGCACGGGCTCCGCCCGCGCTCCACTTAGGGCCCGGCCGCAGCCCGGCCGCCCGCGCAGCACGGCAACACGGCCGTCTGCAGGAGCCCCTCCGGCCTCCGCAGCAGGCCGCCCGGCAAGGTGGCACCAGCGCTTCTTCAACCTGCGCCCCTGGCAAAGGCCCGGGCGCAGCGGTTCCTGTTACCCGGCTAAAGCAGCCTCCCCAGCCCTGCTTACAGGGACCTGGGGCCGCTCCTGGGGACAAAGGGACATGCAGGTTCCTGACACGTGCCCAGAGCAAGAGGCCCGCACGCTGCCAGTTCACCAGCACAAAGGGCACCAGAGGCCCAGACCCCGGCCCTGGCTACAGGCGGGTCACGTTGCCCACGCTGCCGTTAAGCGGCTTCGTACCGTCCTCAGGAAGCAGGGGACGAGGCCAGACACTTTGTCCACGCAAGCATTTTGGGGGCTGGCTTGTGGCTGCACGGAGCTCCTCTTCCTCTCCTGGGAAGCCTAAGCTACACTGCTCTATTTCTAAAGGGAGGCTAAAGCACAAACGCACGGGGCTCATTCACACCGCCTCACACAAGGACAAGGGAGGGAGGGAGGGAGGGAGGGAAGCAAGTCCCAGAAGAGGGAGCCAGTTCCGTGCAGCCAAAGGGCTCAAGGGAGCCACCCCTACTGCTCTGTGGGAGACAAAAGCATCAGACCCGCACCGCACTGCACCGTGGGGGAGGGCACAGGGGCCTCGACAGCTCAGGGCGCTTCAGGGCTGCAACGGGGACAAAGGCTGTGACACACGCCCCCCGAGTACAGGGGGTCACGCTGGCCAGGGGGCCAGCAGCGGGCAGAAAAGCTGCCACGGCTGGGGAAAAGCCCTGCCCTGCTTACAGGGCGGCCGGGCTGGGGGCTCGGGGAGCTCCGTTTTCCCCCCACAGGTGCGGAGACAGAGGCTCTAACCCTCGCTACCGGGTTGCCCCTCTCTCCAGGCAGCCAAAGGAGCACAACGGCAAAAGGCCAAGCACAACAAAGACGCAGCCCTGCACGCAGGGGAGGTCGCCCAGCACAAGCAAAGTCAGCCGCGGCACCTTAAAGGTGCCCTGGCCATGCCACCAAGGCCCTTTGCCCAGAGGGCCTCTCGTGCTCCTTCTTCTTGCCTCGCCGTTCCACTCTTGACCTCGAAGAAGCTGACGCTGATCCAGCTTGCTCTTGCCCCGTCGTCCCTCGGCTTCTGCCAACGGACGACGACGCACTCAGGCCGGACAAGCTCCAGCCCCCAAAGGCAACCGCCACCCACCAGCCCCACATCGAGACCCTCGCGCCAGGCCACCACCCACAGGACCCGCCCGCAGCCGCCCAAAAGCCTCCAGCTCCAGCTTGACTCACCACCTCGACGTCCGCCGACGTCCCACGCCGTGCTGGGAGCCAGGCCCTCTGGGCAAAGGAAGCTGGGCACAAAGCAAAGCAGCTGGCGAGACTGCAGCCCTGCTTACAGGGGGCCTCAAGCCGCCGCCTGCACTGCAAAGTGCCCGGGACTCCAGAGCACCGGCCCCGACTTACAGGGCGGCCCTGGTCCCCAAGGCCTACGGAGGCTCCTTCTCTCCAATTCGGGCCCCCTCCCCGCTAACGGGGAGGGCCTCAACGCAGGCTGCCAGCGGAAGGGAGCACAAAGGCGCCCAGACCCACAGCCTGCTTACAGGCCGGTCCACACCCAGGGAGCCACGGAGCTCGGCCTTCCCCCACGGGAACAGGAACCAGACTCCACAGTCGAGCAGCCCAACTCACGGCCTAAAGCCCAAGGGCCCCAGGGGCCCCAGGGGCCGGGAGCCCAGCCCTGGCGACAGGGAGAGCACACGCCCGGCCCCACCACTCCTGGCCCCACGCCTCTGAAAGGCCGGGCCAGGGACACCCGCCTGATTACAGGGGGTGGTCCCTCCAACCGCCCGCCGAGACCGGGGGGGCGCACACAACCCCGCTTACGGGGCCGCCCCCCGCAGCCCGGCACCCCCCAACGAGCGCCACGGAGCACGGGCTCCGGCCGCAGCCCGGCCTCCGCGCAGCACGGCAACACGGCCGTCTGCAGGAGCCCCTCCGGCCTCCGCAACCAGGCCGCCGGCGAGGTGGCACCAGCGCTTCTTCAACCTGCGCCCTGGCAAAGGCCCGGGCGCAGCGGTTCCTGTTACCCGGCTAAAGCAGCCTCCCCAGCCCTGCTTACAGGGACCTGGGGCCGCTGCTGGGGACAAAGGGACATGCAGGTTCCTGACACGTGCCCAGAGCAAGAGGCCCGCACGCTGCCAGTTCACCAGCACAAAGGGCACCAGAGGCCCAGACCCCGGCCCTGGCTACAGGCGGGTCACGTTGCCCACGCTGCCGTTAAGCGGCTTCGTACCGTCCTCAGGAAGCAGGGGACGAGGCCAGACACTTTGTCCACGCAAGCATTTTGGGGACTGGCTTGTGGCTGCACGGAGCTCCTCTTCCTCTCCTGGGAAGCCTAAGCTACACTGCTCTATTTCTAAAGGGGTGCTAAAGCACAAACGCACGGGGCTCATTCACACCGCCTCACGCAAAGACAAGGGAGGGAGGGAGGGAGGGGAAGGAAGCAAGTCCCAGAAGAGGGAGCCAGTTCCGTGCAGCCAAAGGGCTCAAGGGAGCCACCCCTACTGCTCTGCGGAAGACAAAAGCATCAGACCCGCACCGCACTGCACCGTGGGGAGGGCACAGGGGCCTCGACGCGCTCAGGCGCTTCAGGGCTGCTACGGGGACAAAGGCCGTGACACACGCCCCGAGTACAGGGGGTCACGCTGGCCAGGGGCCAGCAGCGGGCAGAAAGCTGCCACGGCTGGGGAAAGCCCTGCCCTGCTTACAGGGCGGCCGGGCTGGGGGCTCGGGGAGCTCCGTTTCCCCCCTCAGGCGCGGCGACAGGGGCTCTGACCCTCGCTACTGGGTTGCCCCTCTCTCCAGGCAGCCAAAGGAGCACAACGGCAAAAGGCCAAGAACAACAAAGACGCAGCCCTGCACGCAGGGAGGTCGCCCAGCACAAGCAAAGTCAGCCGCGGCACCTTGAAGGCGCCCTGGCTGTGCCACCAAGGCCCTTTGCCCAGAGGGCCTCTCGTGCTCCTTCTTCTTGCCTCGCAGTTCCACTCTTGACCTCGAAGAAGCTGACGCTGATCCAGCTTGCTCTTGCCCCGGCGTCCCTCGGCTTCTGCCAACGGATGACGACGCACTCAGGCCGGACAAGTCCAGCTCCCAAAGGCAACCGCCACCCACCAGCCCCACATAAAGACCCTCGCGCCAGGCCACCACCCACAGGACCCGCCCGCAGCCGCCCAAAAGCCTCCAGCTCCAGCTTGACTCACCACCTCGACGTCCGCCGAACGTCCCACGCCCGTGCCGGGGAGCCAGGCCCTCTGGGCAAAGGGAAGCTGGGCACAAAGCAAAGCAGCGCCAGCGAGACTGCAGCCCTGCTTACAGGGGGGCCTCAAGCCGCCGCCTGCACTGCAAAGTGCCCGGGACTCCAGAGCACCGGCCCCGACTTACAGGGGCGGCCCTGGTCCCCAAGGCCTACGGAGGCTCCTTCTCTCCAATTCGGGCCCCTCCCCACTAACGGGAGGGCCTCAACGCAGGCTGCCAGCGGAAGGGAGCACAAAGGCGCCCCAGACCCACAGCCTGCTTACAGGCCGGTCCACACCCAGGGAGCCACGGAGCTCGGCCTTCCCCCACGGGAACAGGAACCAGACTCCACAGTCGAGCAGCCCAACTCACGGCCTAAAGCCCAAGGGCCCCAGGGCCCCAGGGCCGGGAGCCCAGCCCTGGCGACAGGGAGGCACACGCCCGGCCCACCACTCCTGGCCCCACGCCTCTGAAAGGCCGGGGCCAGGGACACCCGCCTGATTACAGGGGTGGGCCCTCCAACCGCCCGCCGAGACCGGGGGGCGCACACAACCCTCGCTTACGGGCCGCCCCCGCAGCCCGGCACCCCCCAACGAGCGCCACGGAGCACGGGCTCCGGCCCGCGCTCCACTTAGGGGCCGGGCCGCAGCCCGGCCGCCGCGCAGCACGGCAACACGGCCGTCTGCAGGAGCCCCTCCGGCCTCCGCAACCAGGCCGCCGGGCGAGGTGGCACCAGCGCTTCTTCAACCTGCGCCCTGGCAAAGGCCCGGGCGCAGCGGTTCCTGTTACCCGGCTAAAGCAGCCTCCCCAGCCCTGCTTACAGGGACCTGGGGCCGCTCCTGGGGACAAAGGGACATGCAGGTTCCTGACACGTGCCCAGAGCAAGAGGCCCGCGACGCTGCCAGTTCACCAGCACAAAGGGCACCAGAGGCCCAGACCCCGGCCCTGGCTACAGGCGGTCACGTTGCCCACGCTGCCGTTAAGCGGCTTCGTACCGTCCTCAGGAAGCAGGGGACGAGGCCAGACACTTTGTCCACGCAAGCATTTTGGGGGCTGGCTTGTGGCTGCACGGAGCTCCTCTTCCTCTCCTGGGAAGCCTAAGCTACACTGCTCTATTTCTAAAGGGAGGCTAAAGCACAAACACACGGGGCTCATTCACACCGCCTCACACAAGGACAAGGGAGGGAGGGGAGGGAAGCAAGTCCCAGAAGAGGGAGCCAGTTCCGTGCAGCCAAAGGGCTCAAGGGAGCCACCCCTACTGCTCTGTGGGAGACAAAAGCATCAGACCCGCACCGCACTGCACCGTGGGGAGGGCACAGGGGCCTCGACGCGCTCAGGCGCTTCAGGGCTGCAACGGGGACAAAGGCTGTGACACACGCCCCGAGTACAGGGGTCACGCTGGCCAGGGGCCAGCAGCCGGCAGAAAAGCTGCCACGGTTGGGAAAGCCCTGCCCTGCTTACAGGGCGGCCGGGCTGGGGGCTCGGGAGCTCCGTTTCCCCACAGATGCGGAGACAGAGGCTCTAACCCTCGCTACCGGGTTGCCCTCTCTCCAGGCAGCCAAAGGAGCACAACGGCAAAAGGCCAAGCACAACAAAGACGCAGCCCTGCACGCAGGGAGGTCGCCCAGCACAAGCAAAGTCAGCCGCGGCACCTTAAAGGTGCCCTGGCCATGCCACCAAGGCCCTTTGCCCAGAGGGCCTCTCGTGCTCCTTCTTCTTGCCTCGCCGTTCCACTCTTGACCTCGAAGAAGCTGACGCTGATCCAGCTTGCTCTTGTCCCGTCGTCCTTTGGCTCCTGCAAGGGAATACGACACACTCAGGCCTGACAAGCTCCAGCTCCAGTGCCTAGCAGACAGTAGTTTTACAGGCTGAGTCTCAAACCACCCTATGCCAAATATTAGCAGTTGTTCTTGCATAGAATTCCTTATTGCCATGGTGTTTGTAAGGGTCACTCTTTGTGTGTACATTCCCCTCAACTCAATGATTAGAAGAAGATATTCGCCTCCATTTTGGGCGTGGCTTTTTCACATTTGCTTTTACAGAATAGGTTCTTTTTGCTAGCTTCACTGTAATCGCTCCTAGTTGAAAACAGTTTAGAATAATACAATGCTTTTCATTACGAGTGTCATGTGCAGGAAATAACATATACGCATATATATACACACACACACTTATATACATATATAGACACACACGTTTATATATTCATACATAAACACACACACACACGTTTATATACATACATATATATACACAGTCGCACGTTTACATATAACATACATATATACACACACACACGTTTATATATATACACACATACATACACATACACACACACGTTTATACATAACATATATATACACACACACGTTTATATATATACACACATACATACACATACACACACACGTTTATACATAACATATATATACACACACACGTTTATATATATACACACATACATACACATACACACACACGTTTATACATAACATATATATACACACACACGTTTATATATATACACACATACATACACATACACACACACACGTCTATATATAAGATATATATACATACACACGTTTATATATATACATATATCTATACACATACACACACACGTCTATATATAAGATATATATACATACACACGTTTATATATATACATATATATACACATACACACACACGCTTTTATATATACACACACGTTCATATACATTCATATATATATACACATACGTACACACACGTCTATATATATACATATATATACACACACAAAGGTTTATATATATACATATTTATACACACAGACATGTTTATACATGTACATATATACACACACACGTTAACATATATACATATACACACACACACTTTTACATATATACATATATATACACACACACGTTTACATATATACATATGTACACACACACGTTTACATATATACATATATATACACACAGACACGTTTATACATATACATATATATATACACACACACGTTTATATATATACATAAACACACGTTTATAGATATACACACACACTTTTACATATATACATACACACACACACACACTTTTACATATATACATACACGCACACACACTTTTACATATATACATATATACACACACACACACTTTTACATATATACATACACACACACACACACTTTTACATATATACATACACGCACACACACTTTTACATATATACATATATACACACACACACACTTTTACATATATACATACACACACACAATCACTTTTACATATATACATACACGCACACACACTTTTACATATATACATATATACACACACACACACTTTTACATATATACATACACACACACAATCACTTTTACATATATACATACACGCACACACACTTTTACATATATACATATATACACACAAACACGTTTATATATATACATAAACACACGTTTATAGATATACACACACACTTTTACATATATACATACACACACACACATTTTACATATATACATACACACACACACACTTTTGCATATATACATACACACACACTTTTACATATATACATATATACACACACACTTTTGCATATATACATACACACACACACTTTTACATGTATACATATATGCACACACACACACTTTTACATATATACATATATACACACGCACTTTTACATGTATACATATATGCACACACACGTTCATATATATACATATATATACACACACACTTTTTTATATATACATATATACACACACACACGTTCATATATATACATATATACACACACACTTTATATATACATATATGCACACACACACACTTTTACATATATACATATATACACACACACTTTTACATATATACATATACACTTTTACATATATACATATATGCACACACACGGTTATATATATACATATATACACACACACGTTTATATATATACATATATATACACACACACTTTTTTATATATACATATATACACACACACACGTTCATATATATACATATATACACACACACGTTTATATGTATATATACACATACACACACACGTTTATGCATGTACATATGTACATACACATACACACACACGTTTATATGTATATATACACATACACACACACGTTTATATGTATATATATACACATACACACACAAGCTTTTATGTATACATATACACAAACACGTTTACATATATACATATACATACACACACACGTTTATACACGTACATATGTACATACACATACACACACACGTTTATATGTATATATACACACATACACATACACATATGATACATACATACACACACAAGCTTTATATGTATACATACACACAACACACTATGTATACATATACATACATACATACATGCATATACATGACATATGTACATACACATACACACACACATTTATACATATACATATATACATATACACACACACGTTTATACACGTACATATGTACATACACATACACACACACGTTTATACATATACATATATACATACACACACACGTTTATACACGTACATATGTACATACACATACACACGTTTACATATATACATATACATACACATACACATACTCATATACATGCACATATGTACATACACATACACACGCTACATATACATATACATACACACACATCATACATCACATATGTACATACACATACACACGTTTACATATATACATATACATACACACACACGTTTATACACGTACATATGTACATACACATACACACGTTTACATATATACATATACATACACACACACGTTTATACACGTACATATGTACATACACATACACACGTTTACATATATACATATACATACACACACACGTTTATACACGTACATATGTACATACACATACACACGTTTACATATATACATATACATACACACACACGTTTATACACGTACATATGTACATACACATACACACGTTTACATATATACATATACATACACACACACGTTTATACACGTACATATGTACATACACATACACACGTTTACATATATACATATACATACACACACATTTATATACGTACATATACACACACGTTTATATATATACTCATACACACACACGCGTTTATCTATACTCATACACACACACGCGTTTATCTATACTCATACACACACACGCGTTTATCTATGTACATAAATATATACACACACGCGTTTATCTATGTACATAAATATATACACACACGCGTTTATCTCTACACATATATTTGTACACACACACGCGTTTATCTATGTACATATACATATACACATCGCTACTCTACATATCTCGACATATAGCTTATCACATATACTTGTACACACGCTACATCTCTAGACATATACTTGTACACACACGCTTATCTCTAGACATATACTTGTACACACACGCGTTTATCTCTATACATATACATATACACACACGCGTTTATCTCTAGACATATACTTGTACACACACGCGTTTATCTCTAGACATATACTTGTACACACACGCGTTTATCTCTAGACATATACTTGTACACACACACGCGTTTATCTCTAGACATATACTTGTACACACACACGCGTTTATCTCTAGACATATACTTGTACACACACACGCGTTTATCTCTAGACATATACTTGTACACACACACGCGTTTATCTCTAGACATATACTTGTACACACACACGCGTTTATCTCTAGACATATACTTGTACACACACACGCTGCTTTTATCTCTAGACATATACTTGTACACACACACGCGTTTATCTCTAGACATATACTTGTACACACACACGCGTTTATCTCTAGACATATACATACACACACACGTTCATATATACACACACGTTTATATATATACATATATATACACACGTTTCTATTTATACATATATATACACTTCTATAATACATATATATCTAACATAAAATATACTTAATTCTATATTTATTATCTATTTATTATTGGACCCCTATTATACTTAAATTGCTGCTGAATTTTGTATTTACTCAAATTTATGTAAGCCATATATTTTGGTTGTATTCATTTATATACAATTGCTATCATTAATAAATTACTGCTAAATTTATCCTTGTTGTTCGATTAATTTGACAAAACCCGAACACATCCAATATCCATTCATAGCGCCGGGCCGCCGCGGAGGTGGGCTAGGCCCAGCGGGCCGCCAGCGCCGAGCTGGAGACGGCGTCGCCTCGCCCGAACCCCGCCCTCGCTGCGTGTCCCTCAGGGCGCAATCGCATCCCCCCGCAGCAATCCTCACGCCTCAGCTGCACACTGGCTGGCCTCGCCTTTAGTTACAGACAGGGTACCCCCGTGTATCTCAGAGCAGCCCACGGATTCTCAGCGATAACCAGAGGCACCTGCGTGCCCCCAAAGACCTCTGCTTTACCCCCAGAAACACGCAGCTCCCCCACCAGCCTTTCAGTGACCCTCACGCCCCTCAGCAACACACGGTGCCTGAACTGCCGCTGCCGCGAGGGGAGCGGCCCCGCCTCGCCCACATGACGGACACCTCGCGACTGAGTTCCCGCCCCTTCGCCTCACGCGCCGCTGCACTGCGACGGCGACGAAAATGGCGCTAAGCCCCCCCCCCGCCCAGGGACGCTCATGTCCCCTCAGTGACACACGGTGTCCCGGCCACTCCCCTCAGTGACGCTCGGGTTTTCTCACGAAATTTTCTCTGGCCCTCCTCCCCAAATCGCCTCAGGTTTTTCCCCAAAAACACCTGTCTCTCCGAGAGAGCCTCTCACATTTTTCCGCTTCATGTACCTCAACCATTATCGAGGCTTTTGCTCCTAATCAGCTCCATTTTACCCCAAATGTTCATCCCTTGCCCCACAGCTGAGGCCAGGATATCCAGCAATCCACCCTCATCACCTTCTTAGTTGTTTCTTCTGACATACCTCATGTTTTCTCCTCATCAACTGCCCCAGAGGCTGCCTCCCTGCCGGCCTGTGGTAGTCTGCAAGGCGCCTTCCCGCTCTCTGAGGGCGGCGGGGCCGCGGCGCCGTCTGAACCCGCCCGCCCCCTCTGTGAGGGCAGCGGGACCGAGCTGCCCACACGGACGTCGCGGCTGAAGTCCCGCCCTTCGCCTGAGGGGAGCAGGGCGCCAGGCCCCCGCGGAGGACAGAGATAATTCCGAGACCCCCCTCAGCAAGCCGGGATACAACACAGTGTATCACCACCCCTGATACAGCGGGCGCTCCGCTCGAAACGAGCTCCGCGGGACACGCCCGAGTGGCGCCCCGGCTCTCCCTCTTATAGCTCCCCTCGGTCCAGGATTGGTGGGATTTGGATCCTCGCGGTGATTGGTCCGTTTCCGGAACTTCCATTGGTCATTAGTGACGTCCATTCTCTCAGGGCGTCGAGTGATTGCGCAGCTCCTTCCACCTGCCGCAGCCCGCGGCGCTGCTGTCACTGCGGGACTTCATCCCGAGGTGCCACCACGCCCCTCTGGAACAGCCCGCACCACACCCGGGACCCTTTAAACCTTTAACTACCGTTAATTAACTCATTGCAACACTTCAACCAACCCCGGAAACAACAGACCTGGAGCTAAAACATTAGCATTGATTAAAAACTAACAAACCCCAGCCCACAACAAACATCAACCAAATTTTACTTATAACACTTCAGTGACTTGTTACTCCCTCAGTGACACCAGACTGACTCCTGATAAACATTGCTGCCAAGGGAGCAGCACCTCTCGCTCAGAGAAAAGGCAGGGAAGGGAGTCTTTGGAGGCTGCCTATGCTGACCCCGTTAATTCTGCACCTCATTTAACTGCCTTGTCTGCTCAGGCCTTTGGTGGGGTAAGGTTAAAAGAACATGACCTAGACAAAGGGAAATATAGGATCAAACCCACTCTGTTTAAATCCCCCTGTTATGAATATTGTGTATACAAGTTTGTAAAAGAAAAAAAAGAGTGGTTTTCCATAGTCTGAAAGGGTTTTTTTGCAGAGTCAGATTTCCTGCCTTTGTGTAATCAATCACAGACTATCTGCTAAAGATCAGACTGCCCACTTCTTCTGTTTCTATCTACCAAGACCAGATGGTTACATGACCAATTGTCCCAAGGGCTGTCCCACGGCAGTTTGGAAGTTTCTTTGACCACCACTGCTCACCTTGCAGAATTACTACAACAAAACAATAACAGTTATTGATTACTACAAGGAAAACCATCCTATAAAAAGGGAGCTGCAAACCGAGTTCGGGGAAAGCGTGGAGTCGGCGGTGACCCCTCACGTTTTTCCCCAGCGCTGCTTGCTCTATCTGTATAAAATAAACCAATCAAAATTTTGCTAAATATCGAGAGTTTTGTTTCTCATTTATAACACTACCTTACCCTACGCTACCCCTATCCCTTTCTCCTCCTGCTCCTCCTTCCACCCTTCTTTCCCCCGAACTCTGGGCCCCCCATCCCTCTCCCTGCTCCCCTTCCTCCCTCTATTCTCCCCCACCTCCCTTCAATCCTGCCTCTCCTTCCTCCATTCTCCCATTCCCCCCGACCGCACCTTTCCCTGTCCCATCTCCTCGCTGCCCTGCACACCCCAGCACCCCCACCTTCCCTCGGTCCTTGGTCACCCACTCGCCTATTCCAATCCTCCAGGGGACAGGGAGGGCGGCGGGGGGGCAGGACAGGAGTGGCCGCTCCTTTGGCTGGCGTTTGGGGGGGGGGGTTTTGTGTCTGTTCACGCAGCAGAGTGACGTGACCCGCTTCTGCTTTAAATTAAAAAACGCATTGGGAAAAACAAATCTGCCCGGGCGCCGGCTCGGCGGCGGCTGCAGTACCGCGCCGTGTCCACAAGGCGGCAGCACTGCGCGGGCGGCGGTAGCGGTGGCTGCAGTACCGCGCCGTGTCCACAAGGCGGCAGCACTGGGCGGGCGGCGGTAGCGGTGGCTGCGCCGCCGGGGCTGCGGCGCTGCCGGGCCGGCGTCCCACGGGGATTGACACGGGAGGGACGGGGTCAGCGCTGGGAATGGCCTCAGGGTCCCTCGCCAGGGACAGGGTCAGCGCTGGGAATGGCCTCCGGGTCAGGGTCCTTGCGGAGGCGCTTGGACACAGGAGATGCCTTCATGTACAGGGTGACACCTGGGCGGGGGGCCCACGTGTTGAGGGACCGGGGCGGGGCTGCGACGGGCTGGGCTTGCGTGAGAAGTGGATTTTTGGGTGAGTGACAGGCGCGGTGGCGCACCGAGAAATTCTTGGGGGGGGCTCCTTCTGCTCAGTCCTGGGGCTCCCTGGGGGGTCTTGGTGCCCTCCAGCATCTCCTTGTAGTGGTGCTTGAAAAAATCAACCTGGGGAGGGAAATTTTTTTGGGGGGGAATTGAAAATATAGTTAAAAATTAAAAAAAAAGAAAATCCATTAATTTTTTTAACCCTGAAAAACACCCAAAAACCCCAAAACAAACCAAAAAAAGGCCAAAAACAAGAAAAAAAAAAGAAAGAAAGAAACCACACAAACCCAACCCAAAATCCCGAAAAACTTTCAAATTCCCCTCTACAAAAATCCCAAACCACACAGAAATTCCCCAAAAAACCCCAAACCCCCCAAAATCCCCTAAAACCTCCCCCAATCCCCCCCAAAAAACCTTAAAATCCCCCAAAAATCCCAAAAATCTTTTTAAAAAATCCTAAAAAAACCCTAACAAATACCTTAATAAAACCTTCAAACCCCACAAAAACCCTAAAAAAACCACAAAAAAGCCCCAAAATTTCCCTTTAAGACCACCCCGAAACTTTTGGGGTTTAAAAACAAAAAAAAAAATCTCTTTAAAATCCCCTAAAAAAAACCCTAAGAAATTCCCCAAAACCCTTTAAATTCCCTGAAAAATACCCTTTAAAATAAAAAAAAAAAATCCCAAAATTCCTCCAAAAAACATTTGAAAAACCCCTAAAAAAAACCTTCCCAAATTAACCCCAAAATTCCCCCAATAAAACCCCAAAAACCCCTTTATAATTCTTTTTAAAGCGCCGAAAATGTGATAGGGTCGGGGATACGGTTTGCCGGGCAGCGCTTCCCAGGGGGAATGACGGCTCCCCGCAGCTCTCAGCGAGCGCTGCATGGACCCCGGGCCCAGCCAGGGACGCGGGGGTTGTGTTCATGTTCCCGGGAACTCTTTCCTATCTTCTGGGACTAACTGCCTAGGGAATGACATTTCTGACAGCCCGGTCCTACCCCTCTCTGCTGGAAAAGGGGGACGATGAAGAGGCAAATGCCACAGTTCCTTTGGGATGATAGAGTTATGGTGCTTGACTGTGCCGAGAGGGGCAGGAATTCAGAGAGATGATGCTGGCCAGAACATTCATGCAAGAACCTAAAGAGGAGAGTGGGATATCCATGGATAGTCCAGCCATGAGAGGGCAGTGAGACACAGCTTATGGTGAAAGCCACGCATTCAGAAATTACTTCAAAATTCCCCTGACCTTACTCCCCTGCAGAACGAATAAATACAAAGGTTTGGTCCTGCTCATGCTGGGAGGAGAAATTAATCCAAGTCCAAGATGCTTTTACAGCACAGGTGGGGAAGATTCTAAAGGTAAACAGCACAGCTCTGTGTGCACCTCGTGACTGCAGTCATAACAGGTGTATAATACAGTGCACATGTATCCTATGTAATATGCACTAAATAGATCAAGTATTTATAATAAATACAATACATAATACATTTATAATAGATGTTATTTATAAAATCAATTCACGCTATCCTATTACAGTCGATGCTTGCATTGAATATATAATATCCCCCTGCCAATTACTGAAGGAAAACATCATTGGAGTCGAGTAAACACTGCAACAGGTACCCAGAGAGGTTGAAGGATCTCCATCCTTGGAGATATTCCAAACTGAAAGACCCTCAGGGTCCTGCAGAGATCCCGGTCCAAGTATGTGACTGATCTGTGACCACTTGGAGCACTGCAGACATCCAACAAACTCTAATTAATTAGTCCTAAATTGCACTGCTAAGCAGGTTGCAGAAGTCTTCTGCCATTTGTGTTTCTCTGATACATCTCAGGTAGTTTGTGAAGTGATTTGTGAACGAACGAACGAGACAATTAAAGATCAAGGATCTGGTGTTAAATCCTCCCTGCTCGATCCATGCCTCTGCATTCCTCACTAATGATAAATACACTTCGTGCCCCTCTAGTTTAACCAAATTATCAGGGTGGTTAAATGTGGCTAGGGTGACAATATTTAGAATTTCTCAGGTCTTATCCTCCAAGCCGTACCCAAGCAGGTCTCCAAAGCCGAGCCCAGGATGAGCTCCCGCATGAGCTGGACTAACCAAGCAATGAGGTCAGGGTAGGATAATGGGGCAAACTGAGCTCTGCTACAAGGAAATGTCATGTTGATAAATGCAACTGCAACGTTTTTTATAAACAAAATTAAACTTCATTTGCTTCACAGTAGCTAATGTGCCGTTAATTCAAACACCACAGAAGAACTCACTGGACACAGTTAATAGTCAGCAGAGCAGATAGGCCAGTCTATGAAAGCATTTAATATTCACTGAAGTGCTGCTTGTATCCAATTATAACTCACTACTTGCCATCTTAATAATTTAAATCTGTCCACTCTTTAGAGAGGAAAAAAATGCACTAATCAAAGACATGAATGCACCTTTTACTTTTGACAGCATTAAATTAAAACTAAATGGTAGATCTTGAATGAATTACTCTGGAAGAATAAAGGCATTAATGAGGTAATTTCATTATAGAGGCTCATCCAAGCCTATGTGAAAACAAGGGAAGTAAATGGAGAGGAAAGCCGCCGAGGAAATTAGGGTTCCTTCCACACTAATTAATGTTTGGGGGCATTTAGTACAGGCACCAAATTAACTGCTCCAAAGAACGCCATTGACAAAAAAAAAGACATTGTTGCCCTGCCATGTAATTAGAAGACAGTACAAGCAGAACACTTAATGAGTATAAAGCCAGCCTTTAACTTATTCTGCCCAGTTTCTGAAAACATGCCTTTGTGGAGGCCTAAGTTTAAGGAAGCACTGGGCGTACAATATAGGATTGTTTAGGTCCTTCTGGTCGCTGAGCTGTAAACAGGTAGCCCTGAATGACAGACTCTGAGACTCCTGGGAGGCCTGGCTTCCCAGAAAAAAAAGAAAACAAGAAAAAAAAAGAAAAAAAAGAAAAAAAAAAAAAAAAAAAAAAAGGAAAGAAAGAAAAAAAAGTCTTAAATGCATCCAGAAAGAAGCAAAGAAAGGTGAAGAGGCCCCGTCGGCAGAGCCAGCACAGCAGCACAGTGCTCACCGCTGTCTTAAGTGATTACATGATGTTGTGCCACCCCCTCTCATTGAGTTATCTTTACACTGCTTTTGTCTCCTCTAATTGAAGCTGATGAGGTGCTAATTGGTTGCTTTTTTAAAAATGCACTGCTTAAGCACTGGCAAACAGAGTAAGACAGCATGAGTGGAGTTAATGAGGGCTTAGCAAGGGGAGAAAAAAAAAAAAAAACAACTAAAAAACCCACACCAACAAAAAGAAACCATCCCACCAAAACCAACCAACCTCAAAACCCAAACCTAAACTAACTCCTGTTGTTCAAAACTACAACCGAGAAGGGAAATGGCTGTGAGGGTTTGAGTTTAGGGAGAGAAAGGGACAATTCCAGCACTAAGTGAATGCCCACACTTAGACCAGCGTCCTTGGCATCTTCTCTTTTAATTTAAAATGCTGCCATCAGAGTGGTAAGTTTGTTGTCACTACAGCTGGAGCCTTTGCCATACCCAAATGCATTTCCTAAAAAAGGGTTTGCATAACAATTGATACTCTTTTATTTTCCATGTATTCTGTACGTGGGTTGATACTAGCTCCTTGTTTTCAAGACAAATTCTGTAGCTCCCAGCTACTGAGAGTATACTGAGTGCTAAAGCAGAGTACAAATAGGCCTTGCTGTATTGCTGGTGTTGCCTGGCAAGACACAGAAATAATTCTGTGAGCTTTTTGAAGGCGACACTGCAAATTCCTGTGTAAAACACAATCCTCTTCAGTTTCCGAATTTTTTTACATCCAATGAAGGCACAAATGGGCACAGGATGGTTTTTCAGGCTATTTGTCCAGGTAAGCGACACCCTTAAGGCTCCAGGAAGAGGCTGCCTAATGTTGACAGGTTCAGAGTCTCTGGCACAGGCTCAGGACCAACAATCAACTCTCAAAATTCTTCAAAATCCAGCAGCTAAGTTGTTTCCTATCAGAGAAAAAGAGGAAAGTGGAGCTGAAACTTCTCCAGACAGCTCAAGAAGACAATAAACTTTTCAGTAAGACAATTTCGATTATCTGCTTATGTAGATGAGCAATAAAGTGTCCTTTCCTGAATTATTTTTTTCTGTCTGTGTACAGAAAACCCAATCAGTTTACAAATAGCAAGTTCCTTGGGTTTGTGCTTATGCTTGGTAACTTGTAGCTCTATTCACATTCTGAACTGGATTCTCGTCCGTTTAATGCACGGTCATTTGCTTTTCTTTTGGTTGTCATGAAAACGAGGGATTTCTCGCTGGCTGCTAGAAAGAAATTTCCTAGAGAACAAAGTTACAACCATACTTCTGCACGGGTGCCCATAGCCATCCAGCTATAACACAGCCAAGAAAGATGGAAACTGGAAACCCTGGTTTTTCCTGCAGAGGCAGAGGGCAATTCAGTGGTTGCAAAGCTCCTGGAGTGCCATGTGCCAAATCACCTTTGTAATCAGCATTCTGGTGGGACCTGAGTGAGTTTTCAGGCCATCTCATCTGTGGCTCCTACCATCAGGGGCCAATAAATCTCATATTTTACCTCAGAGGGAATCTGACAGCTATCCCTGCAGGACAAGTGGCAGATGGCAGCGTGTCCATCAATTGCTGACATCAATAAAGCTGGAGAAAGCAAGCAGCAGAGGAGAAGCTGGGAAGTGAAACCCCTCTGCCTTTCCTCCTTCCTGCTGCTTTGTCTCAGTCTGAAAATGGCTTTTCTTCAATTTTGGTCACTCTGGAAATATTAGTTCAGTAATAATTCACATGGGGTAATGTTTAATAGGTTTACAAATTTCATTTGAAGGCAAAAAAGCACAAATGGTGACAGTGAAAGACTTGGTGTGGGTCTGTCAGTGAGTGTGTCTAGTTTGCCCTGAATTCCCCAGATTTCTTCGTGCTATTTCTGAGAGCTCTTCTCAATAAAACTCAATTGAAGGGGACTTCCTCTGGCTTATTCCTTTGAGTAGCAACCCACTGAGAACTTCCTATTCACATATAGAAATAGAGAAAGGTGGCAGTGATGTGCTTGCACTGAAAATTATCTGGATGGTTCTCTGTTCATCGAGAGATGCATTAGGGATCATGACCTATATTGCCTTCCCCACTGGGATTGGGACATGTAGGGCTTTAGAGAAATAATAAGAACATGGAAACTTGGGTAGAGCTGAAGGAAGGCCTGTAGTCAGCAGAGAGAGAAATGTGGTGGAGAAAGCAAACACCAAAGGTAGGGAGGGGAGATAAAACAAGGAACAACAAAAGTGTAGCAGAGGCAAGGCTCAGAGCCTGGGGTAGACATCTGTCAAGTGACAGGAACTTGTCACACAACCAGAAGAGAGGCAGCAGTGAGAGAAATTGGGTGGTTCAAGCTGTGCTGAGAATCACATCAGCAGCTCACTCCAGAAGACAAAGTTCAAAGGCAGGGATGCTCCCATGGTTTTTATGGCTCACTTCTGGGTCATTCGATTTAAGAGATGCCAAATTTGACAACTTCTAATATTCAAAGAGGTTTAGATGGTTTTAAATCTGTTTGGCTCATCCCTGTTTGAGATAAACATGAATGGCCCAATTGTTCATTTTAATAAAATTCGAATTAAAAAGAGCCACCTCCATCACCACAGAAGGACATGCTAGAAAAAGGGGTCTCTCACTGAAGAGGAAAGTGAGGATGGTGCAGCTTCATTCGATCTCATGATGGCTTAACTCTGGTCACTATCAAAACAGTAATTGCCACCATGAGGCTTCTACAAGCCTCCACATTTGGATTAAGACATTTGATTTCCCCAAACATGTTAACCTCTTTGTAGTCCTTCGGTGGATTTAGCCACCCAATTAGATGCATCCTTTTGAAATCTAGCCTTTTTTATAAAGTGGGCTGTGGAAGGCATGATGCCCTTTATTGAATTTTGTTCACCCATTATTTTGAAGATTTAGCCTTGATCCAGGAATAATTGTCAAATTGTGTATCAAACAAAAATCAACCATAAAACCTGTGATAGCATCCTCAAAAATCTTGTGTAGAGAGGCTATGGCCTTGTTGGCCTTCTTGCCAGGTATTTGGAAGTTGGGAGAAAAGCAAAATATCCCCTAATATTTTGCATAAATACTCCTTGCCATTGTGCCATTGTTCAAACCTTTAACTTATTTAAGGCTATTATTTTTATTTTTCTTTTGGCAACCTGTGGGCAAGGATGTTTGCTTGTTAGCTCGTTTTTTGTTTTTGTTGTTGGTTTTTTGGTTTTTTTGGTTTTTTGGGTTTTTGGGGGTTTTTTTTATGGTTTGGTTTGGTATTGGTATTTTTGGGGTTTTTGTTTTTGTTTTTGTTTTTTGGGTTTTTTTGGTGGCTTTTTTTGTGTGTTGGTTTGTTTTTTAATATTGTGAGTGGCTTATGTTTTGCAAGCTCACCTTCAGCACAGTCTTACCCTTAACTGAAAGTCCTACAGTTCATGTTTGAGAGAGCAGGGCGTTCAATTTCCCCTGTGCAAACAAGTGGCCTAATGTAAAATCACCTGCTTTTATGCCAAGGCTACACAGAAGAAAAACGGGTATCAGCTAGCCTCTAAAATTGCCCTGATTTATACATCCACATATTTAAAAAAAAAAAAAAGAGCATGGCACAAAGCTAGAGGTGCAGGCGTTCCTGCCACAAGAATGCCCCAGATGTTACAGAATATCCTGTGATTGTCCCAAAAGGCAGAGGATGGTTTAACGAAAGCTTTGAAAGATGCTTGTGCAATTTTTTGTCTCACAGAGCTGTGGTCCAAGTGAACTGAGAAAGCAGCAGATATTTAATGGGTAATCTCCACTTTCTGTACTCTCTAATATTCTTCAAGCACAGTAATCTCATTCCCAACTGTTCCTTACATCATACAGAACAAAACCATGCAAGAAACCATTTTGAAAGTATTAACGACATGTTTTACTAAATCCATCTATTTTGCTACAGAGGAGTTGTTTGGCTGTTTTATCCATGTCCATGGTATTTGTGTGTGAGATTTGCTCTGTCCAATCTCCCTTGGGATTAATTCCCAGAGTCTAAAGTCCCAGGAGTGGAATTCGTCCTGAGCTCTTGGAAGAGCTGTCTTGCTTTCAGCCTGCTAAATCCCCCAGGGCGATTCCACAGGCAGCAACCTCCGGGCAGGACTAACCTCGGGCGGAAAAGAACGCCCAGAACAGGGTGAGTGTGTCAGCAACGGCAGCTGACGCAAACAGCGACACCTTCACACTGGGAAGTCACGAAATCCATCAGTGCGGACCGAAGTATTTTGGTCATGTCAAGCGTCATTGTTTTGTACTTCTCCTGACCTCGCTTAGCAGAACGATGCCGCCGCCTGTAAGCTTTGCCTTCAGTATTTGCCGCGATAAGTAGCTCTGTAGGTATTTGATTTCTCTCATCAAATCATTAAATGGTAATGCAGTTGTTAGTTCGCCTTGCCCAGTTCGAATACATTTTGCAGCCAGTAACCATTCCCAGTTCATTAAGTGCCTGACCTCAGCATTAACACCCCCTCTGCTCGGGTTGCCTTGGAAACAAAGCTTCCTGTGCGTAATCCAAGCTTATCTAGCTCTTTATCCTACATGTGACCCTTAATTACTTGCTAAATTAGAATGGTTTTCTGAAAATCACAAGAGGAGGTTAATATGTTCTTCCAGAGCTGGTCAAGCTAAGATGACACTAAATTCACAGGGAATTCAAATTCCATGATCCCTGAAGGCGTCTCTTTCAGAAAGAAGATGAACTTTCCCAATGGGAGGCAGTGTGTCATGATAATGCTCCTGTCACTCACTTTCCTTGCCCTGCTTGTCCAGACCCAGCTTAATCCAGTGTGAACAACAGAGTAAGTAAATATCAGGTTGATTAATTATGGTGCAAGATTCAGTAACCACTTGTCTTCTGTAATTAACATTGTAATTGAAATTCAACAATACACTTCATACACAGATTGCTGGCCTAGGAGGAGGAGCAAGGGAGAATCTTCAAGGCTGGATGACAGGGAGATAAAGCCCAGAAAAACAGTACTCAATATATTAATTGTCTTTTTTAAACTGCGGTACATTTTAAGAAATTCTTCTGAAAAAATAAAAGGTTTTTTAAAGGCTGGATTGATGATCTTAAAGGTCTTTTCCAACCTTAATAATTCTATTATTCTAAAAAGAAAAATTGCTACTTCTAGATGACTTGGAATAGAGATGAAATGGGGTTGGACTGTTGAAATGTGGTTTACAATTTCTGAAAGCCCACCTTCCCTTCACTGATTTGATAGACAGACATAATGAGAAAAGGTAATGCTCTCTAAGATGCCCAGTGCTTTTCCTATCCACTGTTTCCAGTGGCAACTCAAGGACAGTGAGTCTTTGGCTTCAATGAGTGGCTTTATGAAGCTGTGCTAAGGCTCAAACGCTAAGGCGTGGTCTCTGGAAAAACCAAAACTAAAATCCACTGTGACTTCCACACAGCATTTAATTAACTGCGTATATACTTAAGCACAGTCAGTGTAAAAATCCCAGTCTGTTTCCTCATTGCCATCTATTGTGACACAGAAAATAATTCTGCCTGTGTGCAAAGGCTTGCTTTCAGGGATATTTATAAAAATCATGGACTGATCACTGCGATGGGAGGAGGCCAGACAGGTCCTCTGGATACAGACACGGCCACTTGCATTTCTGCTCAAAATCCTCAAGTTCAACAGAAGACATCTCAAAAGTTTACTAGCATAAGCAGTGGTTCTCCCCACACTTTGTAGGAGAGTTCTCTTACTGGAGCCCCATTTGTTTTCCTTTTTTCTCCTCTGCCCTTTCCAGCGTGGGCTTGTTAATGTGTCCAAATGCTCAGAGCCCTGGAGGTTGAAGGAGAGATTTGTACTTACTGTGTGGCATCAATTCGGAGGCTACTGCTAAATGTAGGAAGCAGACAGGAGAGTGCATCCTGCTGCTCTATTTGGATCTCTGATGCACACACCATTGTTTCCTCCTGAAGTAATTCCAGAATTTTACCTCAAAAATTATTTAAAGATCTTTAAAGGACAGAAAAACATTTGAGTTTCATGTGTCTAGAAAGCTATCAAGAAGAGACTCCCAATTCTCTTGACATCTCCCACATAAATGGTCTAAAAAAGCAAAATAGATTCATAAATCAGGGAAATTTTAGAATATTGTTGGGTGGAAGACACTACACAAAACAAAATATCAAGCACTTCCTTCTGTATAGAAACAAGTGTTAATTGATCAAGAACACTCAATATATTTATATATAGATATTCTAAAATTTATCTCAGAAATATTTTGCTTGCCAAGTCTCATCTGGTCATATATTTGCTTACTTCTTTGTGTAGTTGAAAAAGAAGTGATAATGTAAGGTTTTACTTTCACCCACGCTGAAGGAAATGTGTGCCATTTTAATCTCTCCGGAATGCCTCCAAGATCATCCTCTTCTTTAGCAGGCTCTCAGCATCAAATGGGTATGAAAAATGTAGAACAAAACCCAAGCGTGTAAAGAATATGAAACAAACAAACAAACAAACCACTCCTGATAATTACTTTCTTCTCCAATAAGGCTGTGAGACAGGCTGCTGAATAAAAATGGAGAGAATGAAAAAGGAAGCTCTTAACTGTTGGTTCAGTGCTTGATCTAACTGAGACAAGCCCAGTCCCTGCTCTGTGCCGCTGTGACTGGCAAACAGCCGTGTTTCTCGGAGGTGTCGGGGGCTCTCCCCACCTGCCGCCCCTGGCGCCGGTCACGCCTGGGGCCTGTCTGTCACCTGAGGTGAGTTTTGCTCACGTCTGCGGAAGGTTGGCCTCGCATGTTGGGAGAAACTGTGTGGATTTCCCTGCGGGACTTCTGACTACTCTGCAAATGAAGTGAAAAGAGCCCGTGGAAGTGCGGTGTCTCCTAAGAAAGTAATATTGAGGAGAAAGAACAGAGTATTTATTTTGCGGACATTCTGTGCTCCGTTAGCGGCTTGCAGTTGTCCGAGAGGCCGCACCCGCACACCAGCTGACAGCGCGCGGCCCCGCGCACCCGAGGCATCTCGGAAATTCGCCGGGAGAGACCGCGACGCGAACCACGCTCCGCCCGTGCCCAGCCGCCCGCCTCGGTGCCCGCCTCGGTGCCCGCCTCGGTGCCCGCCTCGGTGCCCGCCTCGGTGCCCGCCTCGGTGCCCGCCTCGGTGCCCGCCTCGGTGCCCGCCTCGGTGCCCGCCTCGGTGCCCGCCTCGGTGCCCGCCCCGCTCCGCCCGTGCCCAGCCGCCCGCCCCGCTCCCCGCCCCTCTCGGGCCGCGCTCCGCCCTCAGCCCGCCTCGGTGCCCGCCCCGCTCCCCGCCCCGCGCGGGCCCGCCCCCGCGCTCGTCCAATCAGGGGCCGCCCCGCTGGCCTTGTGCATCGCCCCGCAGCTCGGCCAAGATGGCGGCGCCGCTCGCCCGTTTAGCGCTCCTGCTCGCCCTCGGCCGCCCGGCGATCTCCGGCGCGCAAGCCACGGAGGGCGCGGCGGCTGCGCCGCATCGGCGCTTCGAGTACAAGTACAGCTTCAAGGGGCCTCACCTGGTGCAGGCGGACGGCACGGTGCCGTTCTGGGTGCACACGGGCAGTAAGTGCCGGGCGGGGGCGGCGGGGCCGGCCGGTGGCGGTCCCGAGACTGGGGCAGCAGTGTCCGGTCGGGGGACGCGGGGTCTCGAGGAGAAGCCGCGGGCGAAGCCAGCCGTGCGTGCCCGCCGTCCTTTCCGGCTCCACGTGGCAGCGGAGCAGATGCTGCGGTGGCGGGAGGTGGCCGTGCCCGCCGGGCTCCCGCCCGCGGCCGTGGGCGCCTGGGCCGCCCGCCGCGGCGGCTGCGGGCCCGGCAGGGACTCGTGGCGCTGCTGGGCAGTGCTGAGGTGTCGCTGCTGCCGCGCTCCAGGCCGGCCTGGGCCGCGCTGCCGGAAAAACTGTTGGGTCTTCTCGTCTCAAAGCTCGTGCCTTGGCGAATAGGACTTGGTCGAACAACGTTTGTGCGGATTCTGTGCGCCCTGCGTTAAGGGTTCCGCTGCGCTCCGAAAGGCTTGTTGCCCTTCCTGAGTGTCCCCCCTCGTGTTGCCATTTACAGTTCCACATTCGCACAGTTTCTTTGCTGTAACTTGTGCCGCGGTTTTGGTTTTTGTCAGACTTTAATTTAGTTGCTACTACTTAATTCTTAAATGTAATTTTTTAACTTGACTTCATGCTACAAGTGACACGAAGGAAACTGTCTATAGATGAGTTCTTTGGCCCTTGCTTTTTCAAGAAAATAATCCCTAAAAGAAATGTTTAATGCAAGCAAATTAATCTCTCTCTGCATGTATGCCTGTTGTTCTTTTGCACGGCTAAACAGAAAGTTACAACATCTTGTTTCCTTTCTAGATGCCATTCCAAGTGCAGATCAGATCCGTATAACAACCTCCTTGAAAAGCCAGAAAGGCTCAGTATGGACAAAAAACAAATCAATATTTGAATATTGGGAGGTGGAAGTGACCTTTAGAGTTACAGGAAGAGGCCGCATTGGAGCTGATGGATTGGTAGGAGCAATTTCATCTAACTGAGAAAAATAAATGTGCTTTAAAAGTGGATCTTGACTTATGACTTTTTGCTTTCTTCATAGGCAATATGGTTTACAGAAGAGCAAGGCTTGGAAGGTCCTGTTTTCGGGGCAGCTGATAAGTGGAACGGTGTTGGAATTTTCTTTGATTCGTTTGACAATGATGCAAAGGTTGGTTGGAAGAAAACTCTTCCAGCAAACATGACAAATAAATTTTCTGCCTGTTGAGGAAAAAAATGGGATGTTTTTTATCTACTCCTACTGTCACATCAAAGGGATAAAATAAAATAGTCAAGTTTCCCTTATGCTGGAAACATCAATTTCTATGTGTGTCTTCAGAGATGCTGTTTTTCTTGGAAGGAATCTGTCTTGAGTACCTCAACAGCAAAGATTTTTTAGCAGATGAGGATGACAGTTGCTGTTTTCAATTCTCAGTTTTCCAGTCCAGAATGATCCTGAAACTTCAACTTAAACAATACATAGTAGGTCTGGTTTGGTGCTTTTGTTTTCCCTGTATAACTTTGGATTGCTTTTAGACATTTTAGACTGATTTTAGTAGTAGACTGTCAGATATGTTGCTGATATTTCCCTTCAAATTAAACTAATCCATTTGTGTGCCATTTCTTTCCCTAGAAAAACAATCCTGGAGTGATTGTTGTAGGTAACAATGGAAAGCTGCTGTATGACCATCAGAAGTAAGTTTACTTTCAGTGTTATTGCTGAATGCTTGCTTTTGAATGATGAAACATTCCATGAAACTCTTTGAGAAGCATTGTAAAGGCTTCTTTAATATGAAACTCTGTTGTTTCCTTTACATTTGAGGGTTTCTATTTGTTAAAACACTGCTTTTGCAGTAACAGCAGAGAAATTGGCAGATGATGGATATTTAAGTGGCATATGCCCTTTGAGATGGATGAACTCAGATAAATATAGGTACAGTACAGACTATTGCTTGTGGGGATCCTCCACAAACAGCTAATAACTGGAAGAAGTGACTAACTGAAAGCTAATTGCTGTTATTATAATTAGTTGGGTTAATTTGGATTTCTGATTGTTTATCAACTGCACAATGGACTCCTTTTTGTATTTTGGAGAGAAGAGGTGTCTAGCTCAGTTGGTGCCGTCACTACAGCTCATTTCCATCTAGGTTCCCAGGTGCAGGAATATATCTGAAAATTATATCTTAGACTGTATCTTAGAAAATAGATTTCCCATTGTTGCATTCCCTCTGCATTGTGTCCTGTGTACAGCATGCAGTGCTGGAGATCCCTGCAGAAAGCTCAGTGCGATTAGAGAGCAGCCTTGGAAAAGCTTGCAGATTGAAAAACTGGGATGAGGTTGCTGAGTGAGAGTCAGACACTTTTTTGGCTCAGTTGATTAATCCTAATAGAGAGTTTTATTGCTGTTCTCTTTTTGCACAGTGATGGATCCACGCAAGCACTGGCGTCCTGTCAGAGGGACTTTCGGAACAAGCCCTATCCTGTGCGAGTCAAGATCACATACTACCAAAAAACACTGACTGTAAGTCTGAAGTAACAGCATTGCTTGTCTTCCTTAGCTTCTTAAATGTGAGACTGGGCTTTCACAGAGTTGCAACAAATATGTCCATTCCAGTGTTGGAAATGTGGAGCTTGGCAGCATGGGTTGGAAGGAGGTGCTGTGTTTAAATGCTACACAGGTTCTTTTGGCTGCATTAGAATGCAGGTATTGCTGATTTTTCTAATGTGACCTAGAAGGCAGTCATGCGAACCCACTCATAATGTGCTCAAACCCTTTCTTCATCTGGAGAGGTATCCCAAAGTCAAGATCTGTTTAAGATACAGGTGACTGAGCAGCTCCTGAGCTTGGTATTTCTTAAGCTGATCTAAGAGTTGCAGAGGGTTTTGTAGCTGATTTTTGAAGCAGAGGTTCTCAAAATGTGGCTAAAAAACTAAAACTATTTAACAGTAGATTTAAATTTTCTACTTGAGACTTCTCGCCTCCAGAAAATAGCAGGGCTTTGAAGACTAAAGGTTAAGAACCGCTGGTATAAGGGAGTCTTTAAGACTTCTTCAGTACTATTCAGTTGATTGTGAATTCCTTCTAGGTAAGGAGAGTAAAATACTAATGTGGTGCTGGGTCGTGAAAGCTGTGGAGTGTGAGTTTGTTGGCTTCTGCTTCCTTCTGTTCATATAGTCACAGGTAGCAGCCATGAAGTGCAGGGCTATCATTTTAGAAGTTTCTCTAAAAGTAAACATGACTGTACCTAGGAGAGGGCAGACCTTGTACTGTGTTGTAATGGGAAAAGCTGCCTGCCACTCTTGAATGCAAGTTAAACTTCAGCCTCCAAAACTGCTCTGTTTTCACCTGGGCCTTGATGCCTCCTCTAGGAACTCTCTGGGAATGCATTTGCAGAATCTCCCTAAGCTTCATGTGCATCATGTCTGTGTTGCCCAGAGCCTTCTTAGGATGTGGACTTTTGCAAATAGAATGCTCATGTAAAATGTTCAAAAATGTCTCTTTCAGAAAATAAATAGTTTTTGGTTTCCCATATGAGCTGCTGAGTTACCCAATAAGTTGTATTTTGTGGGCATTACTGCAAACTGACAAAAAAATTAACACAAATGTGGTGAAAATCATAAGTGCTTGTCCTTTTAGGTATTAATTAATAATGGCTTTACTCCGGATAAAGAGGACTATGAATTTTGTGCCAAGGTGGAAGATATGGTGTTGCCATCGCAAGGGTACTTTGGAATATCTGCAGCCACAGGGGGACTTGCAGGTAAGAAATGTTAAAAATTATGGCAAATGCTGTGGTGACTTGCAAGGTTTGCAAGAGAGTTTGGTGGGGTGGTTGGGTTTTTAGTACTAGTGTTGATCCATTCTACGAATTTTTTACCATGATGATATAATTAATCCTTTTGCAGTCCCAAATTACTACTGATATGCTTTGGCGTTTTCCTGACTCCAGCTAGTGAATTTTCGGGTTTTCCTGACAAAGCCCCTGTATAGTCTCATTCCACACTGCAATCTTGGGAAGATGCTGTTTTTTGAAGATCCTTTGCGAGGGGAAGATTGGCTTGGGAATTACAGACATTTGTAAGATGGTTTTGTTTTGTTTGTTGAATACAGATGACCATGATGTGCTGTCATTTCTGACTTTCCAGCTGACTGAGCCTGGGAAGGAAGCAGTAAGCATTTTTATGCATGGTTAATAAAATATTTTATTGTGCATGTTATTTTATGTGCAGCACCAGATTGTGGTATTTCCTCTTGAGTCACAGGTGGCATTGCTGTTTCACAATTTTGGCATGTAACTGTGCTGTCATCTGGTTCAGAAAAATTAAATTAGTATTGCAATGTCTCAGTAATATTGTCATTAATATTGTCAAGACCAGAATTCTGGAAGCACCACTGAAGCAACAGAACTCGTGATGTTAAATTAAACCATGCTGTACTACAAAGTACATTTTCTTTTGGAAGTGGGCAAATATCTGTTCTCACTTTCAACTTGCTCTACTTATAGAATAATTCTATACTGCTAAACAGCATTTATCTTTGTAAAACTTGTTTAGATTTTCTATTTGATCTCCATGAGAATGTGTGTTTTTTCACTTTAGCTAAATGTATCAATGTGCTGTAGTAATTTTGTTATATGTTCACATCTGAAATCTGAACAGCCTTACTACAGTCAATTGTGTTAAGAGTAGGGGAGAACATGAGAAAAATCTCACATGTGCCCTTCCTTCTAATAATGTTTTAAAGCCAACACCAGATGCAGAAATTCCTCAGAAGGATAAAGAGAAGTATCAAGAAGAGTTTGAACACTTTCAGCAAGAACTGGATAAGAAGAAGGAAGAATTTCAAAGGGAGCATCCTGATGTGCAAGGACAGCCAGGCAAGTTATTTGAGCTATTTTGCAGTTGTTCAGGAAAACATTTGTTTTCCAGCGTGTTCAGAACTAGGGATACTCTGGCTGATCTTGCTAAGCTCCCACTGATGTTACTTACGTTATTTAAAAATCTTTACTGTAATGTGTTTCCTGTTTCTAAAGTTATTCTGGTGGTGCCTGGATTGAGAACAAAATGAATGGCTGGAAACTTGATGGGAATTATGAACAACCAAAGGGAGAGAAAGTCATGCATTCCTCTGTGAAGTGGTGATTAAGAAAGCATGGCCCTTTTTTCATTATTTAAAGGATATCTTTTTGGTCTGTTTCTGCACATTCCTAGAAAGCTTTTTTCAAGGAGGGCTAGTGTCTCTCCTTCAACATCTGCTTACCTTGGAAAAGCTTTTTAATGCTTGCTTAATGCTGTGCAGACAAGAACCTGATTATTTGACAATATAATGGAAGCCATTGGTTACTTCCCTGGATTTTAATAGCTGTATGTGACTGCAAGTACACTGGAAATGTACTTTGGGCATCTAGACATGGAATTAAGGTTGTCATCTTTATTGCTCAGCAGCAAGTTAGGACTGTTCTAAAGGTCCTTTATGTTATTTTGATCTGCATTTTTGAGATACAGTTCAGCCTCTCTTTGATAAGAAAGAATCCCTTTGCCAGAGAGTCTTTTGGACTTTGGGATTGCGAAGATGTAGGAGAAGGTAGATAGCTGTGGATATATTAAGGGAGCAAGAAGAATGATCTAATGCAACTTGCGAGGACTGTGCACGTGCGTGAGACCCCCCTGTGCTTTTCTCTTAGCAGCAGATGATGTTTTTGAAACCGTGAGTGATCGTGAACTGAGGCAAATCTTTGAGGGGCAGAATCGAATTCATCTGGAAATCAAACAGCTTAACAGGCAGCTGGACATGATTCTGGATGAGCAGAGGAAATATGTCTCTGCAGTCACGGAGGAGATTGCCAAAAGAGGAGCTGGGTTTCCAGGTCAGCAGGGACAGGTAAATGAAATCCATGGTGATTCAGAGCCCAGCCTGACTTCAGTGGGATCCACTTGTTTTTTCCAAGATATGCTGATCTTTTTCCTCCCCCTGTCCCTACCAGGTTTCCCAGCAAGAGATAGAGACAGTTGTGAAAACCCAAGAAGAGGTCATTAGACAAGTAAAGGAAATAAGGTAAATACTTTCCAAATATTATGGATGTGTTTTGAATTTTATGATTGCTGTTAAATCCTATGTATTATTTCAGTTTCACAAACTTGATGTTTGTGTCAGTCCCTTAGTGAAAAGACTCTCTGCATATATTTAATTTCTGTAATAAAGTCAGTTCATGCCCCAAGGATTGCTAAGCACCCTAGTTTTGTAAAGAAATTTTAAAATTAAATTTTTTAAAAAAGTCTCTTTTTTATCATGAAATTTCACTTCAATGGGTAAGTTCAGTCCCTTTGAAAACAATGAAGTAAAGCCCTTATCTTGAAGGTGCTATACTGCTAAAATAGATTTGTGAAGATGCTTGTGTTTGGGTTTGTCTCAATACTTCTTTTAAGATGTTTTACTGCTGCTATCTTAATCAGGAATGGCTTTAAGCTGGTTTAGCCTTTCATTTGTAGCAGCTAAAACATTCCTTACCTTGTATTTAAAAAAAAAAAAAAAAAAGGAGAAAAACAATTCCTTCAGTTGTGATTTTCCCCCCTTGCATTAGTTTAAGGTCTGCTCTTGTGGTTTATCTAAGTAGGTCAGGTTTTTTTGTAGAATGAAGATTAGAGTGCTTCCATTTTTGCACTTATTCTTCCACAGAAGCTTTTATGTTAATATTCTTGACAAATCTTTATACCTTGCAAGCAAATTAGATTTTCTTGTTAACATTGGCAGTCTGCCCTTTTAGTGACTACTTACCAGCTCGGAGTTTGCGTAACAGCATCTTAATACTTTTCTTAGATTAAAGAAATGCTTTATTTAGAGAGAGAAATAAACAGGCCCTCGGTGCATCGCTTGTCATCCCACAGGAAAAGGACTTAGGGGCCAAGTAATTTTCTTGGCAAGATTCTGGATTTCTTAATCACCTGATTACCAAAGAATCTTGCATATTCCTACAAGAGAAACTGTCAGCAGGGTGTTATTAATGCAAAAGTCAATATAAATTCAATTTAGACATTGATGCAGCCAATGTCTAATACAGGAAGTTATTTTGCTTTTAACAAAGACTGGGTCAGTCTGAGGGAAGGTGGGTGTGCAGGTTTCTGTTCATTACATAGAGATGGTTCTGTTAGGAGGGAGAAGAACCAAGTGAGTGAGTGTCCCACTTGTAACACTGTGAGGTGTGTGGAGACAGAATTACTATCAGTGGTTATTAGGCAGTGGGTGTGTAAGGTTATTTAAGATAAAACCTTCCAGTGATACATTTACTTCTAAGATATATTATTATAACACTAATTGCAAGTCCAGGTAAATGAAAAATTGCTGACCAGTCTACAGAGAGCTAGGAGTGCTCCATGAAAGCACTGAAGTACACTCCCATCTGAACCAAGTGGAAAGTTTTAAATAAATTAAAAACAAATCCAGATGCATACATTTTGATTGTCTATTCTGTTAATAATAAAGAGATTATCATTCACATGATAAATATTTTAGCTGTAGAATAATCCTCTTAGCAAATCAAAAGAAACAACACAGTAGGGGAAAATTTATATAAACATATTGAATAGTGATTAAAGTCTTTTTTGCTCATTGACTAGTTTACCTCAAACCAAATTAGTTATGAAACCTCAGCTTTTTCTGGATTTAATTTCATTTGTTGTAGAAGCAAAATGAATTCACAGTAACACAATGTTAAGTATTATGACAATGCATATGGGAATTGAGTTCCTCATATAAATGGTAATCATGAAACAAGGATGTATCTAAATCTTTTCTTATCCCTAAAGCCTCTTCCTTGTTTTTATTTCTTACATGACAGCTTTTATTTGTTTATTTATTTTTTTTTTAACTGCTTTTGGGTTTCTTCAAAGATTGCATTAAACTTGCTGATCCTAAAGCCTTGGCAGGCGCCTCAGACAGAACTCTTGTTCTATAGTCCTCATCAGTCAGGTAGGCACAGCAGATGTCTGGCAACAGAATATTTGCTAGTTCTTACTCTCAGTGTGACTGAGAGATGGGGCACTCTGCAAATGGCAGCTGTCTGCACAATTAACTATTTTTAAAAATCAGTTTGACTAAAGGATTATTTCTTGAGAGGTGTTCTTGAAAGCTAGTAAAATGTGCTAACTTTTGGTGCCACTATGTATTTCAGCCTAATTCTAATGAACTAAAAGCTGTCCAGAATAACTGCTGTTTGTAGAAAAGCTGGTGTGTGTTGAAAGCTGGTTTGTTATTTGTCTTGTTTCAGAAGTTCTGTGACTGATGCTCTGAGATCCATCAGTGGGGCTCAACATGCTGGCTCTGCAGGAGTCTATGAAACAACTCAGCACTTCAATGACATCAAAGAACACCTTCATGTAGTAAAGAGGGACATAGAGCATTTAGTACAACGCAACACGGTAATTTATGTGCTGAGAGTGGAAAGCACGAGTGTAACACGGCTTTCTTTGGCTGTTAGTGAAAAGCTAGGATGAGCCAGCATGCAATTTAGGGAGCAATTAATCCTTCATTAAGCTGCTTCGCTAAAACTATGCTGCCTTGACCTAACTGCATGATCTGGGTCTTGATGAGAAGTTTTGCACAAAGAGCATGATTTTTAGTCTAATTTCCTGTGGAAACAAGGTCAAGCAATTAGGTTTTCTGGATGCTTTTTTTTTGTGTCTGTCCCCCTACTTAGCAGCTCTATACAGAGGAGATTCTGTGGTGCTTCTGCACACAAGGGAGAGCTTTAATCAGGGGGAACTCAGGCAAGCTCTGCTTAAGGCTTCTTAATTCAAAAAAATTACTGTGTTCACATTCAGGAGTACCTCAGTCTAGCCTAGGTAGCAATTAAGCTGAATTAGCTTATGATCCATAGAAGGTCCTTGATTAATTTACCATACTTATGTATTCTTTCCCATATAACCCTCAATTTAACATCAGGCAATTTGTCTGAGAAATGTAAAGGTGGAAGGGGAGAATGAGATGAGGAGTAAGATTCTTTCTCAGAGTACTGTCATTTCTCTCCATTTTCTGTTTGTGCTCTGATATTTACATCACATTGTGAAGCCCTTGTTTTGTAAGTCTTTTGATGGGATGTCGTTTGCTCTTTTCTTGATTTTTAGCCATCCAGTGAGAAACAAAAGTGTCCGGAGTTGCCACCATTTCCATCCTGCTTATCTACAATGCATTTCTTCATATTTGTGGCAGTGCAAACTGTGTTGTTCATTGGTTATGTCATGTATAGGTAAGTCCTGTGTGGCTTAAAGACAGCAGGGCAGATGGTTGTAGAACTGCTGACTGATAGTGCCATTGGAATGGTATCGTTGTGTTAATCTTGTTAAAACAAGCAATCATTGAGATTGGAAGAGACCTTGGGAGGTCTCCAGTTCAGTCTTCTGTTCCAAATGGGGTCCACACTAAATTCAGACAGGGTCACATGGGATTTAAACTAATCAGGTCTTCAAAACCTCTAAGAATGCAGAATTTACCACTGTACCAGAACCCACTGGAAATGTTGACTTACCATCATGAAATTTGGATCTTTCTACTCCCACTCACCTACCATCTATCAAGTGGGAACCTGACCTATTTAAATTTTCAACCTGACTGTTGTGGGTTTTTTTTCCTTTTTTTTCTTTTCATCTAAGCTAATTGGGATGGTCTTTCTGTTCTCCTCCCCCTCCTTGTGATGTCATCATGTTGAAATTCTATTTGCCTCGATGAAAAGGACTACCTCCATGCTTGGTAGTCCTTTTGCCATCAGCTGGAATGGTGATTTCCAAGACAAACAGTTCTTTGTGATGCATTTGTAATTCCAGCGCTGTGGTTGATCCACAGTGTCTGTGTCCGCTAAGAAAATTAATGATCTGTGCCAGAGGGAAAAGGAAATACCACTTAAAGTCAATTCTTTCCCTGCTTAGTTGCATAGGTTTCCTTTTCTAAGATGATATTTAGGCCTATCAGATGCTGAGAAGCTTCAGAAAATGTTCAGGAGGATTTTAAGTCAGTTTGTTTGTTCCTTCATTGTTTCTGGCTTGTGTCCAGAATGTGGGGTTGTTTGGGTTTTTTTCCCTTTTGTGTCTGATGCAAAATTGGAACTGCACTGTGCTACCCATGTCTTTGTGAAAAGAAAAAATTATGTTCTTTTCCTATGATATGACTTATGTTTTCTCTGTGTCTCTATTGATAAGGAATGGAATCTTCTAATCCTCAAATAAATGAACATTTAAAGCAGTTAGCTAGTTTCAAATTAAAAAGACTTGAAGAATTCTTTTCTGCCTTTTCTTTCAGGAGCCAGCAAGAAGCAGCAGCCAAAAAGTTCTTTTGATGACCTGTTCCATTTGTGTGTACATAACAGCAGTCTGTATGCACAGAAAATTCTACACTTCTGTAAATGAGGGAAATTTTAGTGTTGGATGTACTTCAATATTATAAATTATTGAATTTTGCTAAATAAAAGGAGTTCTCATTTCAAGTCTTGATGCTAAAAACAGGGAGCAAATGCTGGATGGGGGAAGACTATGCACCCTATCTAGGTCTGTGTTTTCAGCTGACTTTTTCATAAATACTGGAAGGCAAGCTCCCCATTCCTCTGCTCTTGTTAAGATTCTGGAGGAGGAGGTGAAACACCCAGGCTTGGTGTTTGTTCTGAGTATGAATTGCAGATGGATGATTTGTGCAGAAAGCTTGCTACTAAGTGTCCTGACATAGCAAAAAAAAAAAAAAGGAAAAGAAAAAAGAAGGTAAAAAAATCCCAAACCTCAAGGAACCGTTCTTCTGTGGGATTTGTTGTTTTTTTGGCGGGCAAAAATCTATTATAAATACTGTTATTTGTTTACCACTTGGATCTAACAGTATAAGAATATTTTAGTTAGTTCTTATTTAAATACTTTTTAGTATGTGGACACAAAGGCCTTTAAGACCCTGATTCTTGATACCTGATGTAAAAAACCAATTATACAGAACATGCAAAGAAAGGCTTTTCTCCCTGTTTTGCAGTTTGATTTTGGGCAGAGAAAAAAATGTGATAAAGTAGTTTCTTCAAGTATATTGTGGGACTGGTTTCTTTTTTCATAGTTTCAAGTCTGTCATTTTTATGGGAGATTTGTGGAACTTTTCCTGCAAAGATGATTGCTTTATTCATCTTCCAATCTGGTTGTATCAAGGATATGTTTAGTGTGGGAATTTGTCTTTACTTTTTAAAAGTAATCTTGTGTCTTTCATGTATCAAGTACAGATGCTTTGATTTCAATCCTGACATGGTGAGTATTGTGAACTGCAGATACTGAGTGTTAACCCATTTCTTCACAAACTTGCTTCAGACATGTTTGTTAATCTGTAGAACCAGAGTTTTGTGTCAATTCCTGCTTGGATATCTAAAGCATAAGACTGTACAAGTGATTTTGATTTTTTTATCAAGTGAGCATTTGCTTCAGGAAAGAAAGCAAGCAGAGGGCCCAACTTAGGAATGTGAAATTAATTAATTTTGCCTTGTTTACATATCTGTGGTAACTTTGTCCTTGAGTTTTATGTAGAATTAGAATAAATATTTCTGTGATTTCCTGAATTCTATAAAATACACAAATGCATCAGGATATTTCACTTAGAAGTATTAATTTGTTTGTCTGAATCTGCAAAAATTATCTGTAATATGACTATTCCTATTGCATTTCTACAGTCTGCTCCCTTGGAGTGCAACATGCTACCAAATTCAATGTAATGAAGAACAATTCAGTATTGTGCCTGTCAGTTTGGAGAAATGATAAATCTATGCAATATCTTTTGTTATTTCAAATACAGTGTCCAAAAAGTGAATGTCTGTGCTACACTAAGAAAATGACACTGGCTACACACAAATTAACACATCTGCAGTATGGAGGATACTGCAAGGGGTATAGCTTTATAGATTGATTTCTAAATTTGAGCAGGTTTTGCTGTACTAATGAGATAAACTACTGCCTCAGGCTAATCAATGAATAAACAACTTTTCAGATAAAGCAGAATAACACATTGGAATTTATCTCTCCAGTTCTTTCAACACCAGCAAATATTTCCAGGTGCCTTGAGTCTAAGCTATTACAACTGTAACTCTTGTAGTGGAGCCTAATATATTTTCTTAAATGGTTCTGAAATTTTACAGTGGTGTTTCCTTTCAGTTACAGACCTTCTTGCATCAGTGCAATATCCAAACAGAACTCCTTCTCTCACAGTAGGCCTTGCAAAACCCCTTATGCAGAAAGTATTTTGATAAATATCTGGCAGAATGAGGAGCAGTTCTGATGTGTCCATTGGAATGAGATGAGATTGGAATGGATTTTTGTTACTGTGAATTTACCCACCCATTCCTTTGATTTAAAGCTGGAGCAGCCCATACTTCTGTTTGTTTGGTTAGAAAGAAGAGCAAGTTGGGGGTGATGTCTAGAGGGAAATTTGAAGCCTGCAGTTTTCAGGGGGAGGCTGCTGGATCAGACATGTCTCCCAATGCAATAAGTAAACTTCTGTGGTAGGGAACAGAGGGTCTAACATGGAACACCAGAAAACTGGTAACTTTGCTTTATGATCCACTTCACAGTCATCTCACCTTGGAGCTTCCATAAGTCATTGAATCCAAAGAAAACTCCCAACTGCCTGGCTCAAATTTCGTCCTGCCTGTTCTTGAAGTGATAGTAACAAATTAGAATGTTAAGAATATTTTTAAGTCAATGTAGCCTCCAGTTAGGTTTCTTTCAACAGTGACTGTGTTTGATTCTTATCCAGTAAGATTTCACAGCTAGGGGGAAAAGACACCTTGGAATGCAGTTGGACAATATTGGGGAGAACAAGTTATATTTGAATTGTGAATAAGTGCAAATATTGGGCAATGACAAGATAATGGGATTGTACTGGTGGGGGTTTATTAAACACATGGTTGCCCCTGAATCTTTCACAAGTCAAATGCACAATATGGTTTCTAAACCTGCTTTACAGTTTGTAAATTAACTGCTCTGATTTGTAACTTCTGTGGGAAGAAAATTGGACCTTTCTCAATGGATCGATTACTGTAACACCAAAAATGCCTACTGTGTTTTTGTTTTTTTTTTTAATTTTAAATTCAAACAGCTGACAGTTTCATGTTTGTTTCTGACTGATGTAAATTGCTACTTGGAGTTCAGCGATAACCTTATTTGAATAAAGGTGCATATTTTTAGTAAGTCTTTTTCTTTTTATTTGATACCTGTCCATGAAATCTAAGCAAGTGTATTTGAAGCATTCTTTACCCTCAGTTCAGAGTCAGAACACTTACAGACCTGGGTTCAGTTCTACCTGATATTGGGGCGTTAATGGTATTCCGAGTCTGAATTCCCTCTTTGACTGTCATTTTGCCCCAGCCAGGAGCAAGCTTTTTAGCAAGTGGAGGAGAAGAATCTTGAAGTGAATCTATTCAAGCTGAGAAAGCCTTAAAATACTTCTATCTGATGGTCCAGCTTCTAGAAAAGGCAACATCCTCTTGGTAGAGGGATGAAATGGGCCAGAATCCTGTTTCTTTCAAGAACACCTAAGTATTTTTGTATTATATGACTGCTAGGAGCACAGAATCTAGAAAAGATGGGGAGTTCAGATGGCATTTTTGGGCTGGCCTCCCTCTGGAATTTGCCTGTTTCAAGACTGAATGCTGTGCTGGGGTTAGAGATCTGTGTGTTCCTTGGGTATGGAACCCAGGCTTTTACATATCACTGTCTTTCATGAGATAAAACAGGAATAGATTCTTTCATTTTGATTTCACTTAAGCTAGAAGGAAAAGACAAATTTAAAGCAAAGGAAGCAGCAATGTGAGTACTTGATTAGCTGCTGTCTGTATGTTTTCATGAAGCCTAGGATGCCTGTCATCAACAAAAAAAGCAGTATGTTTTTTAACTCCAATAGAGCACCTGCCTGAAACAGAATTGCTCTGGGGGTAGTGGCTATCTTGTGCCTTTGGTCGCCAGTCTCTTCCGTGTTTCTCAGCAGCTTCAGTGCCAATAGGCCCAGTAACTTTTAAAGCCCTTTTTGTTATCTTTGATCTCAAAATTAACATGGCAAAGCCTTTTGTTGATTGCAAGGTTGAGAGCTGGAGGGCAAGGCCTCTTAGCAGTCCCTCCCCAAGCTAGTTCTTGCCTTTCTCAATCCTGTGAAACCATCACTTTTAGGCACAAAATTATGTTAGAAACATTTATAGAGGGATCAAAGCCTACAGCAAAATCAGGGAAGCTTCTTTTCATTAAAGACCAACAGCACCAAGCTTAACAGGTACCACTTCCCATAACTTGGAGAAGACCCTTGAGACTTAACACAGGAAAAATCAGTGTTTGCAAAACTCTAGCCAGGAGAATTTTAAATAAAGATTAATTAGTTGTTACTTGGAATTCATGATTCTGAGTGATAGTTTCAAAAAGAAAATTAGAGTTTCTTGTTTAGTCACTGATAATCCAGGATTTCAGAATGTCCTGTGGTGGGGTTTTTTGTTTGGTTGGGTTTTTTTGTTTTGTTTTTGTTTTTTGTTTTAGGGGTTTGTTTGATTGTTTTTGGTTTTTTGGGTTTTGTGTTTGTTTGTTTTTTTTAAATAGTAATAGGTCTGCTTTAATTAGAAAGGCTGTAATATAGATTAAGGCATTAGGCAAACTGCAATCCTCCCATCTCTCAGTTCTCATCAAAATTATGAGAGTGCTGGGAGAACCATTTAGATAATCAAAATTCCAGAATGTTGCATTATAATATGTACAGTCAGTGCGGTAGTATAAATACTCAAAACCCAAACTCTTGAACTTTGGAAACCTAGCAGGTGATTTGCTTTCCCAAAATAGTCTATGACCTTGACAGCAGGTCCTGGAAATCTTCACCTGAGTAGACCTGGTGAGACTAATGATGTGACTAAAGGTTCGAAAGATGAGGACCTACAGAAACAATCTATACCCAAAAGGTATCCAGACTGTTCTATGGCATACAGATTCAGATTTATTCATCCTTTATCAGTCATTAGGATTACAAACAGCAGGTGTTTTATGCAGCACCAAAGCAGGGGTCTAGATGGAGACAGCCTGGGGAAGAGCTGACAGAAAGAAAGAACTGATCTGACTTGCTTTCTTTGGGGTTACTTTCTTAAAATAATCACAGCAGTGATGTTTCATTCATCTGCAAGATAAACCAACCATGTGAAGAGGGCCTGAAGAAAAACCATGCAAAATATTTCTGTCCCGTGGGATAAAATAGTCATAGATAAAAAGAAGCAGGGTTTTTGCTTAATGAAGAATTCAAGTTTTCAAATCTCAAATCTGAGTGTTTTTCAGTCAGTAGGCTGACTTTTGCTATTTTACTATTGGTATTGAGTCAAGCACAACATCCAGGGATTGTTGTGATCTCTGTGAAAGTGAGAGCAAACTTCAAGACTAAAGATGTCAAAATGCTATTGCACACTATAATTGATTTTTATGTATGTGTGTACAATTAGCTTAAAGTATTAATGGAAAAAGTAGGTAGTTGCATCTAATGATTTTTTTGGAGTAATCTGAACCATCTGCCTCTATATATTAAGGAGTTCTTTCTTTAATCCAGATTATGGCTGACAAACTGGTTTTGGCATTCACGTTTCACTAGCACTGTGCCCTTGAAGAGCTGATGTGGCTGTAGAAACTCTCTCCCTTAAAACTGTTGTGTTTGAAAACATTTTTTGTTTGGCTTTCTTGTAGTTGTTTTCTTATACATCTTTTTCTTCTTCTTCTTCTTCTTTTTTTTTTTTTTTTTTTTTTTTTTTTTTGAGAAGATGGCCTTTCTAATGAAAAAGTATGTTGAGCAACCAGGTAAAGAATTTGGGACTTGGAGGTGGAGGGGAAGAAAGCAAAGAAGAAAGCACTCCTTCTGATCCAGCAGCAGCTGCAGGAATGACCAGAGAGGAGTATGAGGAATATCAAAAGCAAATGGTTGAGGAGAAGTGAGTACCTGTTCCCTTATTATGAGTACAGGGCTGATTCTTGGTAGCTTTGTGCAGATAAAAATAACCTAAGAAAAAGCCAAACATGCAGCTCTTCACATTTTTTTTTAAAAGCAGATGAATCTTTGCTGAAAAGACTTTCCAAAATAAAACTGGAAATGATAAAATATTACATTCCCTCTTCCTGCCCCCCCCTCCCCATCTTGCAACTCTCTCCTATGCTTTCCTGCTGTCTCCACAGTTTGATATGCTGGACTCAATCCTAGGTGATGTTGCTTTATCTAGAAAAATTTTCCAAGATGTCTGTAGTGCAGCATTTAATTCTCAAATATATATGATTGGTTCTAGAACTCCATGTGGAGCACACTTTCAATATGTAATATTTCATTGTCTACATTTATTATGGCAGACATAATAGAAAGTACTGAGTGCTCATTTATCTTGAGCAAAGGTTTAGGATAGTTACTTTTTTTCTAAAATCTTCTAAATAATGTGGAACTTTAAAATCAATTAAGTCTCGGTTTCGTCTGTAAAGACAATCTTTATCACTTGCTGAGTTTATGAAAACAAGTAAAATGGAGGACTTGGCATGTGTAGGAGTTCAAACCATGCATAATTATAAATAAAACGATTGGCTTTTAAATCTCAAATGCATCTGTTTCTCTAATGGTCAATTGCATAATGGTTGTGTAAATCCTTCTTGTAAGATGATTATAGGTGCCAGGTTAATGACTGATGGAATTTGAGGTACCCGGGTCTGTATTTAGCATCAGACATTTCTATCAGGTAGCCCTGAAGAGGTGGTATTTGGTCTGGAAAAAAGCACAGAATGTTTTGCTCTGCCTTTTGTCAAGGGATATCTAAAAGAGAAATGACCACCTGCTGGCAGGGAGATTGTTTATGGAGGCTGAGAAAGAGCACAGGATTCCTGGCACAGGGAAGTGCCTGGGAAAGGAATCACTTCTACACTGTTAAGGAGGCATGTGTCCTTTCCCTGCTGAAGTGTGCTGAGGAAGCAGGGCAGGAGTACCCCATAGGACAGTTAGAAACTCGAGGAGAAAAGATCATCTCAGGATGAGATGTGGTTCTGTGTCAGAGATCACCGACACAGGCAGAGAATGTTCCTGTTCCAGGGCTCCCTGGATTTTGCCCAGTGTTCAGCTGTGCAGGAGTGGTGACCAGAAAAGTAAATGTGCCTTGCTGAGCTTGTGCTCAGGCAGTTTGGAACCCATAACCAACCAGGCTTTGGGTTCTTCTCAGATTTTAGGTTTGTTTATGGGGGGTTTTGTTTTTAGAGAGAGAGAAATCCACTCATTTTAGAAGTAGAGGAAAAGTATTATTTCATTTTGGAAGTAGCTTTTGTGTGCCAAAATACCTGTACTGAAACAAGATCAATTTTGCAATAGAATCTCCATGAAAATGCTGCCAGGGAAAAAAGAAATTCAGTGGAGAGGGGGGTGAAAGGTGAGTGTTATAAAATGTTACCAAAAAACTTTGAGGAGACACATTTTGCAAATAAATGTATATGTAATCTAAAAGTAAAAATGGTGCAGACCAGTTCTTAAATCTAACAAAAACATTTTATAAAATCACAGATGAAGTCAGTGCTTTTCCACACAGGGAAGCTTTAGAATTCATTGCCCTTGTGAAACAACAAATGCACAAAGACCAGGAAAATTCACAGGTGACAGAAGCACAGAAGTGTGGTCCCTATCATCACTTTATTGGTATTGCTCCTATTTTTCCTTTGGACAAGTTACTTGTTTTGGGGAATAACTCTCATGTGCAGCTTTTTGCAGCCAAGCAACTGGTTCAGTGCAAAAGATGGTTTCTATTAGCATCTTGAAGGAACATTTTTTCTTCTTTCCAGGATGGAAAGAGATGCAGCATTTGCACAGAAAAAAGCAGAGCGAGCCGTTCTGAGGGTTCACCTCAGAGAAAAGTACAGACTGCCCAAGGTAAGCCTGTGTCTCATTAGCTCATCTAGTCCAGAAACCAAATGCCAACCAATTTTAAACTGCTCATTCCTTTTTCTTTAGTTATCCTGGCACTGTCAAATATTTCCAGGAAAACCAAAATATTGGAAGCAAAAGCCTCAAACTTATTTAAAATATTTTTTAAAATTGCTGCGTTATTTTGTAAGCTTTTGCCACAGGCAGGAGAGAGGTAATACAGGACAGAGGACTCTTTCCAGGGGTTTGGATCACAGGTTTGCTCTGACCTGTCACCACTGGGAAGATATTGACATATTTCTTTTGTACTCCTCAAGGATATGTGGGGTGGTTCTTAGCAATTTGAGAGTTTATTTGTATTACTTACCTGCCAGCTCTGAGTCATTACCACTCATATTCTGATCAGTACTTTCCCGTGCTTTTTGAGTAATTAAAATGGAGGAAGGTAAAGAATCTGTCTCCTGTAAATCTAACTGCTAAAAAATGTAGTGCTTCATCCAAACAAGTCATTTAGGAACTCATCATCAACAGAAAAGACCAGCATTTGTAGCCTCATCTAGCCAAACTTTTAAATAAGTGTTTAAGATGGAGTTGGGTCACCTCCCCGTGGCTGTGTCTCTCCCAGAGGGAGGCCAGGTGACAGCTGAGCTCAGGTAAGATGTGTTCCACCCCTAAGAGCCTGGTTCTTAGGGTGCTTTAGCTAGACAACATTCACTGAAGGCGAGTTTAATTACAGACAGATTAATTATGCAAAAAAATTAAGATTTTAAGTGCATGATTGGATTGGAGGCCTAAGTCTCTAAACACCAGCATTTTAATTAGCAGCTGAGGAGTAAAATATCATTAGGCTTTGCTTTCCTTTTGGAGGCATATGCTGAGACAGCTCCTGAGCAGCATTTACCCAGCATCTCACCAGAGCTTTCAGCTCCGAGAGGGGCTGCTTTGGAAAGCTCCAGGATACTTGAGTGCCCAGGTCTCAGCTAAATCAGTGGAGCTGGGTGTCTCTGGTTTTTAAATTCTCCCACTTGTAGTGCATTTTTCAGCTCGAGATGGTGTCAGGTCACCAATCCCCCTTGGCTGAGCACCTCATAGATACACAAGTGTGCAGTGGTGATCTGATCCATCTCCAGTAGCATCTTGGCTTTGGCATGGACTAAGTGCTCTCTGGGGCCATATTTCAGTAACAATAGAAGATTTGTCTCCAAGGTGGGAGAGTAGCTCTAAGCCAGAAAAAAATATTGCAGGGTACATTTTTCTGTGTTTGTTTCTCCCTATATAGCATTTATTGGTTTTCACCAGCCCTTAGGAAAACATGTTATACCAGGAAGAAAATTAAATTATTACATGCACACTTTATGACCCTGGGGAAAAAAAATAAAAAAAGCAATGTTTTGATACATTCTGGTAGCAAAATGCTCTCAGACATGACAATGCATAAAATACTTTGACAATTGAAAGTAATTTCAGGTAGCCCAGTGTGGGCTAGAGACACTGAATATTACCAGTATCAATCACTAACAAGCATTTTAAGTAAAAGCATGAAGTTCAGGACTAAGCAGGGCCCCCTTTGCCATGTAAAATCTAAAGCTCCATGCTATCTGGGCCAGATTTATAAGAGAAAGTAGACTCTTAATGAACCTAATCCTATTAACAGAGTTGTCAGCTTAGGTTTGTCATCAGAAAGATGTTTTTAGCCATGAGACATTTGATATATGGACAACTTTTTCATCTTTGGTATATTCCGTGCATCACATTCATACAAAACATTAAAAAACATTATATAAATGCAGACATTAATAATAATAATATTGATTTTTTAAAAACTCACCAAGCTCTCTTATCTACTTGCTGCCTTTTCCCTGAACTGGGATTCAGTAATGAATTTCTGCAAGGTCTAAACACAGGGGCAGGAGTTGATGGTGAGCGGTGTCCCAGCGCAGATGTCAGGAGGGAGCCGTCCCCATTCACCAGCTCAGTGGCAAAAGTGCTGCTGTGTTGCTAATTTAAGTCCCACCTGCAGGTCAAGGCAAGGTGAACTGTGATTTTGCATGTTAGGGGTGCGTTATAGGTGATGAATCACAGGATAAAGTCTGGAGTCAGCTACCTAAGGATCTCTGCACAGCAGCATAGGTCAGTGCTGTGACAGGGTAAGTTCGGCGTAAGGGAAGCAGTGCGTCATGCAGTGATGCTGGAAAAGAGTTTGGTTCCCCTGTGGATTAGTCTGTGAGCTTTATCTTTTCTGTTTACAAGCAGACTTCATATAAGCAGTGTTGAACCCGCATTTGGTCTTTTTTGCTCCTTAAGTTGCACAGAAGATTATAACACCATTGTTCAGAGAACCGAAAGTGCCATTTAACAAGCAATACCAAGCTTTAATTGTTCTTCTCCCCGCCTGGAGGGCGTTGTCTCCCTTTGAGGGAGTTTAACAAAACTTCTAATGAAAGTAGCTGTCTCTCCCTGAGGAAGGTTGCTTTTCTTGTGGGGGACATGGCGCTGTCTAATGTTTAATCTGTATCCTTTACCTAGGAGAGCCAGAGAAGGAATTCCTCCTGTGATATCAGATGGTGACCATCTCCTGCTTGCACTATCTTAATCCTTCTCCCTCTCTCTCATTCATCTCTTTTGTTATTTCTGTACACACTTAATGCTAGAAAATGAAGTTGGTATCCTTGAACTGGACCTTTGCACCTTAATTTGGGCAGAGGACTTTACCATCAAATTGTAACAAAGCAGATATTTAGACAGTTTTCTGCTCACCCCTACCTGAGTATCATTGTATATATAAAGAACTCTATTGCATCTATAGCAAAACAGATCTGGGACTGACTACATCAGATGCATAATCAGGGTCAAAAAATATTGCCATGCACACGGACTCTGTGGCCTATGCTGTTGAATTGTCAGGATAATGTCTGACCCAGTTTTGGCCCGGGCACTCTCCCAGGCCGCTCCCACGGCAGTTTGGGAGGTGGGGCAGGCATTCCCAATCGCCTGCTACATGGACCACCCTGTTTGGTAGGGCGACAGAGTTCAATGGCATCCCAGTGGGTTTTTCCAGGCCAGCTGCTCTTGGGGCAAGACCAGTGCCAGGCACATTTAATTTAGTAGAATAGATGTTGCTTCTGTGTTCACTTTTCTATTTCAAATAAGAATCAACAAGAATCAAACGTTCAAATTTTAAAAGGAAGAGAAGATGCCATACATGTATCATGTACTTCTTTGCTTCTGGTAAGCAACTCCTTTTGGGCTTATTTTAGGTCTATTAAAGCTGAATGCCCAGTGGGTAGAGGCAGGTGGCTTGGGCAGGACTGTACTGCTTTAGACTGTATGTCAATATATTCTTTTTTGGTCAGAGAACACTTTGAAGCCCCAAACTGTTGCACATCACATCCCAGACTTCCATAGGACAGTGTGCTTTGGTGCCAGACAATTGTTCGCATTGCCAAAGATGTGAATCACTACAGTAGCATGCAGTGATGATGCCTTAAATTAGAAATAATTCTAAAGGAAAGAACATGTGTCTGATTAGGGGCACTTTTTCAGTAATTAACATTTTTTATCATCCTGTACTGCTACTGGCAAGGATTTCAAAAGAGCTAACTCCTCTGATAGCCATCAGTTGTGAATAAAATCTTAACACAATTTTTTCTGCTACACAATCTATAAAAAAATACCTTTTGTGTTTGGGAGATTGTTTTTAGCTCCCACAGATCTGACTGCAGCAACTCTTACCCCAACAGGTGAAGAGATGTCCTCACCCATTTTATCCACATAGCAGTAACAATCTTGCTAGAGCTCTCCAGTTTCACAGGAGATATGGGAAAAAAACAGATTGAAGGGAAGTGCAAACATAAAGTGTGGAAATACGGAGCTGTAAATAGTGGTTATGCAGCCAACCACCCCCAACCTGCCTGTCCTGGCTAAGGCCTCCAACAACAGACATTGCTCATGTATGTCCTTGCATTCATTTATCCTTTCATTCATGCAAAACCCAGACCCTTCACTCTAAAAAACACCTCCTGCTGATAGCATTGCTGCTTATTCATATCAGGCCTTTGCTGCTGTCATGCTTAATTTTGGAGATGTAATGAGGCATTAATGCTTATCTTTGATGTGTGAACTGTGTCAAAATATCCTGTTCTTCTGAGCTCTGGATCCATCAGAATCCACCAGAAAATGTGAACAAAATCACCATTGTTTGAAAAATTGACATAATCCCACTGATGGAGTGTTTCAGTGGGCAGGCAGGAAGCAAGTGTGTGTAGTGCTTACTGCATCTCAGCCCTTCTAATTGCTTAACCAGTTTCTTCTCCCGTCTCCTTTTGCTTTCTCAGACCCACAACCAAGCTCCCTTCTCTCTTTTGTTGCCCAAGTCCTCCTATTACCCCACTTACCAGCACTGATTATGTGCCAGGCAGCCCCTGCTCTTCATCACAACTCAGAGCAGCCAACCAAAGACCTACACAGAGTTTAGACATAGTTTGGGAAGATGGGGAATCCTTTTTCCAGTAATTCATTCTGAAGTTTAATGCATCTTTCTTCCAGAAGGCTTCGGTTTAGTGCTGATACCTAAAAACTCCCGCCCCTCCCAACAACTGAATAAGGAAATGGTACCACATGTTTTCTAAAGCTCTTGTTTCACTGACCAGAAGCTGACAGGCACAGTATAGCAGCTGACAGGCTCGGTAGTGTCCAGCAGCATGGTTTTGGGGGATACAAATAACTTGGAGTGGACTTCCTGCGTTATTAGCAAAGATTTCTAAAATGGCAAGTGACATCGAGTGCTTCAATTTTGACAGTGCTGAAGCCCCTTAAAGAAATATAATTGACATTGCCCAAAAAATCTTACAACTTTCTTAGAGATTGATTGAGGCCCTGAATTCATAAGTTGCACCCAAAAATTTTGACTGAAATATCTGTGCATCTGTTTCGGTTCTCCGTAGAAACCAAAAAAAGAACAAAACAAGAGGCTCATTGGTAGATCCTGGGAGAGCAGAAATACTCTCATTTACTGGTTTTGTTTCCTGCTTTAGAGTGAATTGGATGAGAATCAAATACAGATGGCTGGAGATGATGTGGGGTTGCCAGAAGACCTTCAGAAGATGGTGGCAGAAGATCAGGAGGAGGAAGAGGACAAGGACTCTATCCTGGGCCAGCTGCAGAACATCCAGAATATGGACATGGATGCCATCAAAGAAAAGGCACAAGCCACCTTCACTGAGATGAAACAGGCAGCTGAGCAGAAATGTTCCGTGATGTAGAAGAGCCACCACTGCACAAGGGCTGTGACCTCAGTCTTGTGTTGCTGGGTCTGCAAAGGGAGAGCACGTAGCTCTATAGCATTCAGTGTAAATATAGAACAGTGATGAGAGAGAGACTTAAAACCCTGAGGGGAGAGTAAAAATTTACCTGCTGGGACTGCCTAGAAGGAAGTTAGAACTGATCCTCAGTTTTGAACATAACTTTTTCCCCCATGGAAAACACAGTTTTAAATAAGTTAATACTGGGGGGAAAATGTGCCTTTTTCCATTTTTTCCACATGATTGAAATGCTGTTAAATATGTACGTTTGAACAAAATTGTACTTCTGATACATGACATAGAGGTAACTGCTCATTTAATCCTGCTTTCAGAAACATATATTTCTTATAAAAACATGTCTGTCTCAAACATCTTGAGGCAAACACAGTGTTCAGATATTGACATTTGCAGCAAAACTTTGATTTTTTTTCACTATACTAAGTGTAGCAAAAGGCAAAAAATGGAGCATGTAACTCAACAGCTTGGGTCAAAAATGTCATATACACTGAGTGAGGACTTGTAGGAAAGTAAGGCTTGGTGGCTCTCAGTGAGCCCTGCTCTGGAGCAGTGCAGGTTTCTCCTATCTGCTTTTACTTCCCATCCTCTCAAAGACACTTCAAACATAAAGGGACAGCAGTGACCTTCTTCTTGTCTTTGTGTGCCAAATTCTGGGGCTCAGGGTACCAGCACTAGGCTAAAGCAGCTCCCCTGCTGATTCTGGGAGTTGTCTCCATCGAGGGCTAAACACAGAAGGTTATGCCAGGGTAGGGCACCTAAACCTGAGGGAAGGCATAGCTCTCACTAATGTTAAATCTGCCTGGGTCTATGAGACATGCAGGCTGCTACTCCCAAGGAATTTTATTAAATGAATGGCTTTGTAAGTTCTCCAAGAGCTAGCCTAGGACTTAAATTTGGAAATGAATACATGTAGCACTTTCCTACAGGTTTATAAGTCTCTTTCTCTCTCTGTCTCTTTCTGTTTGCAGCCAATCAAGTAAAAATATTCATTTTAAATTAACAAATGCACTAAGTATGATTTATCTCCTTTCTTTTTCTTTCCTTCCTTCCTTGCTTCTTCCTTTCTCTTGTCTTTGTCTCTCCTCTCCTCTCCTCTCCTCTCCTCTCCTCTCCTCTCCTCTCCTCTCCTCTCCTCTCCTCTCCTCTCCTCTCCTCTCCTCTCCTCTCCTCTCCTCTCCTCTCCTCTCCTCCTCCTCTCCTCTCCTCCTCCTCTCCTCTCCTCCCTCCTCCTCCTCTCCTCCCTCCTCCTCCTCTCCTCTCCTCTCCTCTCCTCTCCTCTCCTCTCCTCTCCTCTCCTTTCCCTTGATCCTGGCCTCAGGTATTGGTTTGTGAAGTGCACAAGGTACAACCACAGCACACTCCAGGAGTGAAAATCACTGTGTTCTGAGCCCCCTTTTCCTGTTTGAGTCATGTCCTCCAGCCCCACAGAGCAGAGGGGGCTCTGCCAAGCCCCAGGGAGCTACAGGGCTTTGTGGAGAGAAGTTAGGTCATCTCATGGATCCTGGAAGGTCCCAGCACCACCAGGCAGGATCTGTCCCCAGGGAGAGGTACAGGAAAAGTCTGGCTAACACAGGTTCCACAGGTAAAGCCATGGTTGCAGCAGGCAGCCCACCAAGCCCGAGTGACACAGAGCATCTTCCCACACTTGCCTGGGACGGTCCCTGCCCCTCAGAGGAGTCAGCAGTCACTCACAGCTACACAGGGACAGTGACAAGGGGCAGACAGACAGGGCAGCCCAAGGAGGATGTGGGCCTGTGTTATGCCTGAAGTGTTTTACCAGTCACTTTGAAATGAGGCCAAATTCTCTTCTTGGCAAAGTCACCTCTGCAGTGAGGCAGAGAGAAAGGCAAGGGAGAGTGGTTCCCCTCCCTCCTGCTTCAACAGCTGCTGGGTGCCAAGGTGGCAAGAGGAAGTCCCCCTACCACCTCCTGGTGCACAGACACTGAGATACAGAAAAGGGCCAGAGAAAAGCTGCTGCCTTAAAAGACTCATTACCACTGACAGTCACAGTGGTGCCTGACCCCATGTCTGCAAAAAAACAGAGGGCAGCATACAGCTTTGTGTGTTAATCACATATGAATCATGTTTGATTAAGGTAAATTACATTTATTTGGCAAATACATTTATTTGAATGTCTTTTTACCTAGCTTTGACTAGAATCCTTTGTCACATTTCAAGTTGATTGCCAGTTTCCCTCTGAGCACACAAGCACTTTCTAAAATCACTCCTCCCAACCAGATGTTAAATGTTCTCATTGGTAGTTTCTAGTTTCCCTGAACACAGCCAGTTTGCTAACAGTAAAAGGAAGCTGAGATTCCTTCCTACAAATAGAGCTTGGGAAAGTTCTTTCATCAACCACTCTTCAAATATAAACTGAACAGTCTTGCTTGAAAACCTGTTATCCAATATTTTCCCCATTGTAGCATTAGGAAAATACACATTTTCTTCTTGCTCACCTCTTTCTTACCTAAGAAACCCAAGTTGACAAGTTCTGACCCTCCTTGTTTTTTCCCAAGGATGTCCTAGTGCATTAAATGTCTCTCATCCAACAGGTAATTTTCTTAGTGAAGAAAACTTATCTTCAGGAGGTCCCTCAAGCATCACAGCTATTTTGCCTAAAACCACCAAGACCTCTGATCTGATTTATTCCTCTTGGGATTCTGCTCTCACAAGGCACCACAGAATCGAATTACTTATGTGGAATGGCAAGTGGGGTCTTTTAGGAGGTCTTTACATTAAGTAGATAAAATAGTCACCAGCTCAGCTCAACCAGTCTGAGGTTTATGAGGCTCAATGCATTTCCCTCTGCACTGGTACAAATATGGGTGGTGTATCCACACTGCTGTGTTGTTTTACAGACTGAATTGTCCTATCTATAAACACCAAAATAAACAAGCCTAAGGGTTTTGACCTTTGAATTAAAATGAGCCTGGGACATCCCAAAAATCTTACTGAAAGCATCTGGTGCTTTAAAGGATCTAATTAAATTTGTCACCAGATATAGGATCAGCATTTTCGCAGTTTGAAGGGTCAAAGAAGAAAGTCAGAATCACCAAATAAATTATTAATGAGATTCCAAAAAAATGTCAGGGCTAGCAGAGGCAGGCAGGACTGAGAGGTGTCTTGGGACTGGCACAGGATGGGAGCCCAGCCCCACTGAAGTGCTGCTGGCAAGAGAGTGAGCTGTCTTAGGCACACACTGTTAGACCAGAGCTCCCACATTCAGTCTGGAGTGGCAGAGCCAGGGCAGGGTGGCAAATCTGTGCTGCCCTCAGCAGAAGCCTGATCTTCAGTTTGCTGGAGGTGGCTGCCTGCTCCTGGCAGTACCTGCAGGGCTCGTCCCTCCAGCGCCAGCTGTTCCCATCTTCAGCCATCGGCCACAAGCCTGGGGAGGCACGTTAGGAGGAGGTGGTGGTGCCATGCAGGTGCATGCAGCTCTCAAGCTGCTTAGCCCTGGTGGCAGGTCACAGAGGAGCCACGGCACGTGTGTGCACGTGCACGTGTGCTGCTTTGTGCGTCCGGGAACGTTGGTGTCCGTGTCTCTGCACAAATGCACATGAATGTGTGTGCATGCAGCCATGCACGTGGGAGAGTGGGCAGGGACGGGTCTGTGTGTCCGTGTGTCTTTGTCAGGGGCAGATTAAAGGGTCAGGTCACGTGGCAGCCCCTGCTGGACGGACCCTACCTGGGATTTGGGTTCTTAGAGCTAATAGGATCGCTGGAGCTCAAGACTGTCATCCCATCAAGATAAATGTCTCTAGTGCCCACTTTTAAGCAATCCGAATTCAATTAGGCTAATTGGAAAACAAGTAAAGAAGGATTGCATTAATATAGCCTTATAGTATGAACCTCTCCTCCCTCCCTCTGAGCACGGCAAGCCCGAATGCCAGAGCCCTCACACCCAGCCCGTGGTGCTCCCACCAAAAGGCTGCCTGGCTCCCAGAGCCTATTCCATTCCCACAGCCCAGACAGACAGCAGGACAGCAAGGTCTCTGTGCAATTCCTGGGTGCCAGGCAGGACCCCGGGAGGTAGAGACAACACAGCTGATTCTCCTGGGCGGATCAAGCAAAGTCTCAGCAGAAAAACACGGAAGGTGTGAGCACTGCAGTGACAGGAGGAGGCAGCAGCTTCCTCATGCGTTATGCTTTCAAGGTTCTGAAACTGCACCCTTGGGCACTTTCGGGGAGGAAAAAAACAAAGCCTTTTTTTGTTTTTAACAGTCTGCTGGATGATACAGAGCATGCAAACTGCAGGAGGCTACAGGTTCCCTCTAGGTGAATATTTCCTCCTTTTCCTTGCTTCCCTCATATTGATCTGCTGTCTGACCTTGGAAGCCCCATTTATCTTTCAGGGAGGTCCTCCCTGCTGCACATCTTTGTTCTGGAGAGTGATGTCTCTCATGCAGCCTGACTTCAGCTTCTAATCTCTGCTCTGCAAGACAGTAATTATTTCACCTGGACATAAAGAAAATGCAGGAGGAACCTGTGGCATTTTATGATGCTGATTTCATTGTGTGAAACCAGGTCCCATGCAGCGACTACAGGATGAAAACAATTTCCCTTTAGTCTTCACTATACATGCACAGGAAGGAGCTACAGCAGACAGCTGCACTTTACAGACTATCCATCTTGAGAACTCTTGTTACTTTTCAAGCACAGCTTCTGCAGAAATTTTAATAATGCATTGCAAAAGAATAAAAAAGGTGATGGAATAGGGGTATCCCTTGGAAAGGCAAGTAACAAACCCTGCCTCTTTCATCCCCTAATGAATACTCTCAAATTCGATTCTGGTTTCCCCAATAAGTTTCCAAAGGTCAATGGTCTTTGTAAAGCTGTGATGTACCACAGGATCAATTTCTGAGGCTTCATACTAGTACGATACATATTCTAGAGGTCTGCAAGGTATTCACCTGACAGCCAGGACATCAGACTCAAAGGGAGATGTTCAGTTATCGTTCTATGCCTATATAAACCTTCTGTGTAATCAGAGGAACCATTAGACTTTTTCCCTCCCTGGAGCACTGTAATGCCTCATGCATGTCACACAGTCTGTGCCTGAAGCATAGCAAGAGAGAAATGAGAGGTCTAACCTGGAAGGATCAAAGCTCTCTCTGTTCTGCTCTAGGGTTATGGAGTTTTTCCAGGTATTTTTTTCAAATTGGAACTAAGGGAGTGGCTTCCTCTTCCAATAATTCCACTCGCTTACAAGAAGGATGCTACAGTGACAAATGTAGCTCCGTATGGAAAATACAAGTGGAGTATTCTACTGCTGAAGAAAAAGGAGGCTTCTCTATCAGGGAGGAAGGTCTCTTGTGCCCTGTGTGGTACTCAAGCACCCTGCTTCAGAGCTGGAAGACTTTTTTGATGCCTTCATATTGTGATTAACAGCAAAAAAAATTGAGTATATTTGACAATTTTGACAGGTACCCCAGAAGCAGCATCTCTGCAAGGATCCAATGCCCTTTAAGGCACAGACTAAAGGGGTTTTATTCCTTCATCTCACATTCCTATCTTTCTTAGCTACAACAAGCAAAACTGATTCCCATTTTTGCCCAGGACTTCTGGAGGGACAGGTGTGTTTCGTGCTGGTTTTGATTGCTGTAAACCCCCCAGCTTCAAATTAGAATAAATTAGGGACATTGCACAGTTCATTCATCTTCACTAATAGAGTTCCTTCGAAACACACATGTAGATTATAGGAACACAATGGCCCCTGGCTGATTGCTTTGAGTACCCTCCAATGTCCCTACTATGGTATTGACTGGCTTTTCATAGTGTCCACAAAAGCCACACTAACCTTTTCTTTTCTCTTCTGTTGGCCTCTTCCCTCTGTACAAATGGACGTCTGAGCTCTTTCAGCCTCAAACCACCCCCCCAAGCAGTCAGTGAAGGCAAACCTCACCTGGAGCTAAGAAAAGCCGTGCAGTCCTACAAGAAATCAATTTAGGGACATCAGAACATAAACCTGCCAAAGGTGTGGACACTGGCAGAAGCAAGCACTACCAATCTTTGATTCCTCCTGGAAAAATCTACATGATATGGATTCTGTGGGGCACAAGGGGAATAAAAAAATGCATATTTATTGAGAGAGGTCATACTTATTAGACTAGCTAATATATATGGAAGAACAAGCAGCAGATGAGATGTTTTTCTTTCACATACACTCTCCTCAGGCTTCAAATAGAAGTATCTTCAAAGCTAAGTGTAGACTGAAAACCACTCTGGATGTTACAGGGTTTGTCATGTAAACAAGCTGAGACAAAAGATAGCTGGTGCCTCTGAGGAACTGGGAAGTACTAGTGTGAAAAGTGAAAAAATGATAAAGACAAAAGCCCGGAAAAAAAAAAAAACCGATGGAGGAGACCTGATACTGTTACATGGTTGGTCCTATGGTGGGTCCACATTTTCCACCAAGCCAAGTAAAAAGTGATGTGCGGGATTTGGCCCCCTGCCTCACCTCCAAAAACATTTTGTGCATCCGCCATGAAGCCATGCCCCACCAGCTACACACCCCCACTGGCACTGTGAAGTACAGGGTCACAGAATCAGCTCTTACAGGTTTGTCCTGCAGCAGCATACTGAAAACTTTCTCGCAAATAGTGTTTAGAGCTTCCTTGCGTTTGTGAAGTCTGAAAGGCTGAACACACCTCCTGCGTCTCTCCTGCCCAGAAGCACCTGGTCTGTGAAATGTCTTTGGAGGTAACCGGGCGCAGGGCGAGTGTCCCGCAGAGCATCAGCGCGGCGGCGTTTGCCCAGCGCCCCCGAGTCGGGCCGGGGCCGCGGATCGTCCCGCGGGGCAGCTTTCGAGCGGCCGCCGGGAAACCGACGCACCTGCGAACCGTCCGGCAGGTACCTCGGCTATGGCCGTCGGGCAAGAAAAAAGCGGCGAGGCTGCGAGAGCCGCCGCACAGCGCGGGGCCGTGCCGGGGACCCGCTGTCCTCCGGCTCTCGCCCCTTCCAGTCCCGTTCGCTCCCTTTGCCGCGCCCCCGGCAGCGGCTCCCGCCGTCCCGGCTCTGTCCCCCCGCGCCCGGCGCGCCTCTCGCCGCCCGTCCCACCGCGGGTTCCGACAGTGCCGCCCCTGCCCCGGGGCTCCGGCCACGGCGCTCGGCCCGGGCCAGCCCCTGGCTGCAGCGGAGGCCGCCCCGCCCCGCCTCGGGGGCCCGGATGGCATCGCCCGGTGCCGTCTGAGGTTGGGGCCGGGACCGGCGGGGAGGGGCGGGGCGGCCGGCGGGGGCCGGGGTATGCCCTGCCTCCCCCTCCGTGCCCAAGAAGCGCGGGGGCCTCGCCTTCCCTCTCGCCTACCGCCCCCCGGCACTCCTCCTCCCCCGCCCCAAGGAGGCCAGCCCGCCCGGCGACACCGCGCCAGACTTGCCCGCGCCGCCCGGAGGCCGGGTGAGACCGCAGCGCCGCGGCGGAGCCCCGGGCCGGCCGCCTCATGCACCCGCCCGGCGCCCCGCTCGCCATGGCCGAGGGCGCCTTCTCGCTGGCCGCCCCGGCGGCGCGCAGCCCCGGGGGAAACCCGTCGAGGCTTCACAGCATCGAGGCTATCCTGGGGTTCACCAAGGAAGACGGGCTGCTGGGCGCCTTCCCGCCCGACGGCAGCGCCAAGGAGGCGGAGCGGCGGGGGTCCCGGCACTGCCTGCCCAAGATGCCCGGAGAGCCGCCGACGGCCGAGCCCCAGAGCCGCGCCGAGCGCTTCCAAGGTGAGCGCTGTGGACGAGCGCCGGGTGCCGGGGGGCGGACGGGTGGGCGCCGCTCTCCCACGCCCTCGGGAAAGCCTCGCAGGGAGATCCTGCCGGTGACCCCCCTCTCTTCCCCTCGCAGAGCCGTACTGTCCCGGCAGCACCAGCCCCGAGCTGCCCGCTGGCAGCAGCGGCGAGGGGAAGCCGTCGGAAGAGGAACAGCCCAAGAAGAAACACCGGCGAAACCGCACCACCTTCACTACGTACCAGCTTCACGAGCTGGAGCGTGCCTTTGAGAAGTCCCACTACCCCGACGTGTACAGCCGCGAGGAGCTGGCCATGAAGGTCAATCTGCCCGAAGTCCGCGTCCAGGTAACGCCCGGCCCGGCTCCCCGCGACGGCCCGGCCCCGACGGCCCCCGGCGCAGCCCCCGTGGTCCCGGCAGTCGGAGCAGCTCCGAAGCGGCTCGCGGGCCCGTTGACCACAGCAGGACTCCGGCCACACTCGGGGCCCCGCTGGAGCCCTGGGCGCGGCTGCCGCACAGCCGCGGGCCGGCCCGACCGGCGGGACAGCGCGGGGCTCGGGTCCGGCAGCCGCGTCGTCGGTGCTGCTGTCCTTTGGGTGGCGTGTCCCAGCCCGGGGCTGCCGAAGCCGCTGTGTGCCAGGGCAGTGGCGGGTAGATGGCCGGGCTCCGCTGCGGGACTGTTATCCACCGAGCGCAGGGCTGTGGGTCGTGGAGGAACGCCCGAGCCCCCCAAATTCCCTTCTGCCCCAGCTCGGCAAGGCGTGTTCCCCTCACTCTGTTTTGTGCGCACTGCTGCAGCCAGAGGCGAGCCTCTGTCCACTGCCTCGGGCCTGATACAGATCTGCTTTCAGGTTTGGTTTCAGAACAGAAGGGCTAAGTGGAGGCGGCAGGAGAAACTGGAGGTGACCTCCATGAAGCTGCAGGACTCGCCCATCCTCTCGTTCAACCGCTCACCGCAGGCAACACCCATGGGTCCTCTGAGCAGCAGCCTGCCCCTGGAGACGTGGCTCAGCCCGCCGGTGCCCAGCAGCACAGCCCTGCAGACCCTGCCTGGCTTCGTGGCCTCTCCGCAGAGCCTGCCCGGCAGCTACACGCCGCCGCCCTTCCTGAACTCTCCGGCAGTGACCCACGCGCTGCAGCCCCTGGGGGCCATGGGGCCACCGCCGCCTTATCAGTGTGGGGCCACCTTTGTGGACAAATTCCCTTTGGATGAGGCAGACCCACGCAACACCAGCATTGCCGCCCTGCGGCTGAAAGCCAAGGAGCACATTCAGTCCATCGGCAAGCCCTGGCAGACAATCTGAACTCCCTCTCTTACCTGGGAGTAAGCCATGGGGAAGGCGCATCCCAGAACACCGGAGGGACACCCTTACCCTGCCTTGGCTGCCGCGGATGGCCAGGCACAGGAGGGCTGTCCCTTGCACCAGCCTGTCCCTTACGCCTTGACTTGCTTTTGTATTTTGTGGTCCTTTTAATTCCCTTTTCCACAGCCGCAGAAGAGTTAGGGGCCTGGTCATAGCTTAGGAAAAACAATCTCTTTTGCTCTCCCTCCTTGGCTGGATGCTTTAGTTGCAATAAAAGCTAGAGTAGGGCAAAGAGCTATGTAAGGCTGGGAGCCCAGGACTGCCGTACCTGGGGAGGGGGTTCTGCTTTTGCACCATTAAATGACACCATCTCCTTGGAGGCTGTGCATCATGTTTCTGAACCTAAATGGGCATCTTGGGCTGGACCCTCCTATCCGTGTGATGCAGAGAGGGTGGGAGATGCCTGTCTGTGGGCTTTTCTCTGTCCTCCTCCATCAGCAGAACCCTGCCCAAGCTGGCTGTGGCACTGGGGACTGCAGCCCCATGATGGAGAGTGTGCCCGGATGGGAGTGGCCACAGAGGGGCTGGAGTCCTGGCAGTCCTTGGGTCATGCACACCCCTCCCACAACTGCCCTTGTGGAGCAGTGCCAGGCTCAGGTGGGCTTTGCAGTCTGGAGCCAGTGACAGTCCTTGCTGCCTCTGCAGAGAAGGAAGCCCCGCTGCCTGCAGGAGAGACAGACGGTCTCTGGCTGGGCACTGACATCCGTCCGGGGCCTGGAAGGCTCATCCTGCCCGCTCTGGCTGCCCAGCACAGCCCCTGGAGGCTGACACAGAGCTGGGACATGCCCACTCCCCTGCCCACCCAGTGCCCATTGCCAGGCTGCCAAAACTAAAACTGCGGCATCCTTATTTTTCATTATCTCCATTACTGCCTGTAATGGGGCTGAGAAGCTGTAATGAAACACCCCTTCTCCTCTGCTGGGCATGGGGTGCTCTACACACTCGGGAGGTTGTGGCAATTAATGTTTCTCATTAGGGAAGAGAGAAGGATGCACAAGTGCCCTCATTGTGTCCTGGGGATGATTCAATGCAGACTGGGAGACCTCTCCTTTCACCATTTCCCACTCGTTGTGGCCAGACAAAGGCTGGCATCTAATTATATTTTCACAATCTGTGCGTATCTTTTAAGAGTCCTGTCAGAAACGCGTATGTCAGCTTTGTTCAGCTTCACTTCAGAGAGCTTTTTAACCTTAGATAGCAGTTTCTAAACATCCCTTCATAGCCTTCTCCACAGCAGCCCTCATCTATTGTATGGAGAGCTTCTTTTACAGATAACAATAAGAATCCCTCTTGTTTTCAAACGCCTTTTCCTCTGTCCCCAGCCTCCCTGCAGATCCAACTTGCCTCCCTGGCCCAGAGCACACACAGTGTTCAGGACCCCCAGCCTCCCTTCCCTGAGCCGTGCTGGTCCAGGGCATGCAGGGAAGCCAAGTGAGTGGTCCCCCTTGAATTTGGGGGGAACGAAGCCCTGCTGGGGGAGACTGTCCTGCTGGACTTGACAATTCTACTGTGTGCGCATTTGTGGTGGTGCCCACCCTTCCTAGCACACATCTCTCTGCTTCCTTGGCAGAGAGGAAGTACTGCCAGGAAGGGAACTGCCATTGCTGTCAGGACCAGGGAAGTATTTTGCTAACTTCTAGTAAGGACACCTGAGTAAAAGAGAACAAAAATCGTATTGCGTCAGTTTTTAGGTCTTATTCTAGTGGTCCTTTGACAGGTGAGCTTTGCTTGCATCACCAGTGATGCTGGAGTTGCAAGAAGGCATGGCTTTTCTGGTGGCTGCAAGAGAGGGATTTCTCTAGGTGTGCTCGAGAAGTGCCTGCATAGCCTGGCTTGTGTCAGCAAGAGACACACACTAATGAGTGACTGCACAGGCTCTGCACACTCTTCTTTCTCGGGGTAGGAACAATCTCACTTGTCATTACTTGGCTTCAGTCCAGCTGTGGCTCTGAAGCTGAAAACCTTCCTGCGGGTGAGCACGTTAAATTGCTGCCCTAAAGTTCTCACCTGTGCTTATTGCTCGTGGTTAATAAGCAACTCCCCAAGATTTCAATAGTGCTTTCCCATATTTTGGCATGAGTACCCTCCCTTTCTCTTACCTACAGTTCTTCTGTATCCTGTAAAGCCGTTGGAAAGGAGCCCTCGACTTCCTGATCAGCTGTTGCCAGTGCTGATGCTTGATTACTTGAGATAGTCAAAGACTGGCTGTAGGTTGCTGGCAGCTGGCAGCTGAAGATACCTGCTCACTTTTAATAAGGTCCTGATCCAGCACCTGCAAACAAATGAAGAAACATTATGGCAAGCTATGGTGGTTGTTCTTTTATTGGCATATTAAACAGGTCTTTCTTATACCTTGTACATGTGAACATTGTAAGTGTGTGCAGTCGTGTCCTTCAAGGAAAACTGAGTTTATTGCTAAAAATGAATATTTTACAAGCTACGTGTAAGTGGGCAAATAAAGAGACAGAGGTATATGTAAACACATCTTTCTTCTAGCCTATCTAGTTTTCCATGTTCCTACACTTTCTTTCAAATTGTTCCATTCCGTTTTAAAAGCCCATTTGTTCATTTTGTCGTAAATATCTTCTCGTCCTTAATTGGGTGCTGAGTCTAATAATCCTGCCTCGGCTTGTTAACTGTACAATACCAGCCAGAGTTAATGACCCATTAGCGATTAATTCCTTAAACAGCATCTAATTGCTCACTGTAAAACCTTTTCTTAAAACTGGATTAAATCATCTAGATCCTTAACCACTTCTTCACTCTAACTTTGCTAAGGCTATTAGCATGATCTTCTGAGTGGTCTGTTTCTTCTTTTGCTTAAATTGTATTAACAAGATAGTATTTTTAGTATCCATACTTGACTTCTTCACAACACCTGAAGTTTTAAGGAAGAATAATACAGATAAAAAACTGTCAGGGAATTAATAATTATGAGGAAAATGCCACGACGGAATTTGTTATCAAGGCTGTATTCTGGTCTCCCTTCCTTCTCCCCATCCCCGCTCAAAATCCTGTCTTGCATTCCAGAAAACGAGCAGATACTTGAGCTCTTTAGTTTTGACCTGAGGTTCAGCCCTTTGGCTGCCCAGTGGATCAGGACTGTCTCTGTGTGCAGGAGGGACCCTCGGTCCCTGCTGGATGGCTCAGAAGCTGTCATTCCCTCTGGAGCAGCAGGCTGGCGGCTGTGTGTGCTACTGCCATGGTGGCTCACCCCTGTGACATGAAAACACACATCGCTCAGCCATAGTTTGAATTCCTGTACTAGCTGCTGGGGTTGAGGGCAATAGTGTTCCCTTCCAACGTGCAAAAAGTTGGACGATCTTGTCTCCATCTACCATGCCTACATCAGGCAGGCATTTCAATTATGGACATTCAGTTTCTTACTATTGAAATCTCTCAAGTATCTGTTCAAGAAACTCCTGGTTACATCTTCCCTCATCTCTAGGGACGTACTGTGAAGTCCAACAGACATTAATTCAAGGGGGTTCCCTTCAGCTAGTGTTTCAGCTTCTCTCTTGTATAGAGTCAGCCGTCCTCCTTTGTCACTGTTACAAACCTTGGGACTTCCTTCAGTAATTTGTCAGACACTGAGTACCCACCTGCAAAATGCTAACATAGGAGAAAACAGTGGAATAGAACAGAACAAAGCAAAGCAAAGCAAAGGAAAACAAAACAAAACAAAAAACCAAAACTTATTGCTCGTTAGGCCAGGACGCTGATATCACCAGCTTCTCCGGTAAAATTAATACTGTTTCTCCTCTCTGAGCATCTTTGTGTTCTGCCAAGGCATTATGTCAAAACTAACTGACATTTGGCAGTCATCCCTGTGTCATATGACACTTCGGACCCACTCAGGTTGGGATTGTAGAGTCGGGCAGAGTGATGCGACTGAAACACAGCAAACAGACGCAGCCACGGAGCTCACCGGGTACCGGAGTTCACCGGAGCGCTCCCCTCACGGCCGGGGATCACCGGGTCCCAGGGCTCACGGAGCGCGCTCCCCTCACGGCCGGGGATCACCGGGTCCCACGGGCTCCCCGGAGCGCTCCCCTCACGGCCGGGGATCACCCGGTCCCACGGCTCACCGGGAGCGCTCCCCTCACGGCCGGGGATCACCGGGTCCCACGGCTCACCGGAGCGCTCCCCTCACGGCCGGTCCCAGGGCTCACCGGAGCGCTCCCCTCACGGCCGGGGATCACCGGGTCCCACGGCTCACCGGAGCGCTCCCCTCACGGCCGGTCCCAGGGCTCACCGGAGCGCTCCCCTCACGGCCGGGGATCACCGGGTCCCACGGCTCACCGGAGCGCTCCCCTCACGGCCGGTCCCAGGGCTCACCGGAGCGCTCCCCTCACGGCCGGGCCGAGGGCGCCGCCTGCCGGAGCGGGCGGTCGGGATTCGTCCCGGGCCGAGGTTGCTCCGGGCTCACCGGGTACCGGAGTTCACCGGAGCGCACCCCTCACGGCCGGTCCCACGGCTCAGCGGGTACAGGAGTTCACCGGAGCGCTCCCCTTACGGTCGGGGCTCACCGGGTACCGGAGCTCACCGGAGCTGCCGCAGCGGGCCGGGGGCACGGAGGGTCCCAGCAGAACGGCTGAAATCGCAACACACGCCCTAGCCTGGGGAAGGTGGCGGCCCTTGCTGCTGGCTTTTACACCGCGAATTTCACTGCTCAAATAAAAGCACAAACTCCGCCTTTTTCTTGGTACTTTTTATTGCGAATGTTGCAATGTCATGTAGTTTCGAACTAAGAGATTTAATGATTAGATAAGTAAGCAATATAATTAATTGGAAGACCCTTCCGTGGCAAATATACATATCTCTCTATATATAGATATATAGATAGATATATATATATATACACATCTCAATATCTCAAAGCCATTCAAATGAGAAATTGCAACCTTGAAAATTGATGAGGATTTAGTCCTTGCTGAACCATACAAGAATATGTGTATTAAGTATTTTACACAAAAGAATTCTTGTGTACAGAAAAGTGACCTTGTTGATTATCTGATACAATCAAGTGCTTGTGATAAAGTCTCTTATAGAAAGTATTTAATTTCTTCATGATTTAGTGATCTTCTTTCAGCTTGGAGTGCTCTCTTTCATATTCACAACTTGAAGCAGATAGTCCATCATCTAATAAAAAGAGAAGTATATTATTTATAGCCAATCCTGAAAAAAGTAATTCACTAAGTTAATAAAACTATTATAAGTTAATAAGCCTAATAGATAACTGCTCTATGCAAACATATTCCTAATAACCTTTTTGAAACAGACCTCATTTGTCTTGGTTAGTGTAATAACCAACTGCCAAAGTAGGAGGAAAGTCATTCTCCCAAATAATTCTGTGTGCCATCTCATTTATATCCCGTCTCATTAGTGTGAAAAAGCCAAGTAATAGAAACAATTTAAAGTTTATTTTCCAACTTACTTTTGCACTTCGTCCAACTTGCAGGAGAGATTTCCATCCCCTTTAATTACATTGACTGTAATTTACTCACAGAATAAAGAGCAGGCAAGGTACTAACTGAAAACAAAATAACATAGGTGCACCATCCTAAGCCAAACTCCAAGAAGCATTGGCCTCACCTCTTCCATTTTTTGACTGTTTGTGTGTTACAGCCATTTTCCTGCTCTGGGTGAGTCCTTTAGAAAGAATTCCTTTTCTTAACAAATGTACAGCCCAGTGTGAGCATCAGTGGTGGATGCACTGGATGATGTGCTAATAAGAAAGACCCCGAATCAAGTTACCTGTGGTACTTATCTGTATTTACTTCTAGCTTTGGAGCTTCCTGATCTTAAATTGAAAATTCAAGCTTTGAGTTAAATGGGCTAAATTTGAAAGCATCCATGAAACAAAGTTCTTTGGAGTCTGTCTGTTCCCAACACAGCCAGTGGTTGCTGTGTGCAGCAGGTGGAGCACAGGGCTGCAGACACAGACTCCTCGTGGCTGGCAGGGGTGGGCCACTCCAGAAGCTGGCAGCAGGGCTCATTATTTACCTTCTTTTGGTCACATTTAGTATCTCAGTCTCCAACAGGTCACTGCACAGGGAACAGTAACCCCCTGCAAATTTGGTATCTGGTTCATCCTAGAACAAGTTTCTGTTCCAAACTCACGTGAAATATGCCTGGAAAAGTATTTCATGCCAAGGACAAATTTTCTGGATGCACTGTGCCATCATCCTCAGCCTCTTGCACCTGCTAAACCTCTCTTGTGCATGGACACCTTCCACTGTGGTACAGCAGCACCTTACCCCAAGGTGTTGTCTAACCAAAATCTGTGCACCTGAAATCCCTCACATCCTGACAAACCTAAACAATCAACCCCCAAAGGCCAGTTATGCATTTGTACTGCCATGCACGTGAATCCCACATTCCATATATCAGCTCTACCTTTATAAATAAGGTTCTTTTATTCAAAATAACTTTTAAATGAAAAATAATTCCCATTATTTAAATGTTTAGGAAACTATCACAGCCCTCAAAAGAGTAAAGCACATTCCTTTGATCTTCATGTTTTCTTCATCTAGAAGGAAGATCCCAGAAATAACCTAAATTTCAGGTGCTTTCTTGCAGCCAAGGGGAAAACAGGGCATCACATCCTTTCTAGGCTGTGTATCATCAGGTATTTGTGTCTAACAGCATGAAAGTACAGCTACAGCTACTTTCATTATATTTTACTTCAAGGTGGAGACAAAGAAACTGTTGAATGATGGAAACCAAAGGTTCTATGGCCAAATGAGGTTCTGCACACTGTCCTCTATCTTAGGCAAGGAAAAAACATGAGCTTTTTTCCTAATCTTTGCAGAAATCTGGATGCTTAAGGCACGAACCTCTTTATTACAGAAGGATGTTTGTTGTCTGACCGCAGAAACGTGGATGTTAGTTTATGGTGAAAGTACTCACATATGGACATGATTCAACTTACCCGAGGCAACTTCCAGCCTTCCTAAGTAGGATTGATTGACAGATACTTTTAGAAGTCAGAACATTTCCCTCTTTACATTCAATAATGGAATTTTGTCATTTAATTTGATTACAAATCTGCACACTGCAGAACTGAAGATGGAATAATTTTTTTTTTTAGATAGTATTAATAATCAGTTACTATGATGCATCACTATCGTAAAGCCACAGGCAAAAAGAAACCTACGGGTAGCATTTGTATCACTGGTGTGAGAGACTTAAATCACAGCTTAATTTAAAGGGTGAATTTTCCCCCACATTCTAATAAAAGCCTAAGTATTCACTGATTTGATTGCACCAGGATTTCATGAGGGAAACTGGGCTGAATTTAGTCCAGGAATATTAATGACATCATATTGCAGTACAATATAGCAAGGAAAAATCTTCCTATTGATGTCTTTAAGGGGGCGTATTAATCTTTTTATTCTATTTCATTGTCACCCTAAAGAATTCTGCAGCTTTATCACCAGGACTGTGCCTGAGGCATTGTAAGAAAAGGAGTTTTCTTGTGGATCCTGTGATTACACCCCAATTACTTTCTGTAAAACCTCACTGTTACACTTCCCAGTGTATTTTATAGGATTTCCCAAAAGAATAGGGATTAATCTGTTGGAAAACCTTGTTGTCTTCTGCAACAACATTAGGAAGAACATTAACTTGAGGAATGAGGAGGGGCAGCTTCAGTAGCCCCAGACTCCTTTAGCAAACCCAGGAATGACCACAGCAGTAGCCAGCACCATGGGCTGGAGGCAAGGCAAAGGAGACAGGGACAAAGCTGGGACCAGAGGAAATTCTGCAGCCCTGTGGCTTTACTCAGCCCAAGGCAGAACATCCTGAATGGTGATGGAAGGGGACAGTCAGTGTGATGCTGTTCCTTCTGCCCTCACACTTGTTTTTCACACCGGCTTTGCCGGGCAGTATGTGCTGCCGGTGTGATCACCTAAGCATGAAGAAAAGAAAAGAATGGCCCAACCAAGCAGCTTGAAGGGAACCCAGGCACTAAACTCTGCTGAATGCATGTCATGTTTATGCCCGGCAGCAAATTAAGTAATCAAAAATACAATTGGTGAGTGACAATCTGTAACCAAGAGCAGAGTCTCACTGTATTGAATGTCTAATACATGAGATGAGTTTTATGCTTTCCTGGACAATCCACCAGTTAGAGGAATCTGATATATTACTGTAAATCAAAAACTGAACACACAGAGTATCTTTACAGGTTTTTTCTTACTTACATGTTTCCAACTGCTATTGTCATCTGTCTCCCAGGTGCTCCTGGTATACCAGGGAAGCCCTCCTTTTAAAAAGTGACCACTTTTATTTTCATTCCTTTCCAACAGCCTTAGCAAAAATTTTGAGATTTCTTCCCACTGCAGATACTGCTCCAGCTGCTTGATATTGTCAGGTAATGCTGAAAACGGTGTCTTGTTTTCTTCTTCAGAACCATAAGGAAAATCTCCAGTGCTTTTTTTCCCCATTAAATGTCCTGTAACAACAGTTAAAGCAAAATCACAAAATTAACCAAAACTGGTAAAGATTTGATTGTTCAAACATCAGCGGGACGGGGAAGGGAAGGGAAGAGAAGGGGAGGGAAGGACTAGATAGTATCGAATTGCAGCACTACTGGGACTGAAGAATCTGTCAGTGCCACACACAGTTAATTTCTTCCGTCTCATGTGTTACATTGTCAGAGAAAATGTGGCTGAGAAGGGGGCAGCGAGAACGAAGCACTTTGCCTGGAGATGGAGGCGCTGGGCAAGATTTGCTGGAATAGAAGTGGGCGGAGAAGCTGCCGGTTTTAGACTTACCCTGCCTGGCCGCGGGACGCGGGAGCCGCGCGCGGCGGTGCCGCGGTAGGAGCCAAGGCGCACTTACCCACAGCCCAGTGGCTGCCGCGGGGGTAGATCTTGGCGAGCGCGGGGGTCCCGCCGGGCTGCAGCGGCGCCGCTCCGCCCTGCGCCGCCAGCAGCGCCAGCGCCAGCAGCGGCAGCGCCGCGGGCCGCCCGCCGCGCATCCTGCCCCGCGCCGCTCCGCCGCGGCTGCCAGCGCCGCCGCGCCCCATTTATCGGAGCCGGGCCCGCCGCGAGCGGAGCCCCGCGCCTGGCGCCTCCTCACGGGCCGCTCCCCGCCCCGCCGCGCCCCGCGGGGGGAGCCAGGCGGCGCGGCGGGGCGGGGGGGCCGCTCCCGCTCCCCTCCGCAGCGCGGGCGCGGCCGCGCTGAGGGCGGCCCGGGCGCCGGCAGCTCCCGGAGGGCGGCCCGGGCACCGGCAGCTGCAGGGGCCGAGGTCCCCCCGCCCTGCCGGACCGCACCGTGCGGGCTCCGGCTCGGCTGCACGAAGGGTCTCGTCCCCCGCTGGAACAGAAAAACTCGTGCGAAGAGCTTATTTGAATTTCCAGTACCGCCTGAATTTCCTGTCACAAGTGACAGTAAAGCCACTCAGAGCATTTACGGAACTTCCTGCTTTGCACGGGGACGCTGTAAACCCAGCAGCACCCTGAGGTACCTGGAACTGGCCAACTTTGTAGCAAATGGATGAAAAGAATTGCAGACTGAAGAGGCAGTGCAGGGAAAAGGTGCAGACTGTACACCCCTGGAAAGGCTCTGAAGTGGAACACTTAAACTGCTTTCACTGGAGTGAAGCTGGATGAGCAGTGGTGGGATATGAAGTCCTGATGTGCCGTCTGTCACCAAGAACAGAAGGACAGGATAAAGCCACGTCTAACGGGGGCAGTTCATGTGATAATTTTGCTGTCTAGAGAACTATGGCAGGCCGTGGGATACACAGGGAGCAGAGCTGACTGCGAGGAACCCGCCAGCTCCTCCAGCTAGCCCCACACCACTGGAACTGAGCTATCCCTACTGGAAGCTCCCACGGATATGCATTAACATAATTTCTGGGCAAATTCTTGTACAATTCCTTTTGAAATCAATTCTGTATCCTGCTGCACTGAGCCAAATTGTTCCCTTGTTTCATCTTAGTTTACTGACTAATGTGATTCATTCTTTTCTTTTGGTTATTAATTATGCATTCCTGCTTAATTCACAGTAGTATTCTCATGTCTCAAGTTTCACTGTGCATTCTGCAGTACAGCTACAGACGTGCTCTGTGCTGAATGACAGCTGATCAAATAAAATATTGCCATACAGAGAAACTTCTAATTGTTTAGAGCAATCGAGGCAGGAAATTGAAAAATTCAGGAAATTGTTCATTTTCAGAAAACAAAACCAAAGCCTACCAAACATGAATTCTTACTCAGTTCCTTGTTGCCCGGTAGTCCCAAATCTCTTTTACTGAAAATACCATGCAAACAAATAAACTTTTCTCATATGCTGCATATGTGCTATGCCTTTCTTATTCAAATTTATTATAATTCTTAATTTATTACCCTTCTAAGAAAAATAATAACTTGATAATATAGAGAAATATTATTCTGGACTGCCCACAACAGAAAAGGAACCAGGTCCAACCAAACGGTGTTAAGAACTGTGAGTGACTCAACTCACTCAAGACAATCTTTCTCTTTAAGAAGAAGCCTGATAACATCAATTTGTGTTTGAACATCAAGAAGCAGGTCTCTATGTTTCAAAATACCCTTCCCCTTTTCATATATCCTATGGCAAAGCAAAATGTTGCTGTGCTTCACGGCAGGAAAGCATTAATGGTTTTTAAATATTACAACGATAACACTCTTTAATCTGCTTCCTTTACATTTTAGACAAGCACCATTGTTCTATCAGCAATGCACATATGATGGCTACAAAAAGGGATAATGTAAGAATGGTGTGCCTGTCATCATTTTCTTTGTAGGGATCCTGGTGTTAGACAGGATGTACATACAGAACAAACACGGGTGGAAGCCTACCTCCAACGTAATAACAGGCATGGGCACTGAGGAATATTCTGTAAATGTTGAAGATGCTGAATACACTAATCTCCAGCATTTCCAACCTGCACTCAGGGCAGGTGTTCTGCAAATAACCTCAACATCCACTCAGTGCAGCAACAGTTCCCTGAAGAACTGAAGACATTTCTCAGAAAAGGGCTCCACAACTTTACAGAGGCTGAATAATATGAAATAATAACATTTATTTAATAAGGCCCAGTGAATGATAGTTGATACTGTTTGTGCTGCATTTTGGGAAGCCCTGGGACAGTTGAAGCTTGATCACGGTGATTGCTCACTGCACATTTAATGTGCACCAGGCTGCTGCAGCAGCCACAAGTTTGGGTTTATGATTTTTGCGGTGGAGGGGTTCAGTAATCGGAGAATTCCAATGGGAAGCATTTATGGACATGCCTGTGGACCAGAACAGCCTACAGAGGTCATCCAGCCCAACAGCCTGAGCCCTTCCAGGCTGCCCAGACACTCAAGGGCATTGTCCAAGTGCTGCTGGAATGCTGAGCCTGGGGAATCCTCCTTCTCCAAGGGAGGTTGCTCCAGGTCTGAGCACCCCTCAGTGTGGAAATGCTTCCTAACATCCCCCCCGATCCCCCCGGCACAGCTCTGAGCCCCTCCTGTGCCTGGATCCCAGGGTGACATTGGCCAGCTGCAAAATGTCCAACTGCACTCTCAAAGTCAGAGCTGACTGTGCTCGTGTTGGGGTAGCTGGACAGCATAAATATGGATTTCAGCAATACCAAGAAAAAAAAAAAATCTTACTCCACATACACCGTCTCCAAAAAACACATTATTTTTTCTTAACTGGGATGATACACCTCCAGGCATTAAGGATCCCAACATTATTTTGCCATGCCATTTATTATACTCAATTTTATTTCTATACCATTTGACACAAAATAAGTAATTTTTATAATACAGTTGGACGTGAAAACTGCTTAATAGGACACAAAAGAAGTAATATTACTAGGAGAAATTCAGCAGTTGTCTGCTGAGCATGAGCTGTTACAACAGAAAAAGGTGTCATTATTGTATAATAGAGTATTTTTGCAGAAGTAAAGGATTACAGAAGAAACAGAACTCCAGAGGATAAAAGCATCATGCTGTTCCTTATCAAAGCTACAAAAACAAAGCCAGCAAGGAAAACAAGTTCTGCTTTGTTGAAGGTGCTACAATGACATTTGAAGATAAGAGAAAAATACCAAATTTCATAAAAGACAGTTATCAGGTAAGTTTTTAAATGAAAAATCAATTTTATGTTTAACACTATTCAGGTGTTATATGATAGGAGAGAATAATACATTCTCTAAACCGGCATAAGAGTTCTGGCCCCCTCTTGGCAATATCCCTGAAGTGTACTACTGTGCTATTCATCCAGTAATTTATGAGTGTTATTAAAGCCCCAGAAAACCTTTTTGTTAGGTTTGTTTAAGAGCTAGAACACAAAAGGCAGAATCGTCAACAGCTTGGACACTAGCAATATACACAGTCCCTAAAAACCAGGCCTCTAAAAATCAGGCCATCTGGGCTTTTTTCCTTACCCCACGAAGGAGCAAATTTCAAATACAGGGAAAAAGCTCTGAGCTCCCACTGCTCAGTACCAAGCCAGAGTGAAACTCCCCTTCTTGGCTGTTTTTGCCAGTCACAACCAGCCAGCTTAGGCTTAAGTCTGACTAAACTCCTAGAATTTACTACCTGTTCAGAGACTCTGTCCTTACAAGCACTGATCAGAACAATTTGTGTGGTGGAGAAAGGAGGGCACTGACAGATTTAAAATAACCCCCAAAACAAACAGGAGGGCAAAAGTGGGTTCAGATACAGCACCAGCCAAGAAAACCCACCGTGGCATGGCAGGAGAGCCCTTAGCTGCTCCAGCACGACAGTCCTCCAATCCAGTGCCAGGCTAGCTGAGAGCAGTCTGCAGAAGATGGTAAATATGTGGTTTTGTAATTAGCCAGCAGCCAACAGCTTCACTCATTAGGTGTCATTTATTTAGACAAGAAAAAAGCTTGCACAGTTTTGTAACCGTATACAGAAACGAAACCATCTGAAATATATTAGTTTTTTCCCCCTGTATATTTCCCTTTGTTCTTGTTGTTAGGACTCCCGTTTGAGCAGTACATATGCTCCCATCACTGCCAGGAGAGCATACTGCAAAGAAACACAGAACACAGACTCGTTACAACTGCTCTCCACTGGGCTCTGAAAGCACAAACTCTTCAAAAGGTGCCCTCTTAAAACACACAATTACAGAGCTCTGGTCCTAGAGAATTGCAGGAAGTTTTTAAAGTGATCAAATTCACCTTAACCAAGCATCACAACCAGATACACTTAACTAAAAAAATTCTAATAAATGACATGTTTTCAACTCATTAGAAATGACAAATTCTACTGCCCAAGGAAACCCAGCTCATCCTACATTGGGCACCAAACCACAAACACAAATTTATTAACGTGTATGTTTGGAGGAATGATTCTTATTGTCTGTACTCGTTATTTTAGCAATTCAAGTATTCAAAATGTCAGTATACATACCTTAAATTTTGGGTAGTCATTCATTATTATAGTTACCATTCCTACATAGGGCAAAAACCTGTAATTGATAAATGAACAGTTGTTAATTTAACTGATAATTGATAAACACGAAATTAACTCTCAAATGTTATTTACATGGAAGTATTTTAATGTTACTCAGTCTGGAATATTTCAGTGCAATTCCATCATTTAGGCCTGGGACTAATGCAGATCTGAATAGGAAGTAAAATTCATTAGTTTTTCTTAATCAAAGTTATCTGAAAAATCTGAAGAGATTTCAGCTCAGCTGGGGAAGAGGACAAAGCCAAAAGATCAAATCTTGCATAAAATTCCTGTGGCATGCTAAAACAATTTCCAAGGGATTTCCAGCCATTACAAGGAGAAGCTGGTTAATTTTGTATTTTCAGATGAACTGGTTGTTAAATGTCCTTTTTTTACCCCCACACTTCACATCAGTGGGAGGATTATGGGAAGCAACTTTTCCAGGTTTTCTTTTTAATTACAATTCTACTTAATAAATTTAAAATATACATCAGATCTGGTTTGTATCAACAGCAGAACCGATTTAAGAGCTAATTTTTCTATTTAATTACAAAGTACATTGTGCTTTACTTACCCTCTTGCTCTTCCAACAACATCTTTCTTCTCTAACCAATTCTGACCTTCTTTGTACAAGCCTCTATCATCAACTTCATTATTATCCCCTTTAGTCAGAAATTTGATGTTCCCATTTCCTCTAGAAGGCAATGAAGTGATAAAGTAAATAGCACTTAATTTAAAAATCTCAACATCTACAAAGCAAATGAGGATGAAAAGTGCTAAAAGATTAGATAACAATGTTTGCTTTCAGCCCTGCTTATTGAACAAGCACCATTAAATCATTAACATTACAGACTTTAGCGACTTTATCTATCAACAGATGTTAACAAGAAACGTTTTTTACAATACTCCTGTTTGTCAATTGATGTAAGCAATTACACAGTGGACATGAAAGGGATATTGCCCATCCAGGCACTAAGCTTTCTCAACAGAAGCCCTATGTGTTTATCTGCATCTTCAACAGAACACAAATTCAAATAAAGTTCTTAAGCTTACAGTCTTCAAATTAATTTTGCTCAAGTACTGATATAATAAATGAAGAGTTCTCATAAATACAAATTAGGTAATAATAAAAACAATAGGTGATTCTTGGACATTTTAAAGAAGCATGGAATAACAGACATTACTCAAGAAATAAACACCTTCAGCTCTTGGAGCAAAATGTCAATGCTTGCCACCTCCAGCTTAGCTTTTCACTGTGCAGAACTAGGAGCAGAACTGTGGTTCAGAAGGAACTGTTTAGCAGAGCAGGCATCTGCACTCAAGGCCAAACCAAGCCCTCTTCCTGCTGCTGCTCAGCAAGAAGGGTCGCGGGCAGTGTGGCCAAGAGAATAAGAAGAATCTCTTCTTTTATCTGAGTCAAATTTTGAAAACTTCAGTTAGCAAAGCTCACACACTCTCTCAGGCACCCTGATCCTCAACCTCTACCTTCTGCTAAAAACGTGCTCTTATAACCAAAAGCCTAACTGGACAACCATCAGCATAGAGTGGATTCTGCTCCCATGCACATTCCTGATGCCAGGATTCCTCCTGGACACTGCTCCAACCCTGAGCAGCTTTGCTGAGACAAAGGTCTCAGACCCTCAAGAAGTGTGGCATAGAACTGGAGACAGAAGTGGATCACACCCTAAAGCTGAGCTTTGTCTCACTGCTTATCCTCACTCGCCCCTTAAACTGTCACTGAAAGCCATGGGGAAGGAAAGGAGCTTTACAAACAAAAAAAAAAGCCAAGTTGCATTACTTTTCATGCACTTTGATAACTCTGTGAACTATTGGAATGTCTCTGCCTTCAACTTTAAAAACAACTATTTCACCAGCTCTGATTGGGTCATCATGGAAATTTGTCAGGAACAGCAGGTCTCCCCTGTGAAAAGCTGGTTCCATGCTGCCACTACAAACAAGAAAGAGAGAGTTGGCATAAATGAAATAAGCACCATGAAATCAAAGGACATTTAATTCTTATAGATAAATCCACAATTTTAACTGAGATCTGTAGCTTCACCCATTCAGCAACACTGCTCAGACCTTAACAGAATCCAAATCCCAGAAAGCATTATGCAGGAGTTTACCCATTAAGTGAAGGAACTTGGATTTTAACAGGTCTCACACATTTACTGCTCCTACAAACCTCAGTGGAAACTGGGCCATGGCTACTGACAGTGTGACTTTTGCCAGAGCCCAAACACAGCTAGAAGAAAGCGTTTTACTCTTTCTTTAACTAGGTGAGATTTCAAATTGCAAATGTATCTAAGGGGAATGGGGAGGAGATAAAATGCAAAACAATACCTGGACTTGAAGCAGAAAGCCTTTCCATTGACTCACCTGAGCACCACAACAATGGGGCTCTCACTGCCAGTGATCACGATCAGCCCTTTCCAGATCATAAGGGCAGAAGACACAATCATAGCAAAATTTAAGACTTGGTAATATAGCTGTATGAAACAAGAAAATTGTTTTTTAAACGTACTGTATTTTATTTAGAAGCACAACACAGAACTTGAACTCCAGCGCACCACAAACTCTAGGCTGTTATGCTAAAATCCTATTCCAACACAAGTCTGGTGGCACAGAACTGCAGCATAAAGCTGGAATCCTCTGTGTGCCTGTGGATAATCCACTCCCGCCAGTGACAGAGGCAAAGACTCTGACAAGGGCTTGTAAAGCTGAGGAAGCGACCTGGCAAACGATCAGACCTGGTTTGGTCCCACGGCCCCGACTCCCGCCCGAGCTCCCAAACTCCCCACAGGGACGCGCGGAGACCCGACCAGCAGCACGGGCTGACTGCCCGAGAGGGACTTGCGCTTAAAAAGAGGAGCTGCAGGGGACGAGGGACGACAAAGGACCATTTCCTGCTACTGTCATACTGAAACTTCTTATCTAGAAAATCACTGATTTGACTTTCTGCCCCCAAATTCTCCGCCAGCCCTTCCAGCAGTGGATGCGCTTTAACCACGCTCCTTCAGTTGTTGCTCCTTTTCTCGGCAGCACACGGGGCAGGGCGGGAAGGAGGCGGCAGGCTGGCGTTTGAAAAGCCGCGCTCCCCGGTGAGGGGTGAGAGCCGCGGGGCCCGGGCGCAGCGCCGGTACCTGCCGCTTGTTCATGCGCCGCAGGTCCCCGAACAGATCCATGGCGGCCCCGCCGCGGCTGCCGCGGCTCCTGCGCCAGCACAGCCCGCGCCCCAGCGCAGCGCAGGGGGTGACAGCTGGCCCGCGCTGCTCGCCGGGATCTGTAGTCCCCTTCCTCGCCCGCCCTGCTGACGCACAGAGGGCCTCCGCCGTCTCGTGAACTACAACTCCCAGATGCACCGCGGCGGAAGGGCCTGTTGGCGAGGCCCCTTGATCTTACTTCTGAAGGTGCCTGAGCAGCTGGCGGTACCGAGAGCCCGTCGGGGAAGGCTCAGACCCCTCGGCTCGGCGCGAAGAGCCGCGTCCACCCGAGAAGCACCGACAGGACTGCAGCGGGCTCTCGGGGTGGGGCGAGTTTTGGGTTAGGCGACTGCGGCGGGCACCCCGGGGCCGCCGCCGCGTGTGCGCAGCTCATTGGCGGGACGGGGAGGGCGGGATGGGCGGCAGGGGGCGCTGTGCTGGGCGCGGGAGCGGCGGGAGGGGTGCGAGGGACCGTGAGCGCAGATCATCTGCGTCAATATGAAAAAAAACCACAATAAACCAGCTTTTGCTCCAAAGCACTGCGTATCACACCCAAGTTGCTCCTAAAGTAGAATAGATTTAATCCTTACTTCGTGTTTAATTATGTTTGCATTTAACAGTAAATATTTGACACTTTTCTATTACCTGGTCACACAAGGAATGGCTGAACATAAATGGATGAATTTTCACCCTAGACTAGAGTTGCAGTGCTGGCACTCACAGAGCAAAGGCAAATGGCTGTCATAGAAGAATGATCTCTGAGTGTTATTTTCGAGTAGTGCTTTGATTCGCCAAATTGGGAGAATACTATTCTTGCCTATTGTGAAACAGGAATATAATTTTTGACAAAAGACAAGCCACTCAGCAGGGAGATGGCAGCAGCTGAGAGAACCTAAATGACAAAGCCTGCTCAGTGTTAGGACAACTTGTGGTCATTCCTGATGGAGAGAATTAAAAGTGGAAATCGAGGCGGTAAAATCTAATTCTGTAACAAGCAGAGTCAGTGTATGGCAAATTTAGAACAGTAAGAAGGCAGCTTTGAGACCTGGGAGGTTTGAAGCTGTTTATTTTTTTGTTCACATAGATGGGACGTTCTTTTGTTTGAGGCATGAACCCACACTTAATTCTGAGATTGCAGTTCCTTTGCCTGTTGGTTTCCTTGTGCTTGGTGTTTGATAGCTCAGAAAACACTCGGACTGCTCCATTGTTGGTGGTGAGGCAAGAGAAACCTATTAGGAAGCAGCATTTCTTCCTTTTCCAGAGATGCTGGGAATCACCCACACCTCTGTTGGTGGCTTTGTTATTTTACCCTCTGCGTGATTTCATTTATTAAAGGTTACATGTATTTTGAAATCCTCCCCTGTGCTGGATGTTTGACTTCAATATTTGTACAGTAGATCTTCTGGAGCTCTGCAGCTAGAAAATTATGCTACTTTTTCAGTACACAGAAAATGTAGGTCTTGACATTCTGGCATATTTGCCAGACCTTTGCACACAGCCAAGCATTAGTGCTGCCTGTATATATAATACTGAATGGCAGCTCTTTGTTCTCCAGGGGATTGCTCATGGGCACAGAACCCACCCCTCTTCTGGATACTTTTATTTCATTGCAGTTTTGTAGCAGTAGAAAGACTATTTACACCACGCCCATGGACACCCACCCACTTTGGAGGGCGCTGCTTGGGAGCGTGGGCGGCTTTTCCCTTGCGCGGGTCCTCTCCCGAGCCTGGCGTGTGCCTTGGGAGCAGTCTGCAGCCCCCTCTAAGTGTATGAGTCACCATTCTGCTCTGCGACCCGGTGGCTGCAGAGCTAATTGGATTTCAGCTGAGTGGATTTGTTTCAGGGAATAGTTTATTTGTGAAAATAATTTCTTTTTCTCGGGGAGAAGGGTAAGAGGAGGGAGGGATCCAGCTATCTGAACATTCAATTGAATTTAGCGAATGATATTGTCTTTTCCTTCACTTTTTCCCGTGGAGCAGGGAAAGAAAGATCAGGAACAATCACTAAATCAGGGAATATTGTTGTGCTTGACCTCCAATATTAGTCTGGCCTGCAAAGGTACGGCACTGTTAGCCAAGTGCTGGACTGACCCCGGAGAGAGCAATGCTGATAATGCACTGCATCCACATCCCCACCATCATATTAGAGCCATTGAATACAAAACAGCACGATTTGAGAACAGAAAATAAATGAACTGCATAAAGTCTTCCACCAAATCATATAAGGGTGCCATCCTCAGCTTATTTGGCTAATAGACACATTACTGTTTCAAGTACATTTCTTCCTTCAAAACAAAATCCTGGGGCTCAGAGAAGAGGGCTGTAGTGCCTCCAGTTAATTTTTCAGGTGAATCTGGGTCATTCCCAGTGCAGTGCCTCACTGCAACGCCCTCAAATGGGCCATTTGGTCCCCAGTGAGGAAAGCTCTTTTTTCCCAACTACAAAAGAAATACCATCAAACCAGGTTTTGTACAGTCACTGTTGAGGAGCAAATAATTTTTTTTTTTTTTTCCTGAAGTGAAGAAGTGCCCAGGGATGAGAGGAGAAGTTGCTCCTTCTTTTGTGCTCCTGCATCCACATCACTTCTGGCTGCAGAATCTGCTCGGTACACAGAGCCTGGGGATGTAGGTCAGGAGCACTTGTGCCTTCCGTGGTTGACCAGCTCAGTACTCTTTTCTCTCGTCACTCCATTCCCCACTGTTCCTATCACCCTTCACAGAGCCTGGGCAGATAACCTTTGAGTAACAATCTGAAATTCAAATACAAAGAATTCACTACTGAGCTGCCCTAATATTTGAGAAAGGTTTTAAGCTAAAACAGGTTTTTCTGTGTGCTGTTATGGGCCTGGCAGTGGTGTGTGTATGCTAAGTGTACTGAGAAAGTTAATATTAGCAGACTGAAAAGGTCAGTTTCATAAAAATCCTTTTAAAAGTAAATAGGCCATTTGCTTCATCAGATTACATGCAGGTGGTAAGACAGTGAAAAGGGAAAAATAAAGAAAAGTATTAGTAATGGCTGTGAAAACTGAACTTTTATTATCTGTTCACTGTATACAAAACACCATTCTGCATAGTGATAACTCATTTGTTGTACAGTTGACAGTGCACATCAACAAACAAGTGTTCAGAGGTATCCACGAAATGGGAAGGGCAGTGGTGGCACACACTGCAGGATGAAGTACCTCACAAGCACCTGATATGCCAGTAATATAAATGGGCTAACAAGCATCTACCCAGGAGCCAAATTAGGAATGAGGATGAAAAGAGCAGAACTAACGTATCTGATACACAATTGCCAGAACGATTAAGTTTTACAGAGGTGGCTGAGAGGATCCATTTTTTTAAACACTTTAAATTTTAAAACTATTAAAATTTAATGATAAATAACAGAATCTCACAAATCTTTTGGGGCAAAATGCTCCACATTTATTTACATATGAAATGTCTTTAATACAGTCGTAATGGACATAGTGTATAGTAACACCTGACAGCAGCAAGACTTATAAGGAACCCAACAATTACTACTGTTTATCATGCAGCTACCTATATATACACAATTTGTTTTAAAAAAAAGTACAAAAATTTTTGTAGGGTTACATACAAGGTATAAAATGCAAAAACAAACTAAAAATATACTCTCACAGAGAACTCTATCTGAAAGGGACAGTATGGTACCTTTTTGTACTTGTGCAAGCGAAACCAGTGGTGCTGGACAGGAGTTTGCAATGTCTGGCTGAGCCCTGCAGGGCCTGTGCTAAAGCTGCAAGCCCCAGTCCCAGTCCTGGCTGGGGCTGGCTCCTTCCCAGCTGGGGCTGTGTGTGACACTGAGCACCAGAACGTTTGGCATGATCGTGTGGAGCTGGCAAATCCCAACCCCTGTAGCAAGGATCAACTATTTCCTTTCAATAACCAGCAAGGAAAACACATAATGCTGTGTACTCACTTCTATATGTTTAATAAATTACATGACAAAAAACATAATCATTATAAACCTATTCCTCTAATTACATCTTATTTCTTAAATCCAGAGCAGCCCAGTCCTTTTTTAACAATTTGAGCTTTGATCACGAGCACTTGATGACCTAAAAAAAACACTCCATGATACTCAAGAGTTGTGCATTTATACTCTTCAGAAATACTTTACCACTTCAGGGAGTCTACACCCGTTCTGATGTTTCAACCCAAAAAACAGCACTTAATTTTACACATGCAGTGGTACTTTTATTTTTTTCTAACATAATATATTTTGTAAGAAAAAGTTTAAAAGCTTCCTTAGGCATTTGGAAGCCCAAGTTCTTTAGAATTTAAAATCTCCCCTTAGCTTACTTCCTCTCTCCTCTCCCCTCCTAGCACCTCCTCCTGATGCACTTCCATTAGCTAAACTTTCTTTCAGAAGCATTCAAAACCAAACACCTTAAGAGAACCTAAGGAACTGCCCCAGCATTCAGAACTCTGTTGTAAAGAAACTTAGTACAAAAGAACAGAACCAAAACAGAAAAAAACCACAATTTTTCCACTAGATACCGATACAAACACATAACAAAAGAGTATAAAAATTATTAGTTTAAATATATACAAACTCTTTTTAACTCAAATACTGCTTCAATGGTTCTGAGGGTATAGACAATGAGGTGAAGGGGATACTTTTATGCAGAATATATTGCAACAGCCTGAACAGTACTGTTAACACTATTATACCTTGAACTTTCTGTAGCAAAAATGTCATTAGTATTCCAATGTGGAGTGAGATTTCTGCATCCCAAACAATCTGATCACTTGTCAGCTGAACTCATTCTTTTGGACTTGATGAAGGCCATGCCGTGTGTTCTCATGTGAGTGTTTAAGGCCGCTTCAGTTTCGAAAGTCTTGGCGCACACTTTGCACCTCCTGTCGGACGCCGCGCTGCCGGAGGAGTCATCCTCGTGGCTGGGTTTGTTTTCCTGCTGACCGTCCTCGCCAGAGCCATTCTGTTTGGACACTGGCTGAGGCTCCTTCAGCTTATGCACAATGAAGAGGTGTCTGGAAAGGGACACGTGAGATGTGTAGCAGAGTCCGCACTCCCTGCATTGGTATGAAGAGCCATCGGATTTATGCTGAGGAATATGTTCATGAAACTGGAGAAGATTTTCTGTTGTAAAGCCGCAAACTGCGCACTTGTGAACTTTAAAAACATTTATCTTCAGCTTCTTTAATGGCTGAGTGATTGCACCTCGTGGAGGTCTAATCTCCATTATGGGTTCTTCCAATTTACGCTTTGGACTAGGAACCTACCAAAAAGACAGAAATGCTCTATCAGACACATGTCAGCATCAATATGCAGTTCTTTTCATAACTATTTGTGACTTGCAAATGTCAGAATCTTTTCCTTGGTAAATTCTAGAGCAACTCTGATAAACAACACTCTTTTTGGGGCTCTACTTCACAGAAGATGAGATTTATTGCATCAAAGTATCTGTATTTATATGAAGATCCTGAATATATACCCACCAAAAAAATCAATCTCAGTGACTGAATGAGTCTTCCAGGTGATTACCTTTGTGTCTTCTTTTACTTCCCTTTCTTCCATATTGGCAGATTCAGTCATTTCTTTCACATCAGGGTCTTTAATCCCGTGCATCAACTGAATATGTTTTTCCAACATCAACCTCTTGGTAAAAGTACGTCTTGAATCTGGGCAGTGCCTGCAGACACACCCACACACATACACAAACATTCAAGTGTCATGCTTAACAAGTGCCTTTTGTAGACTGGAAGAGTGGTTGTGTATTTGAGAACTCCTGAAAACCAGGTTCCCCAAAGTGGAACTGCAAACACTCAGCTCAGCCAAGTTTCAGACTGCACTCTCAGGAGCCTGACACGTTTCTGCAGCTAGGACAGGTAATTGATTTGGCCTGTCCTGAGCATCTGAATGAATGGGACACTGGCTCTTACACAGTTAAGGAAAGATGTTCAGCTAAGAAAGGTTTTAGTATTCCATTTCTAAATAAATAAAACCAGAACTTACGAGCACGTATAAACCTTCCTAATGCCTTTGTGCTTGATACGATTGTGCCGACATAAACTATGGGAGGAACTGAAAGATTTGTCACACTGCCGACAAGGATGTTTCTTCATTTGCTTTGAAAAGAGAAGAGAAAGACTTCCATTAAAAAAGCTCAGAAGTGGTGCATGCATTGAACCTTTTGATAAATAGGCAAGAAACATCACTTACCCGTTAGTGGCACTGTACTTCATGTACACCCCCCCCAGCCCTCTCAACAGCTCTGCACAGGTCAGAGTGGATCTCTTTCAAAGCAGTGTGGCCCCCAGGAGCTACACACACACACACCTGTCCCCAGCTGTAAACTGGCGTCTCGGAGGGTGGGTGAAGAGAATGTCCTCCACCAAAGAAACAGGGAAGATCAGAGGACTATTTCTGTATGGACTATAAAGGCAGCAGGATGAGGGGGTTGCTTTCCCTTCCCCTCACCAAACCACATCCTCAGCTGCTGACTAGGAGCTCCTCAGCCACATACAGGGAGCGGTGCAGAGCGCAGAAGGACCAAACCTGAACTGCACAGACACCGACAGACCAACAGGGTTCAGGAAAGTCATAACAAAGTGAGTGGTATGATCTGATGCCAACCTGATGGCCATCTGTTTGGGCAGTTCTGTGGGGCTGATGTTGCAGCTGGTCAAGTGGAAGGAAAAAGCAAAGGAAGAAACTGAGAAGGGCTGGAGCAGTCACACATGGCAGCTGTGTGGCAGTGAGCAGTGGCATCAAGTCCACAGTCAGAAAAGCAGGAGGAGGATGATGGGGGCACTATGTGGGGTAGCCAGCTGTAACCCCACACTTGTTCTAAATTCCTTGGGGAGACTCGAGATAAGAGACTCAAACAGGATTTTGGCTGCATTAGTTTCTGCAATGGCAAACAAACCAAAAAGAACGGAAAAATTAATTCTGTAATTCACTGCAGCATGATTTCTTGTACAGCATCTTGTCTTGACAGGAAGAGGATGATCAATGAACAAGTTTGAGTTGGTAATTCCTATTTAGGAAATATCTGCCCTTTCAGAGAAACACACCTGCACACAAGTCTGAGGAGCTCAGCATATGCCTGCCTGGTGGAAGGCAGACACCATGATCCAGTTTCAGACAGGAGTTGTACAGGCTTGCTGGAACCCTCCCTTGTCTGGGCTGGCAACTTTTTTTTTTTTTTTCCCTTTGCAGCACTTTTAAGATTGGGCAGAGAGTAACAGCAAGGTGGCTACTAAATTTCCTACCCTACTGCTGGCTCTCCTCATTCAGGATCCTCAGGAAAGGATCAGAAAACCAATCTGTCTGTGTAGACAGTTCCCAATGAAGGCTGGAACCTTAAGGATCTGTCCAAAGAGGATATACATGTCAATACCTCTCCTATGAAAACCTCTGCATAATCCAGCCTGGGCTCAGCTAGGGGTTACAGCTCTTTCACTCTGGTCCTGCAAAAGCAGAAATTAGAAGTTTGAAACTAGTATTTTCATATAGCTTGCATGACAATGGATTTTGTGAATAGCGCATGAATTGCTTAATTACAGTTTTAAACAATTATTCTGAAAGGACCATTTTAGAGCATTTAACCCACACCTATAATTCTTAAGAAAATCAGACTGTAAATTAGTTCCTTTATTTATTTGATCCATATCACATACTTGGTTATCTTATGCTCATTTCCGTTCTCTCTCTAGTAGAAGTTTAGTTTTCCAACACAGTCTTTTTGACAGCCAACAATTACTAAAAATTTTGACAGGTTGGGAAGGAATGTAGCACCTGTATCCCTCATTTCTGCACGACATGGAGTTGTATTTCTGTTTATTTTAGTATCTATGTGCATGCTGTGTAGTTCAAGGAACTGCTTGAATGGGAATAAAAACCAGCACCTGAATGGAAGCAATGAAAGAGGCCTTCAGGCCAGGATTTGAGTGCAACAATTATCTAAATTTCATAGTAAGAGCTGTTCTTGAGGTAACATTGCACATAAACATCAGAGAGAGAAAGACATAGATTTAAAGCTACATGCCTTTGGCTACTCTGCTGTGGATGGAATCAGACTGAATATGGCTCTCTAGTTCACTCTGAAGTGACAGTTTCATTGGGAGGTTGTGCTGCTTTGCTTTTAAGAATTGCATAAATGTACAATACATTCGGTCTGAAACGCATTTCTGATTGCCAGTAAAAGCTCTGCTGAGTTAATATTTAGGCAGCAGGAAGCTGAAGGAATGGGGTGGGAGTTACTGGAGGCAATGGTGCTGGGGTGCTATTTGCTTGAAGTTGTCCTAAGAAAATTGAAGATGACACTCAGTAGTCCAGCATTTTCAGCTTTTCCATAAAACGTTTATGAACAGAACAAAATTATCTGCAGAACAGCTTTGGAGATAATCACTCTAATAGGAACCTCTGGAAATGAGCAGTCATTTATTACAGCACATTAGAATCCTGAAAACTACGGATTTTCACTCAGGGTGCTTCTCCTCCACTTAGAGAAAATCAGCCTGTTATCCCCCAGCCCTGCTCGTTTGCTGCAGGGCAGCCCAGTGCACCAGCTCAGTGCCAGCCGAGGAACGAGCCCGAGCACTGCCACCAGCACACAGCCAGGGGCAGGCAGGCTGGGCAGCTGCTGCCACACGTCAGCCAGGGCTGCAGCCTGCCCCAGCTCCTCAGGGTCACCGCTGCCTTCCTGCCTGCCAGAATCTTTCATTCCGTTTAACTGGAAATGCTGCTGAATGCAGCAAGAACATCGAGCAGCCTCTGCTGACATGAGGATGCAACATTCCCGTATTTCACTTTCAATCCATTTTAAGGAAGATATCTCAAATTCAGCTGCTTTAAATACAAACTTCAACTTGTTAACTCAGGTGAACTTTCAAATGTAAGATTAGAGCAGCAGCTCAACTGCGGAATGTGTCTGCCTTTAATTGAAACACCACTTGGCACCCACTGGACCAGAAAACATGACTGAGTCTCCACTCCCTGAGGTTAACAGGCACTGAGCTGCAGAACAGAATAGCACCAAATTGCTTAAGCTGGAAAAGATCTTTAAGGCTGGGTCCAGCCATTACCCCAGCACTGCCACGTTCACCACACCACCGTAAAGAGAGGGAAGTGAGAAGGCACAAAGAAGAAATAAGAACCTGGAACAGATTAGATGGCTTGGATGAAATACAGCAATATCTCTCACTCTTTCCATCTTGAGAAAATTTCGGTACTGAATGAACAAGCCTACAATTTGTTTTCCCAGTAGAATGATGTAGAAACTGAAAAAAAACTGAGCAGCCAAAGCAAAAAAGATGAAACAGATATAAGAACAGTGAATAATAATGCTGGAACTTAAAGGAATTATTTGCAAAAACAAAGGGAATTTAGGAACAAATACTTCACCTTTCAGGTTTAATTCACCTTTTAGTAATTGAATATATTCCTTTACCTTTCCATGTTCTTTCCTCATGTGGGAAATGTAAACGTCTCTCTGAGTGAAGAGTCTGTCACACTCCCAACATGTCCAGCCAGGACTAGCCACTTTTTTAGGTTCTGCTTTCTTTATGGGAGAAGGTGATTTCTTCTCCAACTTTTCTGTTCCATTCACTGATTTTATGTCCTCCTTGTTATAACTGGCTGAGTTTTGAGTCGTGGGTTTAGTACTGAGAGGCAGATTTATCCCCAGGTTTGGTGGCCCCTCAACACTTTTCAAAGTTCCATGCATAGACTACAATAAAAGAGAGGGAAAAAAAGGGACAAAACTGACATAGACATACACAGTTGTACTCAACAGTTCAATTAAGCCTTTAGTTACTTCTTTGGCTTACTGTTATCATTGTCAGATCACATCCATAAAGAAACAGGGTCAAGTAAAGGCAAGACCTAGCACGACCTAACATTAACAGGCACTGTATTGCAGGTATTTTCACACAAAAATAAGAGACTTACTTTGATGGTTAAGTTGAAGCTGTGGTTTAACAGGGAGGAAAAAAGGGCTCAGTAAGAGCTTGATGTTAAATTTAATTTCTCGCTTTACTTGCAAGACATGTTAGTTGAGCATCCTCATTCCAGACTATGTGACTGGAGTTTTCCAAGAAGAAAAGGCTTTTTTACTGACCAAATGTTGACTGATAAATAAGATAAGGCAACTGTGGAAACATCGCAGGGCTGTGTAATTGAGGATATATTAGCATTTTATGTTGAGGCTGAGGTTAAGCCCTGCCTTACTCTCCAGTCAGGTTATGAGCACACTCATTTAGGGCTACCTTGCTAACAGCCCTTGGAATCCAAGGTGTGCAGGGCTGGCAGGCTGACATCAGATCAGAGGGGTCTAACCAGCCTAACCTGTCAGCATGTAAAATGTTAGTGCTCAACTTCCCAAATGTCTTTTAAATACAATACTCGAAATTTCATTTCTTATTTGAAACTAACCAAGAGCATTAAAGCAAAGTATGGAGTCCCAGTGCTGGCCAAGCAGGGAGCATTTCACCTCCAGGCCAGGCCAGGGCACTCCTTCACCATCTGCTCTCACTGGCTGCTGGAAATTTTCTTGTAGCGAGTCATTACAGGAAAATAAGACATATATTTTGCCATCAAGAAATATTGACATCTGCAGGAATTATTCTGGGTTCTTTTCTGTAGCTTTAAATCATCTCCTCCTGAGCCTCCTTCTGTCCCTTTCTGCCCTACTTTCACCCAGGTCTGTCTGTGCCTTGATGGTTTATGTCTAGCCACACCAAACCATTACCTTCTGTGCAGTGAGTTCTGCCTCTGGCTGGCAGTTGTATTCTCCCTGAGTCCTTTTGTGCTTTTATTCTCCCCCTGAATCCTTTTCTGCTTTTATCTATAACCTGTTACTGTTTTCTTCAGTCCCCCTTAGCTGAATTCCAATTCACACTGCTTTGCTCCAGTCCCTACTGCTATACACACATGCCAAATGCAAAACCAGCAATACTGCTACTGCACATGTATTCTCTAATCCTCTAATTTTAGTCTCAAAAATGTCTGAATCATTAATAGTGAATCATGCTAAAACTCCACTGGCTGAAAGTTCAAATACTGGCATGGAACACTAAAGCCAAAGAAGTTAAGTAGTGCCCAAGTAACTGAGCTTATCTTTAGAATGTGAGATGCTGAGCCCCCCAATTTCTGTAGAGATAGCTCCTGGCCCCAGCTGCAGTCAGATCTAGCTCCTGAAAGTGTTGTCTTCAGGTCTTACAGAAGTACTTATGTACAGATATAATGATACTTTTCCAGTAATACTTGAGTCAGGAAAAACTAATTACAGAAACAAGACATACACTGCAATACACAGAATTTGTCTATTTACTTTAAAAACTCCCAACCATCTGAGTAGATCAAAGGAAACAGAAAACAGAGTTTTGCATTGCTGCATGAGAGGAGCATCTGACATATCTTGCAATAAACATGCCAGAACTAGTTCAGAAACAAAGAAAATATCCAGCCCTTGTATTTCTGACCATCTTGGCTCAGCCCTTTCCTCACCTCCTCCTCAAACTGAAGACTGGCTTTAAGACCACCTATATTTTTTTAAGACTTGTGATCTGATTTTCAACACAACTTTGGAGAATTCTGTGGTTACAAGTGCCATAGCTGAGACTAAAATGCAAAATGATGGTTTTAGCAGTGTTCCACTTTGCCGCAGAGAAACAGCATTCAGGCATTGTGTCAGTGCCCGAGAAGCACCACTCTGGGCTGCAGGGCTGAGCTCAGCACCAGGGTTAACAAGACAAAACCCTCAGCTTTGGTCTGTGTGACATGAGGCAACAGTCTGTGTCCAACACACAGCTAACAAATGACAGCCAGGGGCTGCTGACCCTTAAACCAGGATTTACAGGAATCCTTGGCTGTTAACTGTGTTTGTGAGGAAATCCACTTGGAGGCTTTTCCAAAGCACGTGTCCAAGTTCATATGTGAATACACACATCTAGCAACATACTGCTTCCTGGTGAATTCTGAACATCAGAGGTTTGATTTTGTGATGCATTCAGCATTCTTAGCTCCTAACAACTGGAATAATGCTTAGAATACTGTAAATAAAACTCAATATTTGTTACAATTGGACTTGCTGAGACATTCCCAGTATACCAAAATCAACATTCTTAAGGAAAAACCAACTGAGTCATCACAGATATGCTGAAGATCAGACAAACTATAACACTTTAACATTTGAGGACAATATTCAGAGATTATCCCTTCAGAATTGACATCTCTCACAGCAGTCTTGTTATTCTGTGCCTTTTCCCAGTCTATTCTCACAGCATATATTGCATGACAAATGGTATCACGAAGGAAACAAGAGAAGATGCCTACACACCTTGATATGATCCATCATAAGCTGTTTCTGTGCATATAGAAGAGAACAGTCTGGACACTTGAAAACAGACACCTTCTGATTTTCAATGTGCTGATCAAAGTGGCGATAGAGCAAAGGTTGCAGAGTAAACACAGTGTCACACATAGAGCATTTATATATTATTCTAAAAACAGAAGTACAATAAACAGTGTCAGTCATGTTGATGATCTGTTTGCAAGAATCATGATGTTAACTTTTTTCTCATCACATATAAGATCTAACATGTTTAAGCAATTGTTTCACACTGCCTGAAAAATGTTAAACTAATTCAAAATATCCTCCAATTTCAAAACAGAAAAAATAATTTTAAAAGTGCAAACAAGAAGCCAGAAAACAACAGCACGTGCCAGTTATATACACAACAACAACATCTGCTCAGATACTGTGACAGCTCAACACCTTCAGTTTCTGAACTCAGGCTGTAGCTAAAGGATGATCTCACTGCTCCAGGTTACAAAGGCAGTGTGTTCTAAGGGAGTGATTCATTTAATCCTAGTTAGTAACATACTTCAAGATAAATACATTTCTGGCAATGCTCATGGCTTTGATGCTCCTGGATGCCTGGACTCTGTCAATGCAGGACAGGATTTCCCTGATCTGCCATTCCAAGCCTTGATGAATCTGTCACAGAAATGTAGAGATACCACCAAATGCTTCCTCTCTTGGAGCACATGTGACACTTTTAAACTTAGGTCCCTCAGCCTCCTGCTCTTACAGCAGTTTTCTAACCACAGATCATCAGATGAGAGAGAAATAGAAATCTAAGACATCTAATCTGTAGTGCTACAAACAAAGTTTAGCTAAAATAAAATAAACCCAACCACAGGTGCTCAGTACAGCAACAGGCATTTCCCATCTCTAAGAGTAACTTCCACCAAAAAAAACCCAACCCTCAAACCTCCCTGCCTGCTCAAGTGCTAAATCTTCTCATTAGCCAGATAAATGTTCCCAGTCCTTTCTATATTCCTCTAAGTAATTATCATGGATAGTGCATTGTTCCAGAGCTCTAGAGACCACTCTGCACTGTTTTGAGATGACAAGAACACGGGCATTGCATGCCCAAGGTGTCCTGTAATTCCAAATGAAAAACAATACACTTCATATTAACTGGGAAAGACTTTGTTCTTGTGGTATCAAGTAGTGCCAGTTTCTCACTCATGCCAAGATAAATGTATTATTCACACAGCATCCTCTGATGATCAATGTACCATTGCCCTGCTTTCTGCAGTGAACCCCTCACTGCAGATCTGCAGTGAATCTGCTACAAAAAAATCCAATGTCTTTCTGAATTTCTTGCACATAAAAACTGCAACTCTAAAAACACCACAAGCTAAATCTCTGTATTTTCTATGGCAGCTAAAGTACTTTACTCAGCCTTCACAGAAGCAGAACTATCTGGTAAAGATCCAAAATTCAGACAAGTCTCTGGGCAAAGACTGTACTCACTTAAATTCATACCAACACACCTCCCAGTATGAGTTATAACTATACACACACTGAAGAGTATTTCCTTCAGACACAGCAAAAACATGATTTTCAATCCTTAACAACATACATGCAACCATGTATGCTGGTTTTGGTTTTTTAAAATTTAATTGAAGTAGCCAGTGTTTAACATGCAACTGCCTAAAATGCTGTTCAAAGCTTAAAGGCAGTTGTGCTTCTACAGGATGTCATTTACAGGGATGCTGGACTAAGTCAGGCAGTCCATCCCCTCCCACAGCACTGCTCCTGCCCCACAGTACACACCAAAGCAGGCACATGGCCTTTTCACTCCCCAGAAATCTGTTTCACAAATTCACGTACTATCTTGGAATAAATAGATGTTATCTCACAGGAAAATACTTTCAGTCACATAAAAGAGATTTAGCATTTGGAAAGCTTCTGCACCAGAGAATAGCAGTATTCCTCCTTCCCGAATTTTTCTCTCTGAAAAAAGGAACCTGTGGGATAATACGCTTTTTACCAATTGTCTGGTAAATATCCATAATTTGGCTTCATAAACAAGAATTTGTTCAATATTCAAAAAGAGATCGGCCATGACAAATATCTTAGTGCCATTCCTAGGCACTGTTTACTGAAAAAAAAGATCACCTCTGTGGTTTTCTGGGAAACAAAAGCTTAGAGTATGTTACAGGAGAGAGCTTCCCAGAGTTGAAAGACAAGACAGCCATCCATTTCCCTATATTAAAATAATCTTATTTCATCCCACCGACATTCCCTGAATATAAAAGTCATTTTTCATACGCTAAACAGTTTAGTGCATGTGTTCTGCAGCAACTGTTTGTAATGCAATTGTAAATCACCCAGCTCCACATAAATGCCAGAGGCAGGCAGCCAGATTCCCCAGGAGCCCAGCTGCTGCACACAGAGCAGTGACTGCAGAGCCCCCCGAGGCCGTGGGCAGGGGGTGCACTCACAGCCTGGGTGCTCCACGGTGTGACCCAAACAGGACTCCACTGCCTCAAATGCAACCTGCAGCTCTGCCCAGAACTAGGCAAGCCCAAACTCTCAACACTGCCAGGGCTGGGGAAATCAGCCACCCTGCATGCATTTAAGGCAGCATTTAGGCAAATTTAAAGGGAACACCACTTCTTAAGAGTGCTCAACTATGGGTTCTGTGACTTATTATAGTAGTACATAATAAAATTTCATTCCCTTTTTTAATAACAAAAGCAAATTTGTAAAGGAATACAATTATTTCCATCGATATGGAAAGAAAACTAATGCGAAATACTTAATTCATGAACCTGATCAGAAATAATTTGGCAGATCTAAGCACAGTTCACTTTCCTATGTGTAGCATCTTACACAAACAGCGATCTTAATCTTTTATATTTCTCTAAGGAGAACTATGGGAACCTAGAAAAAGTTTTAAATGCTGGTATCTCACAGCCTCTGACTGTGAACAAACAGTGAGAAACAGAACTCTTAGGAATGCTGGTTATTCCATCACATGGCACCCTGCCTGCTCCTGAGCCTGCAGGTGGAGAAGGGGTGCTCAGAGAGGCTCAGACCCCAGGGCTGGAGGAGTTTGCACACACAGCACCACCTGTGCCCTCAGCAGAGCCTGCCAGTGTCCAGCAGCTTTAAAAAGAGACCCTGAAGCTGAGTCCTACCTGTGCCCTGCCTCACCACCTCCAGCAAACTAACACCTTTATGGCCAACTTTCCCAGCTACAGAACAAAACCACTTCTGCTTTAAGCCAGAAAGAGATTACCTTTTGGAAAAAAAAGCTTATATAAACAGATAAAATGGCTTTTTCTCAACTTTTCAACCACATTATGAAAATCACCACATAAGCACTGATGAGTCTTAGCAGCTCTTTTTGGAATCACATTACTCTAATTAACAGTAAAAATGCAGATGAGCTAAGCAGATTAAAACATCAGAACGAGCAACACTCTGGCCACCTGTCCAAATAATTTGTGTAATTACATTTTGCAATCACTGTCTTGTAGCGTGCAGTGCCTCAAGATCTGCTGGTGCATTCAGAGAAATGTCACCTTTGGCCAGCTGAGAAGTCATGAAAGCACTGCACCAATCCCTGACAAACTGGTGACTGTCTGGGGTGACTTTCACTGCTGCAAGCACAGGACAGAATGCAATTTCACAGGTCACTCAAGGCAGGAGAAGATGAACTTTGCTTACTTTGGTTCGCCTATCTTGATACCCGGGTGCTGTGTGTAGGCATGGGAGTGTGTGCTGGGAGCAGATTTAAATGCCATGGGGCAGATAGGACACTTGTAAAAGACTTCACAGTGACAGCCTTGAATGTGAGACTTGAGTGCCGCCACGTCCGAGTACACGACGTTGCAGTGCAGGCAGCTGTGGAGAGAGGGAGGAGAGTCAGTGCAGCCCTGCCCCAGCACTGCCGGGCAGGATCAACAGCATCTCCAAGGGAAGGGAAGAGAGAAACACACGGGCAACACTGGACAAAACCACACCACTCTGCCAACTTAACAACCCCCTAAGAATCAACACAACCAGTGATTTGTGGCTCACAAAGTCAGGGGAAAGAAATTTCACACATTTTCATTTGAAAATCTAAGAGATGTAAGGTCAGAATATGTTTTTATGTTATTACAGTAAAACAGATAGAAGGGTGGACAGAAAATTACTCTATTGATTGCAGAAAAAATGCTTAAGTCTTCTGCAGATTTGGAAAGAGATTTTCCAGAATACATTTTTATCACATGCAGAGTATTGTTTAAAGTACACCACAGCAATTTAGAAACCACCACCAAATGGAAAACCAGCAAGGAAAACATTTTCACCATTTCCCTTGTTTAGATTTAATGAAGATACACTGGTAATGATTTTCTGTACGTGTAATCAAATCAGCACTTGGATTAAAACTCAGGAAAATGAAACCAAATCCTTACTATCAGATCAATATATCATACTGGGATTCAGAAAATATTTTTCAAAAACATACTTCTGCTGTGTCGAAAATTTGTAACCTTTCTGCATCTACTCTAAAACAAAATGATTAAAAAATTGAATTAATATTAGAACATAAGAATTCTGATACACAATGGTCCCCTTTAATGCCCTGCATGTCCAGTGCCAAATGGTCCCAAATCAGTCCAAGAACATAGTGCAGTCAGCAATTACCTGTCAAATGAGACAATTTCTTATTGATCAGCATTTTGCAGTGAGACTTTTACAAATTCTTCAAACGTAGAAGGCCTCCACCCTTCCAGAATTTTAACTTTAGCATCTATCATGGCAGTATGATTGTTGTCATATAAATGTCCATTTACTTTTTCAATAGTTTTAGCACCCTGATGATAGCAATAAAACAGGAAATACAGTTCTACACTGGATTCAAGGACCCCATTTTACTTTTAAAATTTATCACCCTTGAATTTTATGAAATGTCAACCTTTCTTTCTCTGGGCATTTAATTCACACCCATCTAGTCTCTGCTTACCGATGCATTCTCTAAAGCAGATCATTCTCATCTTTTTTGGCTCTTTAAGGCCTCCTGTGCTCACACAGAGCTGAGCACTTCTTCACGTGATGCTGAACACCCAGATGCTCAGACACACATCTACCCCTCCAGAGAGCACTCTCACCTCCCCATGCCACAGCTTAACTTCACTCCAGTGATGCCACACAACAACTCACCCTCAGCACCCGGCACTGTGTGTTACACAGTCCTGAGGACCAAGCCTTCCTCCCGGGCGCTGCTCTAACAGCTTCTGGCTTTCACCTTGGCAGGATGCAGTGACACTTCAGGCTAAAATTTCCAGCTGACTCAGTGCAGACAACTAGCCTAAATCACGGGAATCAAAGGGAACTTCTTGGCAGAGGCCCTTTGGAAAGGCAGGACAGGCTATGCTGCTCCTTGGGCAAAAGCATCTCGGTTCTAAGGAGAGGCTGAGGGGTCTAAGGAGGGAGACAGTAACATTCCCAGAGGCTGCTTTTGCTTGCCTGGTCATCTTGCTTTAGTCTCAGCAGATCAAGACATTCTGACTTGGTGTGGCATGAGATGTTTATGAGACATCTTGAAAAGTTTAGTGACTTAGATTCCCAGTGAAGGGGATTCTGTTGGTGTTGCTGGGACAGGCCAGAAGTCCCTAGAGGTGATTCCATGTACAAACCCAAGAGACATACAAGAGGGAAGAGCAGCAGAGTGCAAGAAACAGATGGAGGAAAAGCAGGACAAGACAGACTACTGCTTGAGAGAAAAGGGTAAAAGACCCCAAAGAAATGAAAAGGGCATGGAGTTGTGTCAGGCATGGATTCCAGCTGAAAACAGAGGCTTGATGCAGTAAAAATGCTTTCTTCCCTTAGGGGAAGACTGCACAGCCATCCTGGAAAATGACCTGTGGCACCTCCAGGGTGGAAGGAGCTACCTGCTCTAAGATTTCCAATGGCCTTTTCCAGGCAGACAGGGTCGAGTGGACGTGGTTTTGGAGCACTAAGGGATGTGGGTGGCTCTTCTGATCTCTTGCTGTGCTGCCTGCCATTCAGTGCAAGGAAAATTCCAACAGAAAACATTTTTTCAAGTCTTTCAAAACTAAACATTTCTATGAAATGCCTCTGTTCACCATTTTCACAGTGAGTTGCCATTACAGGGAAACTGAAGAGTAACAAAAGAGAACCAAAAGCCAAGGCTGTTTGAGAAAGGCAATTTCCAAGTGATGTAAAGCCAAGGAGCCTTGACTTGCCACAGAAAAGAGAACAACTAGACAGGTGCAGTATGCCCATCAACATCTCAACCATACATTCTGGACGTACTGAAAATCACTGTTCCACCAGACAGAACAATCTAAAATTAAATGTGTTGAAAAAACTCGAGAAGCTTTTTAAAAACCTGAAATTAAGACAATGCATCTGAATTCTCTAGACTTTATAAACTTTATAAACTATAAAGTCCTGAATATGTATGACACTAACTAATACTCTGATTTATTAATGTACAAAAGTGGATGCCCAAAACAAAGCAGAATCCTAATGTATTTATTCCAAAATTTTAGTACTAACAGTACTGTTGCCATGACAATCTTAAACCCATGAATCTGGTGTTGTCCAAACAATGCTCATGAAAATGGAAAATCACTTTTCAAACCATTAATTATACATAAATTGACAACAAAAGGAATCAGTATACTGACCGAAACCCAACTCTTCGGGTATAATGCAGGCAGTTCTTAGTGACATGGGTCTGGAAGTGGACAGATCTGCAGATTGCTCCACATTCAGGACACGTGTATGGAGATTTATGCTGATGAATTCTCTGGTGTGATGCAAAACTGCACTGGTTAGGAAGCAGCATCTGGCAGATATTGCATGTCTTCTAAATGATAAACCAGAATAGATGAGACAAAAGGTTTGGTTCAGCTCTACATAATGTCTTGTGTCAAACACTGCAATATAGCAAATAAAGGTTAAATATCAGAACTGGGATGGGACCCAAAGCAGTAGGCAAGTACAAACACAAGCCCTGCTGACAGAGCTGGCAGGTGCTGGTAGCCAGACTGGCTGGCATTCTGGGCCACAAAGCTCCTTCACACACCACTGACCATGGGAGATACACATGGTTTACAGAAATACTACTCAGGTGCCTTCCCAGGTTACCTCAACAGGGCAAGGGGCCAACGTACACCTCCAGAATCAAATTATTACTATTGTCTCTTATGGTCTGGGACTTGTGAAACTCACCAGCTACTTGCAAAGATCTAAAATCAAACCCAAGACTCCTTCATGACATCAGTATTTTTTTGAACATGTATTTGCATATTTTTAGGAACGTTCTCTCAAAGAGTCTGGCATATGTAGTGATGTGTACACTCTGCAAGAATATTGACAAAAAAACCCAACCAAAACTCCAGAGCTACATTATGAATTATTTACTAACATATGCATGAAGAAATGCTGAAATAAAAGCTCTGGGAGCACTGTGGCCTGGTGTATTTGAGCACAGCTTGCACAAAGAGAGCTCTCCCACGCCCTGAGGCAGCAAGATGGCAAAATGCAAACCATTAAATACACGGCATGCCAAGCACAGAAAAGCTGCCATCAGTGCAGTGCAGGTTCCCCTGCCCTCCTGCCAGCCCACCACAGCAGTGCTCAGCACGGGCAGATGCACTGCTCTCCTGCAAGGCCCTGCCCGAGGTCAGCTCCTACAGGGACTGCACAGTGGCACCTGTCAGCGCCTGTGGGACACAGACTGTACTGAGACACGCTGAAATACTCGCTTTGAAATGCCAAATATTCGGCCTTAGCTGACTAAACAGTAGCCAGAAGTGGGGGACTCACAGCCTCAGGCTGACCAGAACTGTTTTGGGGTGTTAAGTTCAGCTAAAGGAAAAACCCTCTGACCAGCCACAAGTGCCACATTCACTGGGCTCAGTACCATTCCCCAAATCTCTCTTTGGCTGTTCCTGGATTACCAAGCTGTGATACAATACTAGAGAATCTACAGCATCACTTGATTACGTAAGAAAACAGCAAACCAGAACTTCTTATTCCAGTGACAGAAACATTTGAAGGTTTCAGAGTCCTTCCAAAGCCTTTGGCTTGCAGGACTTCTGGAGGAAACTGGGATGTGATGCCACAGAAGAGCCACACAACACTGCAGGCCCAGCTCAGTCATCTTCCTGATTCGGCAGCAAGCTGCCAGACTCGTCTGCTGACCCAACATGCCAATAATGCTCTCAGTTAAGGCCCCTGCTCTGCTATTTCAATGAGTACAGAAAATGTTTAGTTGTAACTGATTACAGTAGAACAAGAAGCATCTACTGTGAAATTCTGACATTCAGCACATTTGCTTACCATTTTATTTTGGGCTTAAGGTGGTATTAACTTCCAGTTCTCTCATTCCAACCCACACCAAAATAAAACACAGTTTGTGAAAATCATCACCTGCCTGCATTTAAAGTCAAAGTTTCAGAAAAAAAAAAAAAGGGTTAGAAGGAAAAATGGTGGAGCTGGAAAATAAAGATACACACATATGCTGAGTATGAAGGGAAATGAGCTATGTAGTTTCCATGGGAGCTATAGACTCCCATCTATAACTAAGAGAAACATTAACATTCACTAGCCCAGATTTGCTACCTTTACCCCCCAGCAAGTAGATGAGGGTTTTGTTCAGCCAGAGAACCTGTCAGTGAGTCAGGGTTAATATTCCTTTAGCAGGAATATTCCTTCAGGTTAATATTCCTTTAACAGGAATATTAATGGCAATAACACATTACAGAAAGGTAACAGCTTTACAGGGAATGTATTTTCATTGCTAACATTGTTCTACCATTGCTTATTTTAAACAAAATATTCTACCTTCATAACAGGAGTTAAGAGCAGCTACTTACTCATTGGAAACACAAAACTATACATTTTCCATTTCAGGAGCGATTAGATGGGACATTAGAAAGAAGAGTAAGCTGCAAATAATCTTTTTTCCTATTACTTGTTTGCAAAATCTCATTTTTATTCTTTCTTCCTTCCTTTCAAAGAAAGAAATACCAATCTCACCTAACTTCCCTGTCTTCTTCACCCCACAATAATGGCAGTTTTTAAAGCAAAAAGCCAATGCCAAGCACTAAGAAGGAAAACAAGTCAGAGAATTTCTCATCCAAGCTTCTCAAGAGGTAACATCTAACGAAAGAGCAGCAACATACTTGGTAATAAATGCCTATATAGAGTCTTTCTCCAGGAAACACTGACTCTACAGGATGTGACCAAACACAACATAAAAACAGCAGCTGCTTAACATATGAAAAGGACTATGAAAAATGTTTAGTTAATATTTAAAAGGATATTTCAACAAAGAAGATTTAAAACTACATATATTAAGTGTTCAAGTGGAAGAACATGAAAATAGCTTTTTTCCCTCCAGTGCTTTGCACCTTTTTTTTAAACCTGCAGCTCTTAAGCAGAGCAAGTTTCCATGAGGAGACACAAACACCCTGACAGGCAGCAGGCAATGCCAGCTGCTCCTGCAGCTCCAGGGGCTTCTCTCCTTGGACAGCAGCACTTGGGAACTCACACTTCCCTATCCACACTTCCCTGCAGCTGCATTTTGACATTCTGTGAACATCACAATTGCTTTCCTTTAGTAAATTACCAGGATAAACAGTACCTAAAGGACATGAGAGGAAACTCAGCAGCAACAGGGAAAAAGAACCAGACAGAGGAGAAAGGGAAGGGCAAAAGGTTTAGCTTACTTGGTCATAAAGACAAAAATCCTCACACCCTGGAAGTGAGAACATCACTTTATCTTTGTTCTCTTTCTTTTCATTTCTATTTTAGCCTCATCCAACTGCTTTGTCTTGGCACCTTCTTACTTGCTTGATTTTCCACTACCAAAACCAACAGGTTTTTGCAAGGACTACTGGATCTTAGATGGAATGTTACCTAATGAGCTTCTTACAGGAAAGAATCTATCTGCAATCAATAAGCACCAGCAAATCAGTTAGCTCAAAGCCCTAAGTATTAAGTAGATCCAGCTGGTGCAGAATATCCCACGGTCAGCCTTTAGATCCTGTGCAGAACTGCAGCAACATCTACGGATGGACACATCTGCTGAGGGAACTCCCTCAGGTAGGCACACTTGTATCTTACACAGAGACATCCATTTGCATGGCACTCCACCTGGAATCCAGGCTGTCCAGCCTAACTCTGCTAGCCAGTTGAAGGGAGCAGCTAAAGCAGAGACACACAATCAAGGTTATTTCCACGTGCAATTCTCTTTACATTACTACTGCAGTGGTAGGTGCAGTGGAGCTGCTTCGTGCTACAGAACAGGCCCTACATGCAGTGAACAGATCCTGGCAGGAACCTGCCTGTGCTCCTAGGACTAGGGCACTTTTTCCCAGCTGCAGGATTTAAAAATCTTTAGCCTGTCCACTGTTGTGTGATTCCCAGGAAGACTCCTGGGGCATTCCTGTCTTGAGCATGCCTGCAGGTTTGCAGCTTCCCCTGCAGCAAGAAGCTGGAGCACCAAGTTCACCTGAATGCTTTGAAACACACCAGAATCCCTTTTAATTGGCACACCCCAACAGAGATCCAACCATATCATTTAATTAACCACCTTCACTCTGCTAGGATTATAAAATACATCGCACACTGATTAATATTAAGTTTTATTGAATGACGTATTTCTTTCAGGTCAGGCCACATACATTAGTAAAGAATTTTCAAATGGTTTTTAAGCTGAACTCATTAGCATTTGTAAGAGGAAAAGAAACCCAACCAACTAAACCAATGGTCACACAGAAAGGAAGATGTGCAAGTGAGAACAGCATTTTGCACTTTGTGAGGCAGAGCTGAGGCAAACAGCAGGCATTCCTGTCAGTAGTCAGTGTGCCATTTGCCACTGCCTGAGTCCTCCCTGCATGTGAGGGGAAAGCCTCGCTCGCTTAGGGCACTTGGTGGAAACTCTAAAACTTGAAGACCAATCGAGAATGAATCACTTAAAGTTATCATTCAGGTTGAATAGATGGGCTGTTAATGAGGGTGCCAATTAAGTGGATTCCACAGGCTAGTCAAATTCCAAAGCACAGAAAAAAGCATTAACATATTATTAATAAAACCCATTATTAATTTCTGTATTATAATGTTCAGCTGTAAGAAAGCTAATGCTAAATTTTAGCAAAAATATGCAGTGTCAATTTCAGACTTCAGGGCCTAAAAAGATTCTAAAAAAAAAGTCTTATTTAAAAAGTGTTGATATTTACTATGTAAGCGCTTGCAAGACTTTCTGTGGTTTTCATTTATCATTTTAATCACAGAGGTTCAGATAATTAACAGCTAAATGAAAGTAAAAACATATCCAAAGTCTCCTAGGCTTATAGATGAAACATTGGAATGTAAACATAGGATACTCTACTTGTCCACTTGTGTCTGCGGCCTGCTGGAAATGAGTTGCAAGAGATGTCTCATCTTGGAAAACTTCATTGCACTCCAAACACTTTAGGCTATGTCTACAGAGTCTGGACGGGTCCTCGTCGAGCGGCATGGCTGGGACGACAGGAGAGCTGGCCGGGGCCGAGATCACGGTCCCGGTTAGGCCCGGCTGGGTCTTGCTCACCGGGTGCGCGCCAGCGCCCCCCGGGCTCTGCAGCGCGGCCGCGCTGCTGCAGGGAGATGCGATCATCTGATCTGCTGGGACTGGCTTCAGGATCAGGTGGGAACACTGCATCACGACGCCCTTCTCCTTGTGCCCACGAGCGTGGGACAGGAGACTGCACTTATTGTAGAAAACTAAATTCTTTGTACAATGATTACAAGTCACTTCAATTCGCACGCTCCTCCTGTCATAATGCTGGGTCAGGCTCTTCTCGAGAGCAAAGGAGTCGCCACACTCCAGACACTTGTAACCTCGTGTTGGCAGCGTGATTCCGGCATTGGCAGGGGGGCTAAGGTTTGGGATGTAAACTGGCACAGGGTTGACACTGCTCAGCACCTTATTGAATGCTTCCACTACAGAGCTCTGCAGAGATGACACCACCTGCACTCGAGACACTTTTTTCGAAGGCTGGGAGGCAGCTGCAGAAATTATTGCCTGCTTGATTTGCTGCTGGGGTTTTGTTAGCACTTGGCGCAGTTCAGAGGTGGTTTGAGCACCCTGAGGCAAAAGGTTAAGGTTGGCAAGATGGACTGTCTTTGGCACAAGTTTGGCACTGGCCAGGCTCGACGCTGGCACCACGACCGTCTGCTGCTGGATGGCGTTGGCAGCTTTGATGATGGCGCTGCTGGCGCTCTGCACGGACGCGGCCGAGATGACAGTGGCTTTCACCGTGGTGTTGTTAGCCAGCTTCAGATTGATCACCTGGGAACCTGCTGTTTTCACTGCCGAAACGGGCAGGAAGGCAGTGGCCACGGGTTTGATAGTGACCTGCTTGGGGGCAAGCTCTGCAGATCCAACTGCATTGGTGACAACTGAGGACTGCAGAGGAGCTCTGGGAGGAGAGGAGAGAACAGCAGCTGAAGTTGGTGAGGACAGGAGAGATGTCATGGATGTTACCATGGAAGCACTCTGCTCTGGCTTTTTACCAGAGTCCAAATCTACTTCTGGCAACACCCTAGTAACAGTTCTCTTGATCTCCCCAGAAGAAGTCTTGATGGTTTTTATGCGAACCTTAGGAATTGCTGGTGTTGACCCTGCCGGAGAGGACGGCGAGCCTTTGCTGCTGTTCTCGCTCGAGACGCTCCTGGGACTGTCGGGCGCTTTGACAGGCGGCTTCTTAGCACCATCGATGAGACTCTGAGGCTCAGGAGACTTGTCAACAGCACGGGGACTTTCACTCATGTCTTTTGGTAATGGAGAAGACTCCCCTGAATTAGACTGTAAATCTTTACTGCTATCTGTAGCTGCCTTTTTAGCACTCAGTGCTGCAATTGCAGCAATGCAGGATGAAAGCTTTGCTGATGACTTTGCTTTGGACTGGGAAATGCTGGCAAGATTTGTGTCACATTTTTCAGTACTCAGTTTTCCATCAAGTACCCTGTTTTCAAGAAGCTTCTCAGAATTGTCTTTTAGTAACTTGTCCTCTGTTTTTCTAGTTTTAAAAGGCTCATAGACACCTAAATTCATGGAGTTTGTCTCTGTCTCTCGTTTAGCAGTTTTATTTTTATCTATACTACTCGAGAGAGCGATTCCTGATTTAATTAAGTTTTCCCCTCCAAGTGCCTTTAGCTTGTCATATTCCTGCTGAGACAGAGATCCTGCCAAGACATTTGCTCTGAAATTTGCACGCATCTCCTCTTTATCCGGGGGGTCATCCACCTCAATCCTCTCATCATCATCAAATTCTTCTGCACTTGATATTGGGCTGAACTGGTTGAAAGCTGAATCCTTCAGTGTAGTCTCAGAAGCTGACCCATCATCTTTAAGTGGTTTCCCTTCGTCTTTACTGTAGCTCTCAAGAGCTGCTGATGTCAGGAAGCCGTTGTGCAAGCTATTGCCTGTGGAATGGTGGCCATCCTTCTCCAGACCTTCGGAAGAATCAATAGTACGCACATTTTTCACAATGACGCTCACCCCAACATCAGACGATGAAGGGACATGGGAGTCTTCATCTGCATGTGCGTTTTGTTTGATGTGACTTTCGTGGTCATCATGTCCAGATTCAATAGCTGCTTTGGGATCCACCATGTCTGGTATGTCAAAGGCTGCAAGAAGGTCATCGAAATCCGGGGTCTTCATATCCCCCATGGCCATGTATTTGATTGTAAGCAAATCTGTAAAATATGCAGAAAGTCATCACTTTAAACTCTAGTAGCAGTCCTAAATAGTCTTATACAGCATAACAGTGTTAACAGTTATACAAAACAGGTGCTCGTTCACATCTGCCATGTAAAGAAGTGCTATTTCACTTCTGAAGTAATGTTTTCAGAGATTATACATTACAGAACAGTGTTCCAGTCCAAGTGTACAGCTGAATTATTACACCGAGAATTATAGTAATCCATAAACTCCACAGATGCTAACCTGGCCATTTTATTCTGGGCCCAAATTGCAGTGACTTTCTTCCTGTTCTCTCTCCTATACTCCCTCCTAATCTCACCCACCCAGACTGCAAAATACCTGCACATGCATAAAAACAACATGAGACACTTGTAATTTCTCTTAAGTCTTGACTTTTTGACTTGACTAAAAGTTGCACTATTAATCTGAGGAGTCTTCTTGAAACTAATGAAGTATAAAGTAACAAACATCTGTAAGACTTAGGTATTCCTCAACACTGGCTACCTGGAAGTCCTTATGGACTATGAGAAGGCAACTCAGGAAAATTTTTTGAAGATACTGCGACAGACACAGACATTTCATGAAACAGCTTCAAATAAATACAGAAGGGTTTGGAAATTTGTTTACACAGTTCGCTTAACGGTTTTGGGCCCTTTGTCTGACTTAAGAAGTCCTTAATACAAAAATAGATGCATGCATAGCATCAAAATCACAAAGCAAGTTTCTGTCAGGATTAAATGGAAAAGACTGCAGATACCAATGCATATCAAATTCATGTAAAACTACAGAAAGCTTTGACACAGTTTCTCATAATGTGGGGATACTAATTGCCTTCTGGTTGTACATCTGCCCATAGCTGTTGCATACACTCAAAAAGAGCTAGAGAGTCTCCTTAGTCTGAAACTTCCTCTAATTACATATCCTGGAGTTTAATTAACATTTACCCATAACAATGAATTAATTAACAATTCCTCCAAGTATGTTTAAGATCACGACCACCCAGCAGAGAAGACACAGCTGTCCTTTACTGAGAACTACTGCTGCCCTCACCAAGAACTCCTCTCATTCTTCAAACTTTTCAAGCAAAGTTAAACAAAAAGGGAGACAAACATGGTCAGCTGTGATACACAAGAAAGAGAAGCTCTAACCTGGCTATTTTATTAATCTCTTTCTCACTATTCTAGGGCACCCATTTTAAGCTTTAGTATATAAACTCTGTTTCCACCACAACTGCCAGGACTCTGCAGCCATATTCCTCACTTTTTTCCCCCCTCCACAAACTTAGTAACTCTTTCCTTTAAGGATAAAACTCTGCCTTTCATCCAAGATCAGAATCAACTGACACCTTGGCTGCCAGACAAGCTGTCAGTCTATTCCTTCTCTGGGCCGACATGATGCCTGTAAATGCTTCAGAAGAGGAAATAAGGCAAGCTCCTGGTTCCCTAGGAAACCATGATTTTCCAGGAACTGGAATTTCTTTGAAAAGTGCTCTGAGAATGCTTGAGAAAAGTTATACAGAAAACTAGTTTATTTAAAAATTCAAGCATTACTTTGCTTACTTATCATTCAATGACAGAAGTAAGAAGGAAAAAATCTGGATATGGCCAATAGAATTACACAGCTACAGAACCCCAAAGCAGTGAGGTGAAGTGCTTCTGGGTTCTGCTTTTCTGCTGGTGGTTGAGAGAACATCTGGGAAGATAATGAGTCTTAAAAACTTAAGATAACAGATCCTGAATAAACCCTTACTATATGGCTTCCCTGAATCTCTTCAGTCACAACACCCACCTCTGTATCTGTGCACCAGCATCTTACTGACAGTAAGCACTGGGGGTGACCCAGCAGTGGCTTATTTGTGTTCATGCCTTCCCAAAGCACGTGTAGCATGATCACTGACAAGGAATTATATCAAAACATGAACCAGACCATGAAAACTCTCTTCTGACAGCAGGAGCAGCAAGCAGGACAAACAGGACTTAGAAGTAAACAGCTGCTTCTGAAGAAATGAGTTTTTGTTTTACTGGATGGAATTGTTACCACTCCTCCCCAACCCCTGTATCTGTACCTATTCCAGGTGGAAAGACTCCTGCCATATGAGGAAAAACAAACCTAACCTTTCATGTTCTCTGTTGAGATGGGGGACACTGGACCAGAGAAACACACACATTTTTTCTTACTTTCAAAGTCAAATTTATCTTGTAGCTCTGGCTTCAGGACACCTGCAGATTAGGCCCAGCATTCTCCACAGAAAGACCAAGATGTCCAGAGGCTGTTGCTGAGATTAAAAGGGCAAAGCCAAGCAACTGTAAACACTGCAATCAGAATCGTTCTGGGCATGTTCAACAGCCTAATGAAGACAAGGAAATAGAATAACATGGCAGCTCCCAGCCAGGTCCTATCTCCAAACTGCTCAGACCTCTAATTTTTGTCCATTAGGTACAAGAACAGCCTCAAGCTTTCCAGAAATGGCAAATCATCTTCCTCTCTTCCCAATACTTTTCCAGTTAATATTCCCTATGCATGAAGGCTTTTATAATTTCTGCATCACAAGCATGGTCTTACATGTTTAATTTTTACTCCTTCATTTAGTCCTTAACCTTTGAAGAACCAACCAACTTTTCCTCCTTGACACTCACCTTCCTACTCATCCAGATCTTCCAAATAGCTAAACCACAAGCCAAACAACTTTATACAACTGCTTTAACTGGACCAGACCATCTTTTCTGCCTTACTGAATTCCTACCCTCTGCCTTCAAATCCCACTTAAATATTTAACTCTTGCTTTTGTTCAGACAATTACTCAACTTCAGCTTCCCTCAGCAGCAAGTCCATTTGTTATCAAAGGAAATAGGAAAACCACCAGATTTAATCTTCATCTACCTATGGTATTCATGTTCTGCTACTACTTTCCTTTACCTGCCCTAAACTCTTGTTTTTACTGCTGTTTGTACCACACACATTTGTGGACTGCACCCTTTAGGACAGAGACCTTTTCTTCTGCATGTTCTTCCAAAAACACCAGCATTCTTTCCAGTTTTGTGAAATGAGGACACTGAGAGACACCTCTCTTCAGGGTCTGGCAAATGGCAGTGCCTTGGTTCTGGTATAGCCACATACAGAAATTAGTCCCAGGCAGACACACTACTCCAGAACAAAATTCCAGTGATCTGGAATAATTATCCCACTTCCAAACAAGAGTAATCATGTCTAAGTAACATCAAGCTCATTCTGGAAGAAAATGCCTACACAGGGAGCAATACCACCCTAACCAGCATAAAACCATACTTTTTAAAGTTTGGGTTTCTGTATCGTTGTGCAAGAAATTTCATCAGGTAGAGAAGACATAAGGGATTTATTCAGAATTACAGTAACATATATCCTAACATTAGGCAAACTTCATCCAATACACAGATTATGAGCAGTTCATTGGTTATTAGCAATTATGACTGACATACTTCCAGTCATTTGCTCTGAGAGCCAAGCATTGTAAAGGCAGACAAAGCAGTATGCTAATCTAACCACAAAACCTTCTTCAGGAAATGGGAACCACACCTCCAATCACAGCCTTGCCTGGTTTGACATACTCAGCAGGCAAGTGGGATGTGCAAGAGGCCACTCCAACCACAGTCAGCAATGGCTCTCAGGCTCATATACATAAAATACAGGTTCCTTTTCACTATCAAAGGGCCCATTTACTGTTGTAAAACCCAGACAAACACCTACTTCCACAAATCACAGAAATTCCTTTAGTAGTATGCAAAGTAATTCTTACCCTAAGAAATTTCAATTTCTAGGATAAAGGTCTTATTTAGCATCCATTTAGTATCCATAGCATCAGTAAGGACATGCCAGTCCTAACGTAAACATCTTTGTAAAGTACAGTCTGTTTCACAGTTAAAGTTTATCCCAAGAACCTACTTTTTCTATATTATACACTATACCTACCTGCCTTCAAGAAAGGTGAAAAAGCAATTTATTTCCATGCTCAAGACTCAATGAGTAAAAGGCTTAATCCACCATTCTGACATCCAAAATAGTGTTATTTGTAGTTTATGACTCCTTAGGAGCCTCTTCCTCTAGTCCAACACATCAGTTTTTGAACTGGGTATCTCAGATTCTCTTGGGGTACGAGGAAACAAGATGGGAAAGAGGGGAATCTTCTGGAGCCTGAACCACTGCTAGCACAGCTTGAAGGGAACCACAAGCAGCTAGTTCAAAGTCCAGGACAATCAGCCTTTGGCTGTCAAAAAGAATAGGGATGTTTCACCATGAGCAAGCAATCTCCTTATGGACAATATGGGGCTGAACAGGCCAGCCCCAGCTCCAGATGGAGACATGAAAACCACCTGCATTTACCAAGAGATTCAGGCCAGGGGTTGTGTCTAGCCACTTCCCAAATCCCTCCTAAAACAGAGATGAATTCCTAAAAAATGGGGAAATCTACATACCATTCTTTTTGCAGTTTGCTTGGATATTCATTACAATCATGGCTTAATTTTGTACTTCTACATGTAAAACAGGCTGGAGCAATAACGTGAAAAATTCAGATGCACAACATCAATTAAGAGAATTCTTAGTTTCCCAAACTAATGCAGACTCGAATTACATTCTAAATGGCACGAGCTTCCCACCTCTTTCCTCTAACGTACTTTTTTTTGAAGTGGATGGCAACTGTGGCCCAAGCAGAGCATGAGCAGCTGCAGCCTCCCAGAGAGCCCTCCCAGCCAGGCAGGGCCCATCAGGGCAACAAGCAGCCCTCAGAACACTAGGGTCAAGTTTGGGTTTTTCTGAACATATATTCCTGGTACTCTGCTGCATATTTGTATTTTAACACATAGGCATATGGCTAGGAAAACAACAGTTAGCCAATTCATTCCAAAGGGATTTGGAATGTGATAAATCCTTACCCTCATTCTGGAGATCAAATAACTGAGACCAATGCAGAATGAGATCCTGGGTGCTGATACAGAAGACCAGCCCTCCAGCACTAGCATTTCTGCTGGAAAGCTGGCCTGCGTGCACAATCCAAATCTCCTGATGAAAAGCATTTACAGATATTACTAGACTGAAAAAAGACAACTCACCAAGAACACTGCAGACTCCATCTATTCAGTTTTCTCATCTCATCTTACAGCCAACAAAAATCCCTGCAAATTCAAAATCTCCTTCGCTAAAAATAAAAATTCATAATACACATAGCATTCAAAAACCCAAACAGAACAGATTCAAGAAATTTTGTCACAATCCAAGAACTTACAATTTTAAAGCTGCCTACTATTCTGGCAGAAGGAAAAAAAAATCCCAAAAAACACTCTTGTGTAATACATGATTTTTAGTTGATACCTGGCAAAGAGCATGCATCCTCATCAGGAAGACATCCTATCCCTATCCTGCAACAAGAATTCCTGTTTGCAAGCATCATTCTGTTACAGATGTCTACAGCCAAATATAGACCCTCTGCACCCGATGCTGAAGAGCAGGAGCAGAAATCAGCACAGTGAACTGTCAGGCATTTTGCTCCACCACAAGCTATTCACTGCTCTATCAAACCTAAAAAACAACACATCACAGCTGCAGAAAAACCCACAAACCCAGAATTTCAGGCCAAGTGTTAGCATGCTATTTTCACTTTTCTAGTTAATAGCTCAGTGCCTTATGTAACCTACTGCAGTCAGAAACAAAAAGGTTCCCTTGTATTGTCATCCTGCCTCAGCAGCCAGCACACAACTTACCTAGTATCCACAACCTCCCAAGGCTTTTAGGACTGTCTATTCTGCTGAGCACAGAGCAAAGTACCCTCATCTCACACCACAACTGAGTATTTCCAATGTTTTGCCTCCATATTACCTTGATTGCTGATTACCAAACCGGCTAACACAGCCAGGACTGGGGAGATTTTTTTAAAAAAAATCACACTGGCTAGGATTCTAGAGTTGCTGATTTCCTGTTAAAGGAAGTAACAGTTCTAGCAAAGGAATCCCCCAGGCAAAATGTTTAGTGATCCACTGTGCAAGCTCCAACAGCCTTTGTTCTTCCCTTTGCTAGATTCATCACTGCTTCCTTCTCTCTGCCCCTCTCCCTTTTTCTGAATCCTTCAGATTTTGCTATAAAAACGTCAGCTCAAATCTAAGTACACATTTTATATTTTTTCGTTGAGAAAGAAAAACTAAAATATCTATCCATCATCCATTGCTTTGAGTCAAAAGCAGTGACCCCTCTGCAGCTGCTGCACTGCCCATCCGGTTTCCTATGCACAACATTATAATCCACACCACTGATAATGCACTGGAGCTCCATCCAGCCCCCCAAAATACATCTCTCCACTTGGCTGCTGCAAAATCCTCCCCAGGTTACAACAGTTTAAGAAAAGCCATCCATACTATTTCTTTTGCACGGGTTTTTTCTCTGTAGGTGACATTAAGTACACGTTTAACACCAAAGACCTTAATTAAAAACCAAGTATTGGGTCACTGAGATATGGTCAAACAATAACATGCAAATAATCTGCAAATTCCAGGCAGCAAATTCTGCATGTGTGAGTCTCTAACACAGCACAGAACAGCTCCCTGCCACAACTGGTCCACAATTCATGATTGCCATTCAGAGGCCTATTCCCTATCACTACAACTGGGAAAAAACCCCTTCTATCTGGATATATTTCACTGAAAATACTGTATTTAGCCAAGATATCAGTAAGTCTTTACAAATAATAGCTCTAATCCTATTAAAACTGGAGGACCTTAATAGCATTTCTTCAGTAACACTTAAACAATTGTCTCCTTTCTCATGTACCCAGTGTGCAATCAGGATGTACCTCCACACTATTGTTATACTCAGCCCAAACCACCACATCTCACCTTGTGAACCTTGACCTTTGAGAGATTTTTTTAGCCAGTGCTCAGTTACTGCCACAGCCGCATTACCTCTGCAAACACCAAAGGGTTAAAGGCAGCCCAGTCAATAGGCCTACAAGGAAAGAAAAAAAAAAAAGGAAAACGAGTATGCCTTATAGCATCTTTTCAATGCTTTTAGGCACAATTCTACAACAATATTGTTTCCTTCTGGCCTTAGAGAAAGGCACAGCAAACCCCCCCATTAATGTTTCCTAAGGAAGCAAACCACAAGACAGCACCCTGTAAATAAAACAGCATGCAAAGCATCCTCAGTCACAAGCATAACTACAATTACAAATAATTTAATCCATTTTATTTCATTTAGCTTTAAAATAGACTGCATAACCAGTGTCCCACCCTTGCAAAGCAAAAATATTTTAGTAAGGGTCATAAATCTCAGCTCTCGCCCATTCCTTAAGCATAAAAAGGCACGAAAAGCCAAAGTAATCTCAGTTACTGCAAATATGTACATTTACATACAGAACCCTTTATGACTACGTTAGCCACATACCAGTGCTGTGTGTCTAAAGTGTGCATTCACATACTGTTTTGGGATGGTATCTTTCTGCAAGCTCCTCTGCTTTTGGCTGCCATGAAGGGAGGAAGCTATCCCAGTGTAGTAGCTCAGTGACTGCATTGTGTTCAGGAGCTGATCTGCCTCAAACCAGTTCCAGCCGGTTCTGGTCACCCTACATAAAAAGCTATGGCAACCCTCGCTGAGTTGCCAGCAAGACCCTGAAAACCGCAGGGGCAGTTTTTTTGTGTGGCGTGGGGCCGGCACAGCGCTGTGCCCGGCTCCCCCTGCCCGGCCCAGCAGCCCCGGCTCCCCTGAGCCCCCCGCGCTCCCCTGCTCGCCTCCCCCACTTACCTCCCACAACCTGGCTCAGAGCTGCGTGTGCGTGCCTGTCTGTAGCTAACAAAGAGACCGCAATAAAAATCCTCACAGGATCTCTCTTGCAGCACCAGGCAGGCTCGGCCGCAGCCCTGGGAGACAGGCTGCTAACCCGGGCCGCTGCCCCTCTGCTCCCCCAGCTGAGGGCTGCCTCTCACACACGGCACATCTGCCCCTCAACCCACGGCCATGGGGTGCCCGACCAAGGGCTTCTCCCGTCTGCGCTCCCCACTCCTCGTTCCATCGGGGGCCGCTCGAGTGGCATTTTCTGAGTTCTGTGCAGCATTACTACAGAGTACCCACAAACGCGCCTCCCTCCCCTCAAGAAATCCATTTCCGCAGCAGCAAGATGCCTACAAAATAGTTCCTTTGCCCCCTCCTCGCAGCACCGACTTGGCTGCTACACTGATTTTTTTTTATTTTTTTTTTTTTTTTTTTTAATTTTGCTATTCGACTATGCTGGAGGCCTTGAGAAGCGGCGGGCTGCAGCCCCACGGCTGGGCCGCCCCCCCGGCTCGCAGCCGCCGCCGGGGAGGCCCGGCCTGGCCTGGCCCTGCAGCTCCCACCCCGCACAGACCGGGGCACCGACCGCCCGCCCGGCCCTGCGCCTCTGGGCGATGCCTGCCCAGGGTCCGGGCCCCTGCGGAGCCCACGGCGCTCCGGGGCTCCGCACCCACCTGTGCCCTGTGGCCGCTGTGTTCCTGCCCGCTCCCCTTCACCTCGGCCGTGCCAGGGCCTTTCTCCTGCATGGCTGACAGGCGCCCAGACCGAGACAGCAGCCACCCCGCTCCTCTTGGCTACTCACCCTTGCTCTGGGAACACCAGTAACCACCTCCGCCTACGCGCTGAAACCCCCTCCTCTCGGAGGCTGCGGGAGATGCTGCTCTGCGGGGCTCCCTCCGGGCGGGTGGGCGACCCCGGCAGAGCCTTTCTGCCCCTGGCTGCACCTGCAACTGAACAGAGGTCTCGGGCACAACCCTGCACCCCTCCCTGCGGAGACACCTTCTTCGCATCCCTCATCCCCACCCCGTTCTGGGGAGAACCACCATGCTCTTCCGCAGCTCCGGCCCGTCTTCCCCACACAGGCTGCTGCGGCCGCAGCCGCGGCCGGCCCTCCCTCGGCCCCTCGGTCCGGGGGGCCGCTCCCTCCTCCGGGCTGCCGCGGCCCTGGGCACCTCCCCGCGGGTCTGCGCGCTGCCGGCCCGACCTGGCCCTGGCCGAGCGGGCCTTGCGAGCCCTGGGGACGGCCGAGGAGGAGAGGCCGTGGCCCCTTTGGCGGCGGGGAGAACGATCCGCCCCCGCCCGGCCGGCCCGGAGCCGCCGGCCCGGGCAATCCCTGCACGGGGACCCGCGGGGCTCCGGCCGCCGCCGGGCCGGGAGGAAGCGACCCCATAGCATGCAACCTCCGGTCCCCATGCGACACACCTGCTGCGGCCGGAGCCGGCGGGCTCGGGCAGGGCTACGGCCCGCGGCGCGGCCCGGCCCCGCGTCGGAGGAACATAATGGCAGGAGGCTGCGGGGCTGGGCGGTGGGGGTGGGGGTGCTCGGCGGCACAGATGGGGAGACGCTCCCGTGTGATTCCGTGTGGAACGGCTCCCTGGAGAGTGCCGGGGGCGGGGAGGCTGCGGGGCCGCCGAGCGCCGCGGGGCCGGGCCGGGTCGCGGCCTCCCGCAGCCCGGACGGGCCGGGGCTGTTTCCGAGCGGTGCCGGCGGCAGAACCGCGGCCGATCTCCCCCGCGCCGGAACCGGCTGCCCTGGGAGACGCTGCCCGGGCCCGCCGGGCTCTGCCCGCGCCCGAGCGCCTCGGGCCTCGAGGGGCAGCCGGGGAGCGAGCCCGCGGCGCCGCTGCGGTTCCAGGCCAACAAAGGACGGGAGGAGCCACCCGCTGCCAGCTCCGGCTGCTCAGCCCCTCCGCCGCCGCCGCCGCGGTGCCCGGGCCCGGCGGGTCACCCCGCAGGTCCCGGCGGGGCCGGGAACCGTGTCCCGGAGCGGCGCTGCCCTCGCTCCCGCAGCGCCGCGGCCCGGCGCCGCTCGGCCCGGCCGCCTTTGTTGGCTGCGCGGCGCCCTGGCGGCGTCGCCATTGCCGGAGTCGGGGCGAGGTCCGCCCTCGCCCCGCTGCCTCCTGCAGCACCGTTCTCACAGCGTGCAGTTCTGCGCGCGAATCGCCTTATTGCATCGTGCAAATGGCTTTAAATACATCACATCCCTCTTAAATCTATGCCGTGAGCATACAGTATAATAAATATTCGAGATAAAATAATGCTGGTGTCTTAACGTCTGTTCCGTTAGCCGAGGCATTCTGCACAAGCACGGCTCTCTGGAAAGCTGCCCCACCGCTGTGCCCGCAGGTGCCGGTGGGGCAGGAAATTCCCTCCGGCCCATCCCCTGGCTGCTCCAATCCAGCCTGCAGCTGAAAATTCTTACCCCAAGTAACCAGAACAGCAGCAGAACGCAGGTTCTACTGATTGTCAGCAATGCCATCAGTGAGTCTAACAAGTTTCTAGAATTTGAATATAATAAATCGATTTTAGCGTTTCTATAGCAGTGGATTTGTGCACTAGGTTTTAGTGTTCAAGAAGGGCCATGCAATTCAGCTTGCACAAGCCTTGGGCTCATCCTGCAAGTGACTTGCAGAATTAGGCCATGATAATTACAAGACCCTATTTCTTCCCAATTCACCAGTAAACTGATTTGATTAAAGAAGTGAAAACTACACTCTCTCACATTGAATTTCTGTAGTCAGCTTGCACAATAGCATAAGGATGGCAGCTTCTACTCCTACTCTGGTATTAATATCTGAAATGTTGATCAATTTCGCAGTTCACACGTGGCACAAAGCTCCTTGTGTGTGCTGCCTTTCCCATGGATCTAGTTGTTTTCCTCCCAGCCAGGTGTCCTTGACATCTCCATGGGAGAAAAAGTCTGTCATTCTAAGTATGTGACTTAAAAAATACAAAATTAAGATAATTTAAAGTATATTTTACAAGCTGTACCAGGCTGATAGCACTTGTCCAGTGGTTTTTGTTGTTTTTTTTTTTAATTCAAGCACACAAAATAACAGGTTCAGCATCATGAGTGTCCCTGCAGTCACATCTGCATTGGGAGGAGTTTTTGGCACGTTGACCTTATGTCTTGGCTCAAGTCTGAGACCAGAGGTCCTGTTCACTCCCCCAGACACTGCACTGAGCCACATAATCCTTGGAACCTGCGGTGGAAGAAATGCTCCTCGTTTAAGTTACTCTGTTTTCCCCCCCGGCTTTGCAGCAGCAGGTTCGAGTCCCAGCCCTGCTGTCCTGGCAGGGACGATCTCCATCCCAAGCCATCAAAGTGTCACCAGCGGCTCCTCCCGGGCACTCCAGCTCGGAGCTGGGATCCTCCTGCAGTGGTGGCACCTGCAGACTGCTGCTTCTTCCCCTGGGAACCAGGTACATCGTGAGCCCCTCCTGTTCTTGTCCTGCAGAAATGCTTCCAGTGCAGCCTCTGATCCTTCTGAGCAGCCACCGAGGAGTGCTGCCACCTCACAACGCAGGGAATGCTGAACTTGAGTGCAGTAACAACTTCTGAATTATTTAACTTCTAAGGATTTTAAGACTCTAGAAATTCAGAGCTCTAAACAGTGGTGTATTCATTTCATGCCTTCTGTACAGGGATCAATTTTAACTGCATCAAACAGAGCTTCTGCACATTAAAGATGTGCTGGGACTGAAGAGGGCTTTGCAGGCAGGATTGACACAATAAATACTGAAGTCAATTCACATTTGCTTTTTTTAATGTCAGAATAAGTACTGCCTTTTTGTCCTTCCTACTTTTGGGGAGGACAATAACAAAACATTTCTTTTCTAGCTAGCAAAACATGCTTAACTTAAGCAAGGAGGGTAAAATACAGATTCCACATTTCCAATCCTAGATTTGTTTTCAGAGTAATAGCTATACAACTTATGCAAATGCTTGATAGTGTCTGTTAATTCCATTGCTTTTTTCACCTTAAAATGTCTTGTAATGTGATCAACAACAGCAGAGCAGAAGCTTGTATTTCTTGTTTTAGAATACTTATATTTTTCTTTTTATCACTGTTTAGAATGCAGTAGTATTTTCCTTTAACCATGTATATTTAAACATTCAGTATTTTAAAATTAGCTTACAATTAAACTTCCCATTTTCAGATGCTCCCATCACTAATCTCCAGGTATTTTCTTTGGAAAAAAAATAAATTTTCTTTCCTGGTTATTAAAATATATCTTCTATTACATTTTTGCTTTGATTGCTTTTTGAAATGATGAGATTTATTAAAAGAAGGTCATCTCACAGGAAGTAAGATGAAGGACTTTGGTAGGAAGAAATTTACAAACACTGCCCAGAGCTGTGGAACATCTCCACAGCAGGCAGTTTCCCCCAGATTTAAATGTATTCACAGAAGTTTGTGTTATCCATCTTCAAGGACAGAATCTCTACCTACAGAGTGAACGTCTGCAATGCCCAAGTAGCATGAAGAAAATGTAAGGACTCTCAAGATGTTAAATACTGTAAAAACCCAAATACTGCAATGTCTTGAACAACAGGAGATTCCCATTTTTAATCATCTGTAAAAGAGATGCTGATTTAGGTGTAATACAGAGCCAAGAGGATTTGTCAGGGCTTAATTATACCTTTTTTCTGGCTGTTAACAAACCAGAGCAAACTAAGCGTTACCCAAAGAAATCAGAGCTGGTTAGTGAGGACCATGGGATTAAAGCAGGTTTGTGAGGAGTTACAGTCAATACCTTGGTTGTTCCACGTGTCCTGGGAGGTAACACTGTGCTGTGCCGTGCTCAGAGGTCACAGCTCTCCTGAACAGGCAAGAGCAGAGCACACACGCCTCAGGCACTCACTCCACATGAACTGTGGTATGAAGGGTGTTCCCAGTGGGACAAAAAGGGCTTTGCTGAAGATGTGCACATGTATGAGGCTCATGTTGCACTTGCAGCAGGCCTGGTACACAGCCTTCTGCCTGCAGCACTTGCTGGCTCATCCTCAAGCTGCCAAGCAGTGACACTGGTGCTCAAGCAGACAGCTGAAGGCACTGGCACAGAGTTACATCTGTTGGCAAAAGCATGCCTTCCAGCCCAAGCACTTCTAGATATGAAACAGAAAAAATGAAATGGAAAATCTTTTATGACTTGATGATTGTCAAAAACTGGAAAGGCATTTCTTCTGCACAGGAGTACCGTTCTGAGAGAGACTGACTCCTCCAGAGGCAGGGCACCACAGCTCCTCTGGGCAATCTGCCAGTGCCTCACTCCCTCCACAGGCAAGAATTTATTCCTTATTTCCAATCTAATCCTGCCCTCTGACAATTTAAAACTGTCATCTCTTCCCAGTCACTACAGACAGGCTCTGGTGAAAAATATATACCCTAATACCTCATGTCTGTAGACTCCATTTATACAGCATCCCCCACCCTGAGGCTGCCTGAGCTCTGGTCACTCAGTGCTGTGAGTGACACCAGCACTGCAGCCAGGGCACAGCTCAGGGCATGGGGACAGCACCAGCACACACCTGAGCTCTGGTCACTCAGTGCTGTGAGTGACACCAGCACTGCAGCCAGGGCACAGCTCAGGGCCTGGGGACAGCACCAGCACACACCTGAGCTCTGGTCACTCAGTGCTGTGAGTGACACCAGCACTGCAGCCAGGGCACAGCTCAGGGCCTGGGGACAGCACACACCTGAGCTCTGGTCACTCAGTGCTGTGAGTGACACCAGCACTGCAGCCAGGGCACAGCTCAGGGCATGGGACAGCACACACCTGAGCTCTGGTCACTCAGTGCTGTGAGTGACACCAGCAGTGCAGCCAGGGCACAGCTCAGGGCCTGGGGACAGCACCAGCACACACCTGAGCTCTGGTCACTCAGTGCTGTGAGTGACACCAGCACTGCAGCCAGGGCACAGCTCAGGGGTGGGGACAGCACACACCTGAGCTCTGGTCACTCAGTGCTGTGAGTGACACCAGCACTGCAGCCAGGGCACAGCTCAGGGCATGGGGACAGCACCAGCACACACCTGAGCTCTGGTCACTCAGTGCTGTGAGTGACACCAGCAGTGCAGCCAGAGCACAGCTCAGGGCCTGGGGACAGCACACACCTGAGCTCTGGTCACTCAGTGCTGTGAGTGACACCAGCACTGCAGCCAGGGCACAGCTCAGGGCCTGGGGACAGCACCAGCACACACCTGAGCTCTGGTCACTCAGTGCTGTGAGTGACACCAGCACTGCAGCCAGGGCACAGCTCAGGGCATGGGGACAGCACACACCTGAGCTCTGGTCACTCAGTGCTGTGAGTGACACCAGCACTGCAGCCAGGGCACAGCTCAGGGGTGGGGACAGCACACACCTGAGCTCTGGTCACTCAGTGCTGTGAGTGACACCAGCACTGCAGCCAGGGCACAGCTCAGGGCATGGGACAGCACCAGCACACACCTGAGCTCTGGTCACTCAGTGCTGTGAGTGACACCAGCACTGCAGCCAGGGCACAGCTCAGGGCATGGGGACAGCACACACCTGAGCTCTGGTCACTCAGTGCTGTGAGTGACACCAGCAGTGCAGCCAGGGCACAGCTCAGGGCATGGGGACAGCACACACCTGAGCACAGCCCAGGCCAGCTTTGCCAGCCTCAGTCCCCCAGGGGCTCACACAGCACGACCACAGGCATGCTGCAGAATGTGAGGCTGATGGATTTTTGGATTTTCCATGACACTCTGCTCTTTCCCAGTTACGAACACCTTCCGAGTGCTGGGCCAGACTCCCCCAGTCAGTTCCTCGTGGGGAATTAGCCACCTGCATGATTAACATCAGAAGCACAGAGCTCAGCAGCCTGGCACACTGAGGAATGCCTGTTTTGTTCCCTTAACGTGCCATATGTACGGGGCTTTTTCCTTCCTCCTCCTGGTATTTATTCAAGTATACGAGGATTATTTCTGAATTATTCATCATACAGTATCTGATTAGACTGTGGTGGTGCTGGCTCCCAGTGCTTAATGAATGAGCCATTAGGCTTTTGCAGATGGTGCCATCAGCAGCTCCTGTGCTGTGTGTTCCGTGCATTTACCCAGCAAAAGGAGAGTGCTGAACCTGAACGCGGCCTGGCAGATGAGTAATACCCATGCAGTGATCCTGCAAATTACACACAGAGCAAGTGTTGCTGCAAAACTTACATTTTGTTCTAGATGTTATCTAATATAATTTTCTCAGAAAATCTTGGTATAGCTGAGTATATATCCCACCAAACTACTCAATACAATCACTTCAAGCAGTGAAGTAGAGGACAGAAACTGCCAGCAGTTTACGTACATGTGATCCTGCAAGCTGTGACAACTGCTGCCATGACTTAGGGGTGCAAGCAGGGGCAGATACCATCTGTGTGCTCCAGGAAGAGACCAAGAAGTGAGAGAAGACACTGTATTCCAGAACCCAAGAGGGTTCTGTGTCTGTGAGAACAGACACAATAGGCACAGGTGCACCCTTGCCTTGGGAGGGCCTCAGGCAGTGGGAGACACTGCATAGCTCTGGGTGTCAATGAGCTTGAGGAATCCACCCCAGATCACTCAGCTTGGCGGGGTTCCTGCTGGTCCTTTGGGGCTGGCACCTGGACAGTGGGGAGAGGGGCACTGGGGACAATGCTGTGTGACACACGAGGTGCTGGCCCTGTGCAGGAGCGGCCACACAGGCACCTGGGACCAGCAGCAGCTGTGCTTGCACTTCTGCCTTTCCAGAGCCTACTCTGGAAAGTGGAGTGAGCACATAATAAAGGAAGGAGGAGCCCAAGAGTGATTTTTCTGCCACTTTCCCTCTGTTTACTTCAGGAAATGCTGTCCTCACAGATGAGGGTGGCAGCAGCAGCTCAGCCTGGCTGTGGTTGCTGACTCCAAGCTGCCCGTGATGATTCCTACAATGGAAGCAAAGTTAAAATCAAGGCTCTTGCTGGTTTGTGGCCAGCATGGCCAGCAAGTCTTTCAAGCCCTCATACTTTCCATGCTGGTCCTTGGCAGCTCCTGCTGGAAAAAGGACATCTGATTCATCCCCACCTACCGAAGATGAGTCAGGGTTATACAAATTCCATTTAGTTTGTGTAACAACACTACTTCCCACTTTGCAAACTCTCCTGTCTGCTGCCATAAAAGTCCACTGAACAAATCTCTGAACTCACAGGGATCAGCAAGAGATGCCCTCCTGGGGGAGGGTGGTGGGGGGCTGGTGGCTGGCATGTCCTGGTTTTGGTCCCTCCCTAGGACAGACAGGGGTTGTTATCACCATTTAAATTTCTGTCAAATTGCAAATACTGCTGCCTCTGCAATGATTCTCTCACCGGACAGGATTTAATAACAGCTGGCTATTGGCTGCAGCTCAAACAACATTGTGTTGGCAGCTTCCCTCTCCTGACCCCCAAGCTCTACTGCAGGCAGTCCCCTAGCCCGAGGTACACGTCCTGACCTTGCCAGTTCACTAAATCCTTTCTGGCCTTTGGCATTACCCGTGCTCCAAAGATGACTTTGCCTGTGGTAGCATGGTGAGAGGGAAGGAAGCTGCTGCACGTCCCACCTGGTGAGTGCTCTGCTACCCCACAAAGGTGTTAAAGTACCCAACAACCTACACCACCAAAAATATTTTAGAGTGCACCTAAGTTAGGAAAACACTTGTGCTGGCATACCACACTGCTCCTGGGATGTGTCAGCACTAGGGACAACCCTCTCCCTTCACAAAGGGAGAGAGGAGACCAGGATGGTCTCCTGGGGACAGAGCAGAGAGGCACCAGAGCAGCATCCAGCCACAGCCCCAAGGGCTGCAGTGCTCAGCAGCAGCCCGTGCCTGGCTCCACAGCTGTATTAGCAGTGTCAGAGGCTTTCCCCTCTGCAGTACAGCAGGGCACGTGGCAGCCTCGTGACTTGTTTCATGTGCAAGAACAGCTACAGCAGAGTTACCTGCCAGGAAGGGTCCCCCATGACAGCACTGCTCCCTGAGGGGCACAAGCTGCCCCAGCTGCTCTGCCCAGGGCAGTGGCCACCACGAGCCAGCAGCAAGGCAGCTGCTGCTGCCACCAGTGACACTGCTGGGGGCTGCCTGCACCTACTGCCTGAGCTACAGGCTCACCTTGTCTGGCTGGGGAGGGGCTTATCCTCCCTTCCAGCCCAGGGATCTTTTCTCTTTGTCCCTTCACCTCCAACACCTCTGCTTCAGAAGTTAGGCTCCCATGCAGCCACTGGGCAAGAAGTGGCTTGGCTTCAGATCAGTCAAAAATCTCCATCTTGCCCTGCATGGGTGCAAATAATAATGCAGGCTGAAAAAGCAACTGCTGAGCATCATCTCTCTACTCATGAGATATTTTATTACTTAGGGCTGTCCAAAAATGTCCATCTTACATAACTAAACCCACTCTAGTTTGTGATACATCAGAATTCTAATTATACCTTTTGTACCTTATATATACACCACAGTTTGAACATCCTAGAGCTGGCAGGCAGATGGAGTTTAACAGGAACTATTCCATCAACAGATGCTACTACTGAGTTCTCTTTGCTCAGTCTGGGAATGAACTGATGGGCAAGGCAAGAAAACATGTTTTCTTACAGAGACACCATCTGCCAGCTTGAGAAGCTGCTGTCACCAATGACTCAGGATCACTTGTAAAAGGAAAAACATTAATACCATTCTCAAGACAGCCCTATTATTAACTATATTGTAATTGTATTCTAACTATTAACTAGCATCAAGACTACAGCAATAAGAAAATACTGTAACTAATTAGTCTAAAAGGTAAATAACTGTAAACAAAATTACTTGAGAAAGGCAGTTATTTCTCTTGGGAACCTTTAGGTGACAAACCTGGGTTTAATCCCTCTTTGCTATCATACTCTGTTAAGAATTGTTGCATGACATCAGATAGAGCTTTTCCAATTGTGGAAACTTAGTCTCCACAAAACAACAATAAAAAAGGTTGTTAATCTTCTTTGCAAGGAAAAGAAGGGATTATTGGATGGCGAGCAAGGGGGATGAGGAGTTCCCATGGGTTGTTTGCTAGAACAGCAGGATGGGAGGTGTAAAGGTGTCCCAGCACATGCAGGGTACTAAGGGCCCTTAGCAGATGAGAAAAGGAGAAAAGATGCTGATGGCAAGGCAACACCAGAGTGGAGGGTAAACCACCTCATTCCGAGTAAAACTCACTCCAGCTGGCAAGTGGCTTGCTCTTGTGTATCCCACCGCAGGAAAGCATGTTGTACTCAAGTTAAAACCTGGATTATCCCAGTGCAGACAGCAAGAGAGACTAGCAGGGAGGCTCAGCAGTGGTAACAGTCCCACCTCTGATTTATGTGCTGGGATGCAGTCAGGTGCAAACAGCCCCATTCTCTACCCACCACCACGGGTGAATGGCTTGTCATGAAGCACAGCTATTTTTTGATTCCAATGAACCCTCTATTTCCATTAAAATAAGAAATGGGTGTTTCAAAGTCGTGTTTGCTTGCAGCTGCAACACCAAACCAGAATCTGCAGCAGTTTTCTGCATATCCTTAGGGCAGGCATGAAAAAAGCCTACGAAGCTTTGAGAATCAGCAAACCAGTATTTTATAGAAGCCTGCTATGACTAAATTGCTGCAGTAATACCTTAGAAATTAGTAACTGCCTAGTTGCCACAATATAGAGGTGTCCTCACTCCACTCCTAGACTACTGCAATTACTAAATGATCAACCACTTAAAAAAAAGCAAGAAACCAAACTCCCTGAAATTCCCAACCTGTCCTCCTCCACCTGATACTTTAAACCTATCTCCAATTCCCAGCAAACACCTTGGAGCTCAGAATGCTGCACTCTAAAAATTGAGCAGATCTTACTGTGCCTGAATTAAAATTCTATGCAAGGAAGAAGTAATACTGAAACATATCTGCATTACAGCAGTGAGGAATTTATGTCAAGGTGAACATAGCCCAGGAGCTTACTGCTTGTGAGAGCTGCCAGAGTTACTAATTAGCCGACAGAATGAGGAAAAGCAGTTGATGCATGAACCAAGGCAGTAACTACAGAGACACCACCACCAGCCCTGAAATCTACTGAAGAGTTCAGTGGTGCAGATGATCTTCTGGAGCCAGAGGCAGTTTCAGCACTCTCAGGGTAACAAGAGGAGCCAGTGCAGAGCTCTATGGAGGTACAGAAGGTAAATGCACTCCCATCTTACTGCAGTGTGGTGAGGGACAAGGGAAGAAGTGTCTTGGCCTTTCTGAAGCACATGAACCTTTCTTTTGCCAGAGAAGCCTGAGTTTATTTGGACTACCTTAAACCTTTCTTCTAAACCTATTCAATGTCCAAACCCAGGTAACAAACACTTAAATTATACAAAACCATACAGCAATGCTAAAGCAGAGGGCAAAGTAATAATTTAGCCTACCAAGTACTTTAGCAAAAAATAATTATCTCTAAATAATTGCACTGCAGGAAAAAAACAAACCCTGAGGCTTTGATTTAGAAAGGGTACCACAAGCCAGAGAGCTGTAACAAGTGCCTAGGTTTAGGCATGTCTTTTAATCCCACCAATTTCACTGAGATTGAAATGTTAATTTAGGCCTGTAGAACTTTTAAAGTGCTTTCCTGGACCTGGGCCAAAGGAAATGGGTGCTGCTTGTGCTGAAGAACCAGAGTATTTCATTCTGAACACTAGTGATTAGAACAGTTAGAGCAGTTCCTAGAGACAGTGCTGCAGTGAGAAAATGCCTCTCCATCACCATTCTCTTTTTAAAGAGAGCTCAGACAGGTAAGTTTTTCTCCACACACTCTATTCTGCCACAGGCAGACTTTTGTCAGGTGATCTGGACAAGTCTGAGTGGTTTAGGTGACTTAGAGAACCTCTGTTAAAGGTATTGGCAAAAGCAGGTTTAATGTAAATGTGCCAAAGGGTGATGAGGCTGAATGGCAGGGCTCACTCTGGTACCTGCCACATGGATGATGCACACAGGAAAATCTGTCTAGAATCCATGCAGAAGGATTTACACAGGCACCATGGATGCCAAAGACTGAGGGAGGCCCTGCTGCTGAGTCACAGGGGTCAGACTTGGGCAAGGGAGCAGCACCTAACTGCTGACTAATTTAACATTTGTGAAATGATTCAATTCCTATAAGCAGAGCAGGAATTTAATTCTAGATCTAAGATGGCAATATCCATACTACACCTCCCATAGGGGATTTAAATCAATTCACACACAGAAAAGTACAAACATGCATATATAAATATGTCCAAGGGTACATATTAAAGATCAAACACCTTTGCACATCTCAAGAGGCAAGGGTTGAGCTTTGAGAACCAAAGGTATCAACCCAGGCCCAGATATGGATATCTTGAGCTGAAGCTCATGATTTAGATTTCCCCTTCTTTTCTGTTAAGGAAATTCTTTCACTACACGTTTTGTTCAATAAAGTTTTGGGCTTTTTAAGGCTGGAAGGCACAGAAGAATGTAGCAAATACACATGCACATAATACATAATTCTGTGGACAACAATTTATTACACAGTAAGAAAAAAGACAAACTTTCATACAAATTAGGAAACTGATGCAGTATTAGCTAAGTATTACACTCCTAGACCATGTCTCAAGCTATAGCTATTACTTAGAAGTCAACTGCACAGAACAGTTAATGCAAGTACATCTCTTTCATTAATAGGTATGGCACTGTTTAACACCCTGCAGAAGGAAAACAGAAATTGAGGCTCATGTACAGATTACTTCAAGTATGGCTACCATCCTGGAAATAGCTATATCCATGTATATATGGATATATCCATATATCCACCTTCCAGCACAGAGCAACCTGAAGGCCACCAGACCTAGCTGAAGATGCATTGACACTCCCATCTCAAGTTTTCTGGCACACCAGGACATCCCTCAGTGCCCATCCTGCACATTGCCAGGCCACCAGATCACAGCACTCTCCCTTGGAGACTGAAACTGGCTCATCTGCCTCAATGACATTCACTTATTTTGTTTTTATGATGGGCATCTTAATTCAAGCAATTCTGCTTCTCAGTATTACCAGTGCAGAAGAGGCTGAAAACTCCCTTTGATTTTAGTTTCCTCACACCCAAATATTTTCACGTTTTCAAAGCATCAAAACTTTCAAAGTCCTAACAAAAGATCACTTCTCTTGTGATGCTTGCTTCAGCCCTCAGCATGTCTGTGAGACTGACCTTACAATAACTTGTTTGCTATGAGCAGGGACTTGCCCTCATCTTTCCAGTTAGTGTTCTTCCAGAACAAGAAAAACCAGATATCAGATCAGAAAAAAATCTTAAGAGTGTTGTGTTATGTAAAAGAAAAAGAAATCATAATAAAAACAATCCACCACAGTATGATTCTTTGCTCCCTCTGATAATCTGTAGTTCTCTTAAAAACAAAAGTGATGTCAGTTTGCTGGCTCTCCAGGTTTTGGGCTCCTTGCACAGATCTTAGCCATGTCAGATGCTGTCAGACACTGGACATCTGACAATCAGAGAGGAGAATGCAGTCAGAGCTGCTTTTTGGCTACATCCAAAGCACTGGCACATCAGTGACTGATCCTAACACACGATGGCCAAAGAGCAGAATAGGAAACTCTGAGCAGTTCAGATTTTTCCCTGTATCAAACAACATATGGTAGGTGAAAAAAATAAAAATAATTCATTTTTCATTCCTAAATCTATTGCTCCCGTTTTGTCTGTTAGGATATGAAAATTTTTTATCACAACCTCATTCCCAGAACCTACTCTAGACTCTCCAGGCCTTGCCCAAAAGTCTCCAAACTGGAGAAGATGGAGAGGCAGTGTGGAGGCCACTCTATTCCAAACACATCACAGCTACTGCTGTTCAGAGAAGCTAAGGCTGTCAGAGAGGAAGAATTCCAGTTCTACAGCATCATCAGTGGTCTCCACTGGTACATTACTCTTTTCCACAGTGGGAGAGTAATGCTGTACTTCATGTCTTGAAGCCAGTGTGCTGGAAGTTCCCTTGCAGGAACATGCCCCTGGTTGTGTGATGCTGGGTGAGCAAGCACAGTTTGGATGGTGAACACCTGGACAGGAACTGGGATGGCAATGACTAGGGATGTAGTATTCAGCTGCCTCTGGACTCGATTCTACTGGATTGTGAAAAGGATAACCAGGCATGCAACAGGTCTGGGGACAGTTCCTGGGTTTGAATCCGTGGTGAAGGCCTAATTTAGCAATAAGGGGCTTCCCAATATTAACTTCCTTTCTTTCATCCATTGTATCTTCTATTCCTGAATACTCATAGTGCAAGCAAACAGTGAAGATTAAATGTTCCTGTAAAAGCAGAAAGAGGGGGAGAGAAAAAGTTATACTCCCTCTCCAAATGAACACTACAGGAAACCTCAGAGAGGCTCTGGTCTCCTGGAGAAGCAGAGTGACCTTTCTAAGAGCTGGAGACACAGTGGGCAGGCCTTGTGTCCTGAGGGCCTCTTTTGGTCACTGCTTGCTCACAGAACGTTGGGAATTTCCAGAAGCACTTGTTTACCTCAGCTGCCAGAAGCACTGAAGAAGAGATGCCAGGCTGTGTCTGGCACAGATGTTCATGACACAAAGCTACAGAGACACTCAGCAGTGCCCCAGTCTGCTGAAGTGAGAACCTTTCAAAAACTGTGCCCACGAGCACAGGCTGATGATACACAACTTTCATCTCCTACTAATGACTTTGTAAGAGGCAGCTCTGCTTCAGGTCATTTCTTCCTAAAAAGCACAGGAACACCTTCAGAGCATGCAATAGGTGATCTGCACAAAAATAACCATCTTGGCCAAGTTCAGCATGGGGCTGGAAAATACAAAGGGCCGTGCACGCTGGTTTCAGGACTGCATACACATCCATTCCCTGCCTTTTACCTTTCAGCTGGAATGAGGGTCACTGAACTGAGTTATTATCCATTCCTTCCCTCCACAGAACTTACTACACTAACAATAGCTGCCCCAACAGAACTGCAAAGCAACACAAATAATGTCAATTTCTGGGCAAACATGAAATGAACAGTATATACTAACCCTTAGTTTCTGCAGTGCACTCAGCCTGGTGTAGAGGCAGTGTTTGGGAAGGTCCTTTGACACTAAATAGCTTCCAGCTTCCTCAGGAGTTCCTTTATTGGTCTCTTTAGGATCTACATCCAAATCCTGTTGCAAGGAAAAAAAAAAGAGAACTTAATTGATGATACAGAATTTTTAGATCATAAAATAGTATTTCTTTCAGTATGAGAAGCTGCAGCACTTTAGACCCATTTTATTATACAAGATGCAGCATGATATGGGTGGAGCAGAAAATTTTCAATTTCAGAGGAGCAAGATCATGAGACAGCAGCAGGAAGGACTTACAAGTGGGAAGTCTGTGATGTGGGCTCTGCAAGCTGAGATTTCAGGGGGCTTCTTCACTATCTGAGTATAGATTATCATGACATTGGAGAACTCGGCTGCAAACCCCAACTGAATCTGAACACCACACTGGAACTCAAGAGACATACTTTCTGGAAGCTCTGCCAATAAATAACACGTTGTTTCAGTCTAAACATAAACTTAGCATATGCATTTGTCTTTTTCCACCATTTAACAAACAAGAATTAAGTGCTTGGTATCACAAACAAACATCTGCATCTCTGAAAGAGCCTTCCTATACAACAAGTGGTCTTAGAAATGCCATCCCTGACCCTCTGCCCCAACTGCCAAAGAAATTTGAAGATGTACTCCCAACAAGTTTAGGTGAAAAAGGTAAAAAGGTCTTAAACCCCACTGCCCTTCTCAAACGGCTGGGAAGCCGGAACACAGTCTTATTTTTATTTTTCTTAGCTGTCTGCACTGAAAACTTCTTTTCATCATGCACAGTTACCATGCAGTTCATCTGGCTGCTTCAGATGATGACTTGAGAACACGACCAATGACATCTTACAAATGTCACTGCTAGCCATGCAGTACTGGGAGACTGTCCCTGAAGAGAGACAACCCGTGTCTCCTCTGCACTGTCTGAGGGGTCTTAAATATACTGAAAATAAATGAATTCTACATGTCACCTTGTTCTTTACTATCTCATGTAGGGGTAAAGCCCAACAATAAAACTTCCAGCTGAACACAGTAGTGCAAATGCAGCTATAACCCTGAATTTCTTCCACTCCCATTCAAGAGCACATGCTCTTCCTTCTCCCATCATGGCAGCAGGATGATGTAAAAGCAGACTGGGCTGTACCATGAGCTTTGGCCCACTGCAGGTTCCGTGCCAGGGCCTCTGCAGAAGATGTGCTTTGCTGGACAGGATCAGTCAGTGCCCTTTTCTCTGACAAGCTGCTGCGGATCTCCAGGGCTTGCTTGCCTTTGGTAAGGGGACACTTGCCCATATCTAAAAACAAGATGCAGAGAGTTCTTTCAAAATCAATGCTCCTACAATTCCATCTGAATTAAGTGCCCTCCTGCAATGTGTGGTTGCTGTGCTCCTGCCAGAGCCAGCACACCCATCAAGAACTGCAGTTTTACAAGTGTTCCTTGCCTCTTCCTTCCCTGAAGGCCAAAGCAGCTCTGCAGAGCCCTGAGGGGTTGCACGTGGCCTGGCCAACATCATCCCCTGTTCCTCAGAGCCAGTCCAAGCAGCATCACACCTCTGACTGGGTAAGGTCCTAATTAGAGAGACTAATTTCAAGAATGTGAGTAATTCCATTGGAGTAGGTTATTCTAAAGAACTGGGGGGCAAGGGGAGTATTTTAGGTTTAGATACAAGGGCCCAATATTGATTATTTAACAGCATCACTAATGACCCACGTGTCAGGACAGAGTGCTAGACTTGGCAAGTTTGCAGATGATTAAAAACTGAGAGGAGTGGCTGATACCCCACAAGACTGTACTGCTCTTCAGAAGGCCCTGGACAGGCTGTGGCATTGGGCAGACAGGAATGTAAGGAAGTCCAGCAGAGGGAACACCAAGTTCTGCACCCAGGCAGGATAATCCCCTGCACATATCCACAAAGGGCCTGGACTCACTGGGGTGCAGCTCTGCAGGAAAGGACCTCGGGGGCCTGGTGGCCACCAAGCTGACCATGAGCCAGCACTGCACCCTTGTGGCCAAGGCACAGCAAGAGCCACGGTGCCAGCAGGCTGCAGCCCCTTCCCTGGGGCTGTTTCCATGGAACACCTAATGGGAACACTCCTGCACAGCACCTGGGTACTCCAACACCTGGCAATGCTCACAGCAGTGCCTGTCACGCTGCCTGACAGGCCAATCCCTCCCTGCACTCCTGAACAGAACACAAAACCCTGTGACCTGCAGCTGCCCCAGGCTGCTGAACCCAGGGCAGAGCTGGGCTGGTGCACCTACACACACCAGCCTGACACTATTCTGTGCTTGGAGCAGGTGTTTGCAGAGAAGCAGGATGCTTTCCCTCCACACTTTTCACTTTAGTGCCTCTCCCATCAACTCAAAAATACAATCATTGAACCAGGCAAATTAACACAGTGCACTGCCCTTTTTACTGCACTTAGAGAACAAATCATTATCATTGCTATAGCACTCTGAGGCAAGTAGGACTATGTTAAATGTTTAATTGAACATGCAAACGACTGGACGACCACAAGCAGCTGGCACCACAGGACAGAAGGGCAGTTTTGTGGATGGACAATGCAAATACTCAGAACAAATAAGGTTCACTGAAGAGGAAAGTATAAAACTGAACACTATTCAAGAAGCTCAGCATCAGCAATGTTGTTAATATGCAATCCAGTAGCAGCTGCTATTTGAACAAAACACAGTAAGAAAGAGATTTAAGTAGTGTAACAGATTCACCATGAGAGGAAGGACATGGAAGCAAAGCTGTTTTCAGTAATGCAGACTGGGGAGCCTGTTAGTGCAGTAAGCTGAGTTCACCTTCTGCAACCTCATCAAGCAGAACAGTGACCTTCTTGTCTTCTAACAAACGGTCCTTCAGGAACTTCATGAAGATTCCATTGGCCAACCCCAACTGCTGAATTTCAAAAGCTTCTGCTCCTTGGCACCTGTGAGATCATCAGAATCAGAGAAGGAAAAAACACTGAAAAACCTGCATGATTAAGACTAAATTTATATTGGGAATGGGGAAAGAAACCCCACAATTTGAAAACCAGGTTGTGTCCAAGGCCAACCTGCTCTCTGTGTTCCCTTGCAAGCAGCTGATGGAAGTTTCTCTTAAAATGACATCACAGACTAGACCTGCTCATCAAACTGCTCATGAGGAGCTTAAATTTATTATAGATGACTTCCATAAAGCTCCTGACTACTTCTATTCAGCAGTTTTTGCACGTGAAAAGTGACCAAGGTTACTGGCCCACAGCACAGTTCTGAAAAAGATCAGCTATACAATTGCAGTCGTTTCTGTGGCAAGAAGAAGAAAAACTGCCTTACGTTGCATATCCAAAAACAATGTTGGCTGTAACCTTCAGAGCATCCAAGATAAGAATTGTGTCATCATATTCATTTCTGTAGTAAATGGAAACACAACAAAGTAAAATAATAATTTGAGAACTAATAATGGTAACAAATTCAAAATACAAAAAAGAGCAGAGTTCAGAACCAGTCATTTGTTTCACTCCAGCAAGTCTGGAATGAATTCTGACTCTCAAATACAAAAGTCAGCACCATCAACACTCTGCCTGAGGGCAGGGTAAAGACAGAGGCACCATGCACTAGCCAGAGAAGGGCATGCTGCAGTAACCAGTAGAGTTTGGCAACAATCTCTGCAAAACACAATTCTGATATCCACCCATTTTAGGTTATTTCAAAAATGGCATTTTAAAAAAGTTTTTCTTTTCCCCACTAAACATGGATGGTTAGTCTGAGGCTTACATCTATGGACTTTCCATTTGGGCAGCAGATTGCAAAGCTGAATTGTGTCATGGGCATTTCATTGGCAGAGAAGTTCAGACGCTCCACAGGTACTAAAGCACCAGCAATTTTCTTTTATGAAACATTCCTCAGAGACCAAGTGCCAGAAGTACTGACTGAAGAGCTGATTTCAAGTGCAAGTTTAATTGATCATAGTAGTTTTCAACATGGGAAGAACACAGTACTTTGTGTAAAAAAATCCCATAAATCAGTTGAAAAATCAGGTTTTTAACCTCTAAATAAAGATGCAACATCCTCAGTATAGAAGCAAAATCCATGGCTATCAAGAGTTTTAAAATAAGCACTTCACTTGAGCCCTTCTGCTAAGTTAACGTGCCTTCGACCACAGGGATTCTCCTTCCTCCCTGTAAGGAATGGATAATGACCCCAGAGGAAAGGGTTCCATCTCTTCTTCCAGATGCCCAATTTCATTTCTATAACTTTTAAAAAACAGCAGCAAGAAGGAAATGAATGCCATTGAAATCAGGAGGCAGGTATGCACCCATGGGGACAAAGTCCAACCACCAGGTTCGCATCTCCACCCACGGCCACAGGCAGAGTCTGTGGGTGAATCCTGCTGATGCTAAAAGCAGTCAGGTGCAGGCTGTGAACTCCCAGCACACGAACCCTGCAGTGCAGTGAATTCTCAGCCTGACTCTCAGCAGCAGGCCCAGCTCTCTGCGCTCCCCCAGCAGTGCAGGCCGTACCTTTTGCGACACATGTCCAGCAGGAAGACGTTGAGTCCCGTCTGCTTCTCCTGCATCAGCTGCAGGATGCTCTGCACACACAGGCAGTTTGCTGAGTGGTAGGGGCTTGGGGCATCAACGGGAACCAGGAAACTGTTCCCGTAGTTTTCGTAGCCGTGGCCAGCATAGTACAACAAACCTGAGCTCAGAAGAGGTGACAGGGAGCAGTGCATCAGAGACCTGTGTCCATCTGAGGGGTCACAGCCTCCCACACGCCCAGAATGGGGGCCAGGAGCTCTCTGAAGCCACTCCAGCCACATCAACATCAACTCCACAGTACACTGACACAGTACATTAAGAGAAGCACAAAAATCACACATGCAATAAATCAGTTAGATATTTGCATAAACATACCAGGTTAAACACTCTTAAAATGCTCTAAGTAGCTGTGACCTCGAACAAGACAGCCTGTTGTATGTAATGTGCAACTCACAGATAGGAACAAGGAAATGTGCCAACTGTGAAACATCCTCACATCTGCAATTACAGAGCTCCCAGCAGCAGTAAGTCTGCAGTTTATAGACAGAAAAGAAATGCTGAAGTTTGGTAGGAGTCCAAAGCACATCCCCATTATCAAACTACCAACAGCTCATGTTCACTTGATTGCAGCTGTATCTCCTAGTTACAGACTCATGACTCTTCTGGGTCTACTCAACAAACTCTTTGCATGCTTACCTAGCCAGAAATTATTATCCTGCCTTCATGTCCCTCATGTGTCACTACACAACAATCTACAACATTTTAAGATTTAGAATCTTTAATAAAACATAAAATATTTCTGTAGAAAAAAAAACAACCTGATCAGGGCATTAAAGAAAGTTTTTCTGAACCCTGAAAAAGGGAACTGCAAGCTATGACTTAGGTTTTCCTTATATGAAAAAAAGTCCAATATTAAAGTCATATAAATTTGCATGAAGATTAGATGATCTTAGAATCAATAATCTCTACTGCCATAAAATGCAGTTACCAGATTGCACAACAATCAAGTTGTATGATTTAACTGATTTTTCCTATTGCCTATTCCCAGTGCTGCTTTTCCTTAATAATGTGCATTCAATCTTTTGTATTTTATTTATCTAGTCAAAGCAGTCTGTGGGTCAGATCTGCAATCAGAATATAGTTCTCAGCTGAACAAAAGTCAACAGAATTCTGACAATTTATGCTGGCTGGAGATACAATATTCTTATCTTGTTATTCTTAATTTAAGTCACTACAACACAGGCACATTCAGAGAAAACCCAAAAGAAGCTTCACCCTAACATATTAAAATGATCTACTGTTAATTTAACTCATGGAGGTGGGTGTGCTAAATGTTTCCACATTTTCACTACACACAGCTACAAGAAATGAAAATATGAGGGCTACCTGAGCTTGGTGAGCTTCAAGAGAGCTAAAAATATGAAGTGCAACAGCATGACCTTGTGTCAGGCCCCAAGTTAAAAGGAAAGTCTTAATGTGATTTCCAGAGTTTGGATGTGGACCTAAATCAGGGTTATATTTGAGATTCTATGTATCTGAGCATATATTCTGTAGTAATTGACTTACTGACTGGCTACATTCCTGTCCTGTCCTTGGCAGATGACTGTGCTATGTGCCAAGTACCTGCAACAGTTAATATGCTGAGCTCACCATCAGAAATAAATCTGCCCATAGCCGGGGTAAGTGGAGTAAACATGTTTGGAGGGCCTCAACGGAGACTCACACACAACAATTTTAAGTAGGCTCAGGTTCCTCAAAGACGTCAGCATTTCAGTGATGTCTGCCTCCATCAGTCCCTCTCATTTAAAAAGAAAGCAGCCTCAATATTTTTAGCCTTCTGAACACATGTGCCTGTGCCTTTACCCTGTGTGGAATACAATGTTAATTGCAACCTACATTTAGAACAGCACAGACTAAGGCAGCAGAGGAGACAAGCATCATCACTTTGTTTACTACTCCTGCCCTTAAGGACCAGCAACTGAAATGCCACTTTCCTGGCAGTAAGCCAGAATTACACAACCTCCTAGGCATCAGGTTTATATGTAGCAGGGACTAAACAGCAGCAGCCACTATGCCTCTTCTATTTGAAGCTATGCTCACTAGAAAAGGCAATAAATCATTACCCATTTGTGCACTGACAGCATCTTTTACAGGCTTTAAGCCATTAACAGCCACTGTGCAGAAAGAACAAAGTAATCATTTAATCTGAACTACTTATTGCCAAACACCACTGAAAAACTATTCTGCTTACCTTTTATATCAACTGGCTGGAAAAGTACAACTGCAAAAACATGCCATGTAAGAGCTTTCACATGGGCTGCTGAGAAATTCATGAAAGCCTTTCAGTACTTTATTTGCTACATTCATGTCCACAATTACTGAGAAAAATTGAGAAGGTGCAAAAATCTCAAAGGTTCACCCAAACAGATAAGCCTATCTATTTCCCAAGGAATAATAAAAGCAAACTGCTCTCAAAAGCCTCATGTTCCTGCCAGACCAAGGCTTCATGTCAGGCAGGTTTTGGCTCAGATATAAATGCCCAAATGTCAGAGCAGGCAGTTCTGCACAGACAGAGCATCAGGTAACACACCCACAAAATAAGTCATGCTAAGAAATAAGCTGACCTTGTGTTCCAAAAAGGGATCAAATAATGTTTTTTCAAATGGACTTTTACTACAGTCTGCAATCTATCAAATAGGGACGGGGGAAAACTTCGTGCTCTCTGTTCTAAATCATTTCTGGAGTTTTTTATACAACCTTAGCAAACACAATCTTAGAAAAATGACAAAACAGTGGCAGTCAGTGGAAAACCTAAGAACTTTTCTTACACTCCAAACCAGATCACTCTTGGCCTTTTCTGTGCTAGGCTTTTGCTCCATGCATCAATTCCATCATGCTCTCCCCCACTTCTGTCTTGTGCTTTGTCCCCCAAAATCAAATCTAGGCAACGTACTACCAATACTATCAAACAAAATAAAAGCCTGCACTGCATGGCTAGGTGTGGTTAAAGAATAAGGTTCAAACATTTGACCTGTTCTATTTTTTTACTTCCTAAAGTAAAGGAACTCCCTCCATGTTCTGTTTTTCACTTCCTAAAAGTAAAGGAACAATAATATTTTAACCAAAGTCAGAGGATATGCTGGTGGGTGCCTTTAACTTATTCTTCCCATTCTACATACATAGTCTTTACCCTGAAGTTTGTTTAGCAGAGGCAAATATCAGATGTTGCTACTTGATACATACAAAACTGACCTACTTCAGAAGGGAATTTGGATGTCCTTACCATAAACTCCTTTGTCCAGGAGAAGTAAAAATTCATCCACCGCATTTTGCATCTCAGACTCAGTAAGATCCAGCAAAGAAACGACTTTGAAATCCAGCTGCCTTAACAAACTGGTCAATTCATAGACATCTACCATTGGGGCCTTCAGCTGGGGATGATTCCAGTAGCTCATGTTTCCTATTAACAGAGCCACCTTGTCTGTGGCTGCCAATACACATAGAGAAAAAAACACGTCACATTTATATATTCCATGGATTCAACACCTTTAAATTTAAGGTTTTCCAAAGTGGAAAAAGTATCCAATCTCATTCAGGCACAATATTTTATGTGATTTTGCAAGTCATCCCACACCAACAACACAGCTCAGCTCCCTTTTCAGCCTGAAGAAAAAAACTACCTGTGTGAGAGGGGAGCCCTTACACTCCTCCTCACACTGAGAGTCATAAAATTCTGACAGAGGCCAGCAGCCTTTCCACCTGGTTTAGCATCAATGGGACAACATGCCTGCCACTCAAATCTACAGTGCAAATTTAAGAATGTGATTAAAAAATCTAGCAACTATTCATATCACATGTGCTACCCATCTCTTTGAGCTTCAGCTCAGCATCAAAGCATTCACATGATGAACAGAGAGAGCTGAGCCTGCAAGGACAGCACTTCCTCAGCAGACAGGCAGCAGTCCTCTCTAGCACATCATCCCAAAAGCACTGCCTCCAAGTGTTCAGAGGAATGGAGTAACACACTGGCTGAGGCTGGCCACAGGAATCTGAAGCAGTAAACTGAAACAGATGAGAAGCTGCAGATGCTTCACAGGGTCACTAAAAATACTGGTGCCCTCAGCAGAGTTTACTCCTGAAAGGGCAAGCAAGCATTCTGAAAGGACTACACACAGATCTCCCTCCCTGGAGCTCTCTATTTGCCCCGTAGGTCTTGCACTGACAGTGCCAGTAGTAGCAATACTCAGAAGCAGAAAAATCTGCTTCTTAGATGTCAAATACATACAGTCATTTCAGTTCAAAACTACTTACCCACAGGTCTGTGACTTGATTCTTCTCGTGGGTCTGCTTGAAATAGAGGAAAAGAGCAGTGTGACAATGTCTACAGAAAATGAACTGCATCTTCCCCACAGCAACAGTCTAGTGGCACTGCTTTGTCTAACACTTTGCTAGTTTAATGTAAGAAAAAGTCCTGTTTCTGTTTTGGGTGGGGTTTGGGGGTGTTTTGCTAATATTGTTGTTTTTGTTTAGCTGATTTCCTTTACCCTTTTCCAGCAAACAAGCTGACAGGATGTGAATAGCTAGTTCTATAGATTAAGAAAGAACAGATGTTGAATTTCACAAACTGCACACTGGCACTTTCAGTGATACCTGAACAGTTCATCCTCTCCAAACAAAATGCAGACATGCAAGGTGGGGGATGCTTAGCAGGGACTCCTATCTGAATGTGAAAATTCTTTTATTTTGTACTTCACAGAAGGGTGGCAGAGCCAATGCTGTGCCAAGAGAAACAGTAAGCAGTGTGCCAGAGTGGCACACCCAGGTAACACAGCATGACAGAGAAGCCCTCTAATGCTTGAAACTGAGGCTGGGCAAACATAAATGTATTTGACAACCTAACCCAGGAAATTTATCTTTGGCAGTTGAGGTTTTGGGAAAACTGTAACAGGGATAATCCCCCCTGGAGCATCACGATGGATCTACACTTCTATAATAAACACCTAACAGACTTCAAATCACATTGGCTGACTCCAACAGGACTGTAAGAAACATGCCATTCAACATATCATGAGTGATCTTTTTCACATTAATTACCTGACAAAGCAGCAATGTGCTAAAACTGAGAGTCCCAAGAAACCACAGACAACAAGAATAATTCCCTTTGTATCTGTGTAAGTAGGTGTGCAGCCTTGGGTGATTTTATAATTCTTTATAATTTTTATGATTCTCTATAAGCTTTAAGTTAAATCCCTTGGAACTAGAAAGCTGTGCTGCTCTTAAGATGATAACAGCTCCTATTCAATTCTCAGTTACAGATACATCCAAATTCAGTGAAGTTTATATTGCACTCAGCAAGCCTTCAGGGACTTGTAACATAAAATGAAGATGTAAAACTAAAGTTTTTTCAAAACTTATCACTTGCCTGATTCCTGAAGATCACTTAAATCTTCTGTGAAGGAAAACACCAATAAAATAATAGTTTAAACAAGAAGAAGAACCCCCATTTTATTAGTAAAGATGTACCTGCCATGCCATTATTAAACAAAGCTGAACATAGAAAATAAATTGCCTTTCTAAAATACTTTGGCTTTGCATTTCTGCAAATGAAATCTTTTGTGTTTATTCCACACAGAGAAGAGAAAATCCTATAGCAATACAGTAAGCTGTACTAGACACAGCATTGCAATACAGTAGATGTAAAAACAAAGGGGGGGACAGTTATGACACCTCAATCCCACAGGCATGCAAGTAGGTTGAAGGAAAAAGGAACAAGGTACCAGAATCATCCCACTGGAGAACAGAAGGGCTGCTGAAAAAGCAACATCCTGAGCAAAAAATCTGATTTTTGAAGGCATGTGTATTCAGAAAGACTTCAGATACAATTCTCAAACATTCTAAGCCACCAGGGGTTCCACCTCTTTATTCTGAGAACACTGGAAAGCAGGGAAAAGAAAAGTAACATCTCTGAAGCAGCAGTGCTCCCTCCCTCAGAGCAGCCTGGTGCCATCATACACAATCCCCTGTGCTGTGAATACTGCACTCTGAGATGCTCAGTGTCAAGGGATGGTACCAACATTAAAGGGCACTACACTTCTTCCTCCCTGTTGCAACAATGCAAAGGAGAACAGAAATCATCCTGAGGATGTTGCTAGAAACACTTCTGCAGACATGGAACTGACATTGGAACTAGCTCTAGCCAGCTCTCTTAAGATCACTCAGGTTCCTGAACATCTCCAGATTTTCTTGCTAGGATGTTGCCTCCTGAGCCCCACTGAAGAAATCTCCAGATCTTTACATTCATTTGAATACCACCAAGAAGAAAGTAGCCTGGCTTTTCTCCTGTGTGATCTAGATCACACAGGTGTCCAGGCAAAGAAGAGAGAAGCACATGCATCATCCATCAGTGTTTTAAATCCAAGCTCTTAACCCACACATGCCTTTTAGCAGCACACTCAACAACCTGTCATCCCCAGCACTGATTTTTGATTCACAACTAGAGGTTTACATTACCTTCTGTGCACTCCACTGCCATAGTTTTCCTTCCTTGCGTTTTAAGGAGGGGAAAAAATTGGAAGAGAAGCTCTCAGTTATGAGAGTTAGCACACAAGGTGAACGACAAAGGGCACTGTCAAGCTGCTCTGCAATCTGGCTCACTTTACAGCAGTGTAAATCTGCATTGGCCAGAACACTGCACAGTAATGATTCCTGACACTCAAGAGTACCAAACTAGGGCGTTTCTTAGGTTAGGAAACGACACAACTGTATTGCCAGATAGATCTGGAAGCTATGCAAACAGATCTGCCCCTCTTCAGCTCACTGCAAATACACATGCACTGAAACGTGCTCATTCACTCTGCTTGAACAATCTCACCTGTCCTGATTGCTGAAGGACTCCAAGTAACAGAGTTTGTGTCCCCAGCAAGGGTTAAAGTGGTTTTAAATTGTCATAAAGCATAAATCAGCTTGCAATCTGCAAGCAAGACACATGCTGGCAGGGCCAAAAAGGGATAGCATTTCTGTGCTGGTTACCACAAAAACTCAAAGCTCTCAAATTCCATTTTCTGGATGCAAGCACAGGTGTTTTAACAAAAGGATAAACTGAAAACAGAGAAGGCATGTGCTTGGCTTGATATTGAAAGCTTCAAAAACAAATTTTAGTGATGTGGAAGAAATGGGCAAAGGAGCTGACCTGTATGAAACAGAAGAAAGAACTCCTTACCTATAGTGACTTCTACCTTGTTGCTGTCCTCGTCCTCCCGGTCATTGAACACATGACACCAGTATGTTCCCTGATGTCCCACATCCACGTAAGTTACCTATGCAAGCATCATGACAATCATCCCAACAGACCTCCAAAAAATACCTGCACCACGTATTTAAGCCTTGCACCGAAGTCTTACAGGCAAGAAAAAGTAAAAAAATTAAAAGCAGCACTTCATCAGAAGCTATCAAGGTTCTGGAGAAATTATTTTCTGCAAGAGAACTTTCTGTGGTAAGCTCAAGGTGCTTGACATTAGCTCCCAAGTGTGGCCCGTTGCAATAACTTACTGTGTAGACATTTTTGCTCCCATTTGCCAAAGGAAATCCATTTCTGAACCACTGGTAATTAGGAATTGGGTTTCCAACAGCTCCACATTCTAGTACCAAAGCATCCCCCACTGTCAGGTTTTGTGGCTGAGGCTGATTACAAATGCACAGCTTGTTTTCAGGCAAACCCATTAAGCACCCTGAAAAAATGAAAACGAAGGAACAGGAAAAGGAAGTGTGAGACAGCCCAAGCACAGCAGGGACCCAAGTGCCTTGAGGAAGCAGGAAGGCACTTCCAGCAGGCATTTCTGCCACTCACCAGGAGGTGCATCCCGAAGCTCACGAACTTCGAGGCGTGCCCACCGACTGAACGTGAAAGAAGACTCACTGTTCACTCGGCAGATGTAAAAGCCAGAATCCTTTACACTCACTGGACTCAAAACCAGCTCTGGAGAATTACCATGGGGAACCTGCACCACAGGTGAACCAAAAATACTTCAATTTCGACTGGCTTAATCTAAATCAGGATCAAGCATTATAATATTTCTTTCCAAGTCCATAACACCATCCCGAACTCCTTCACTCACAAGAAATTCACTGGTAGGCTGAGATAACTGAATTTACAGCTTCCTTTCTGCCCCAATCCACACTGACAGCCCTCAGGAATGAAGCAGTGTGAAGATAAGGAATCAGCATTTTGTTTTAGTACACTCATAGGATCATTATCCAGCATCTCTTAAACTTTCAGTTTTATGAGTATACACAGCAATCTTCTCTCATTGTGAATAAGAGTCTTAAAAAAAGGACGATCCAAAATCCTCATGTGTTATTGTCGCTATTTAAAACCCCTGCATTCTTTATGAACTCTTACCTCTTTTTCCTGCTTGAACCACTGGTACTGCACAAATGGGTGTCCTGCTGCCCAGCAGCACAACTTGACAACCTGACCAGAGAGCACTGCTTGAGAGTCTGGCTGTACAACAATCTTCACACCTTTAAGACAGAGTTTACACATAGGAAGGTTATGAAGAAATACAATTCCTTAATTTGTATTTGCATTTAAATTGCTCTTGAAGCAAAGAACATTTCTGTCATTAAATATACTTGAAAATAATTTGTACTGTGTATATGCACAGTTCCAATGCTGAAATTGATCAGTACTCGATGGAGCTCATAAAAGATTTAAAATAGACCATTCAGATATTTTCATTTTAAAGGAAATAATATGTCTCATGGTATCACAGATCCCTTTCTGGAAAGATATTCCTAGTTTTAACTGTTTGCTCACTCCCAACAATTTCTTTGAGCTGCTCAGATTAAGGCCCAGCCTGTGGGAATCAAAAGCAGTCAGAGTTTAAGTCCAACAGTGTATGTTTTCCTGCTATTCCTTATACACTCTTATGAGCTGAATCCTTGGTTTCAGCTTTATGCCTCTGACTCCTGCAGAACACAAGGCTGGGGTTTTCTGCAAGGTAAAATTTTCCACTTCAAATCTTAACTGTCAGGAGAGCAACTCTGACATTACTCTGATATGATGCAGTTATTTCCCTAACCTAAACCATCTTGTTACAGGATGGTCCTAAAAACAGATCCAAGGTATAGCCACGGTCATCAGAAGAAGGAGGGGAAGTCAACTGCAGAAGAGAAAGTTTAAAAATCATTATTCAAAGCATTCTTTGCTCTGGATGGTACAACTAGACCAGAATCCATGGAGACAACAGCCTGAAACAGAGAGCACATGGAATTTGGAAATCATGTAACCTTGCCTGGCAGGGCAGTGGGTTCTATCAGCTGCCTCCACACACAGGATTACTCTGAAAGAGTGGAACACACTGGCAACTACTCCAAAAAAGCTGCAGCACTTTGAAATTCCCTGCTTTCCTCAGTCCAAAATCACTTCCTTCTACACCTAGCACCGGAGATCACTACCTCAGTTCCCCATGCAACACTTCCTCTGCTGCTTTCTGCAGCTGTGTTAAATAGTTTCTGAGCATCACAATCCTCTAGCATTAACCAATACAAAAAGCAATTATATTATATCAATGGAAAGGACAGAAAAATTAAGAAGACTTCCTCTTTCCAAAACTTCCACTTTTTTTAAAAATTTCTCCAGATTTGCATCACAAACAGCTCTTAAGAACATAGACCAGAAAAATTCAATTCAGAACTCAAGCACCAAAGATGTTTTTAGTTACTGTAGAATGTAACCTTGAGTGTTTCCAGTCTAAAATCCAGGGCTGCAGTGAAAGCACAGCCCAGAACTGACCTGAGTGGCTGAGACACCGGAGAGCCTCAGTGTGCTCCAGGGCCTGCAAGGACTCTGCCAGCTCCACCACAGTGCAGCCCCGATCCCCCAGCAGCTTCAGGAGACTCCAGCTGGGGCTGCCTTCTGGCTCCAGCACCTGCAGGGAACACTGCTCCAAGTCCAGAGGGCTACGGAGTAACGTGAGAGAGACATCACAGACCTTCTTAACACCCTTCTCTCAGAAAGGACCTGGGTTAATAATCACTTGTAGATAAATAAAAATACTTTGTAAAATACAGATGGGAAATTCCTAGCTGATTTGCACATATTTGCAGCATTTCCTTCAAGTTTCATGAGTTCAGAGGTCATTCAGTGACACCTCCACAGACAGAAACTGACATTAGTGAGCTGGATGGTACAACAGATGTGTATACCCCAAAATTCTCAGCAAATGTATTAAGAAACCTTCTATTTCTCACTTGCAAAGTCTCAGCAGAAAAAGTAGAACAGCACCTTTCATTTCCATGAGCCTGATTTAGAAGCGTAGAGAGTGAGTCAGACTCTTAACTTCAAAGTATAGGAAGACTGATTTTAAAGTTTCTGTAAACAAGTGACTGCTGGAGCCCAGGCTAACACACCGACTGTGTAGCGTAGTTAACTACATCTGAGCTCTAGAGTTACAACTTCGCTGCTGTCATCACGCACTTTCAATCACAGTGGATTCAATCAACACAAAAAAGGAATTAATGACAGCTAATTAAAGCGAATACAAGGCTACGTATTCCCACTAAAAAGATTCATCAACGTTTCTTTAAATCTGAGCGCCACGAAAACCCGGGGGCGAGACATCTTCAGTAAGTGGTGATACCTCCACTTACCAAGTGGATTTCAGTGTTTTAGGGGATTAGAGAGGGATAAAGATAAGCACCCCGGCCGGCCCGGCCCGCCGCTCCCGCGCTCACCTCAGCCGCACCGAGCCGCGGCTCCCCGCTCGCTGCGCCAGCTCCCGCCAGCCCTTGCCGGGCGCCGCGCGGTCCAGCAGCTCGCTGAGCCTGCGGAGCAGCGGCGGGGCCAGGCGGCTGAGGGGCAGCGGCCCGGCCGGGCGGCCGAGGGGCGGCGGCCCCGCCGCGCCGCGCTCCATCGCTGCCCGCCGGGGCGGTGCTGCCGCCCGGAAGGAAGCGCCGCGCGGGCAGCGCGGGACGGGGCGGCCAGCGGGAGCGCGCCCCGCGGGCACCGCGCCCGGGCGGGAGCGCGCCCCTCGGGCAGCGCGAGCATCGCGCCCTGAGGGCACCGCGCCCTGAGGGGAGCGCGGGCACCGCGCCCTGAGGGAAGCGTGGGCACCGCATCCTGAGGGGAGTGCGCCCTGAGGGGAGCGCGGGCACCGCATCCTGAGGGGAGTGCACCCTGAGGGGAGCGCGGGCATCGCATCCTGAGGGGAGTGCACCCTGAGGGGATCGTGGGCATCGCATCCTGAGGGGAGCGCGGGCACCGCATCCTGAGGGGAGTGCACCCTGAGGGGAGCGCGGGCATCGCATCCTGAGGGGAGTGCACCCTGAGGGGAGCGCGGGCATCGCATCCTGAGGGGAGCGCGGGCACCGCATCCTGAGGGGAGTGCACCCTGAGGGGAGCGCGGGCATCGCATCCTGAGGAGAGTGCACCCTGAGGGGATCGTGGGCATCGCATCCTGAGGGGAGTGCACCCTGAGGGGATCGTGGGCATCGCATCCTGAGGGGAGTGCACCCTGAGGGGAGCGCGGGCATCGCATCCTGAGGAGAGTGCACCCTGAGGGGATCGTGGGCATCGCATCCTGAGGGGAGTGCACCCTGAGGGCAGCGCGGGCACCGCACCCTGAGGGCACCGCGCCCTGAGGGCAGCGCGCCGGCCCTGCGGACACCGTGAGGGAGCAGACACACAAGGAGTGTGGTTGTACGGTTGTACCTCTGTTGAAATGGGAGTGGTGTGTGTATCCGACTGCGAGGGCGAGATCTCCTGCAGCGTCCCCAGCCGGCTTCAGAACTGGGGCTGGGGCCCACAGGACACTGAGGGCAGGGGTCTCGCTTTGAGGAGAAACAGCTTTATCCAACTGCAACCAGCACAAACCATGGAGTTTCCTCCCTGACACAACTTTCCCCAGCCTGCTGCGACTCTCCAGGAGTGCGGTGTAAGGCGCCGTGAGTCCTTCAGCGAGGGAGGGGAGAGGAGAGGAGAGGAGAGGAGAGGAGAGGAGGGGCTGCTGGGGCGGAGCCTGGCCGGGAGATGCTCCCGTGAGCGATCGTCATCGCTACAAGCGGACCGGCGATCTCAGGAGAATTCTCACCTCTATGCTATTGCAACTTGCTCGAAGTAGACTGAAAGTGCCTAAGAAACTAATTTTACTAACATTTTTGATCAGTGATCAAGCATTCGGGTTGCTCAGAGAGGTGTTAAGTGCCCCATCACTAGAACTTGGTCTGCTGGAAGGTGTCCCTGCCCATTTTGGTGTTGGACTACGTGACTTTTAAAGGTCTCTTCCAACCCAAACTGCTCCGATTTGAATGTGGCTGCTTCTCATTTCTTTGGGGGTTGTTTTGACTATTAGGCTCTTATATAAAACATAGATATCCTTATCGCTATTTTTGAATGAGGGTGGTTGGAGGTGCTATATTTATTGCTGAACACCCCAGTTTCCTATCTGTCTAGATAACACTGGGAGCAAGAAGTATGTAGCACAGTAGGATCTTGTTACTGGTTTTAGCTGCATGTCCTGCAAAATGCTTAGGAAAAAACTTGGCACAAAAGTTGCTTTTCAGCCTCTTCCACATCCCTTGAGCTCAGGGCAGTTTGTGCAATTCATTTCAGCTTGTCCTGTGTGAGGCTTGTCTCCTTGGGTACAAAGAGTGGAAATGCTTTCTTACTTCAGGATTCACTTACTTGCCTTTGAGGGATGACAATCATTAGGTGAATTTCTGTGTAGAGATTATGAAAAGTCCACTGTCCACCTTTGATTTACTCAGCCTGCTTGTTAGGCACCGCGGATTTTCTCATACTCAGCAGAACTGTTGTGCACTTGACTTCCAGCAAGTAAGAAATTCCCAGCGTGCCTAGGAGAAAAGTTAGGCAGGTGCTTCAAAAACCAACCCAGTGCTTTGTTATGAAAAGCTAAGGCCAACACTTCCTCTGTCCCGAGGCCACTAGGAAATTCCTGTGGACTTCTATGGAAGTAGGATGTGCCCTCTCCTCACTGCCAACTCCCTGTCTGGCAGAGGTTTTCCCAGGAAGGGCCATCTGCTGCGTGTAATGAAATCGTCTCTCTTAAAAGTCAAACTGTTCAGTGATCAGACTCCCTATCCTGAGGTCACACTCCAAAACACCTCCGAAGCTGTCGCCAGCTTGCAGCTCCCAACAACACGCACAAATCCAGCCTCCTTTGTCTCCAGCAGGGAGGACCAGCCTGCCCAGAACGTCCACAGAGCGCTGCAGGGTAAGTGAGGGCCCGGGGTGTTTGGGCTTTGAAAATTACTTGTTTGCTTTTTTTCTCCTGTGTGAAATAGAAAGCGCGTGTCATAAAAGATGAACGAAGTTGTTATTATCAATGCACTACATGGATACAGTGATTTATGCCGCTATTGACCAGGAAACGGGATTTGTTATTTCCTTCTGCTGAAGAAGAGCCATTTTTGTTTATCCTGATAGATTTGGGTTTTTCTAAACATGCTGAGTTTAGAATTCTGCTCACTGTTTCTGAAACTACACTCTGGTACTATTTCCACCAAGTCTCAGTAAGACAAAATTGCCAGAATCGTACGAAAGCAAACTTCCTTCTCTAAAGAGTGTGTAAGTGATACCAGATATCCTGAAAAACACATTTAGTTATTCTAAATATTTATTGCATGGTCTAATACTCATTAGGTAAAAAGTTCCTCCATTCTTGAGAAAATATCTGGTCACTTAGTAGCAACAGATGATTCCCAGGCTTCATGAATTGCTCAGTCTGACAGGGTCAGATGCTTGACAGATGTTAAAAATAGATTTAGACATATCAGTGTTAAGAGTTGTGCTGTGATTGCTTACTTTAATTACTCTATATTAAGGTGTTTGTTTGACATGGGCAGAGCCAGTCATTTATTATTCCATTTAGCTGATGAATTATGGCTGAGGTGTTTTTATACTGTGGTGCTGTTTACCGTGGGTATTGCACTAATCAAAATGTTGACCAAAAGCCCTGGATACTGGCAGTTAAAGAACTGCAATATATCACAGAATTTTTGGCAAGGGCACATTTTCCAGACATCTGCTTTTTGAAGACCCACAATTTCACTGTTTTTCTTACCTAAACCTTGTTAATCCAATAGATAGTGATAATTGGGCTCTATAATAAAACTATAAATAAAGTGGTAAATAAACTGTAATTTTCTGTTGCTCGGTTTCTGACACTGTGCACTCTTTGACAAGTATGCTGCTAAGGTGTTCCATTTGGTTGTGGTATCTCAAAGGACTTGGAGAAGAAGAATGGGGTTATAGTATTGTCTGTATTTGAGGCAGAACTGAACCGGGCCGAACTCCTGTGAGGGGAAGAAACAAGCAGAAAATGCATCACTGTAAATCTGTGCGCATATGGGTTCTCATCATTACCCCATCAAATGTTTCACTCCTTAGTAGTGTAGGCTCACTGCTGTATACATCCTTACTATAGCCTTGTGGTGAGTAGAGTTCACAAAGTCACAGTGAATTCTGGAATTCGGGTTTCTGGTTACAATTCTGGTTACAAAGCAGTCGGCAGGGTGGGAATGGGGATTGGATGCAATTATAGCTGTTGACTATATATAGCTAAACAAAACGTATGCAGAGCTCTGTAGGAAAGCTAAGACATATTTGAGAAAGATTCCAGGGAGAATGGCAAGGGAATTTGCACTAACTTTGGGGCATAGCAGCATTTAAGCAGGACACTCAGATTTCAGAGGTGATAGGTTTTGTGTATGTGGTATTTTTTTGTATGGTGCTGTAGTCTGTCAATCTCGGGATCCTGTGCTTAGTGGAGATTCCTTTCTGCTGGTTTTTTTTTTGTTGTTGTTGTTTTTGTTCTACTTTTGCTGCTTTCTGTTGCTTTAGTCGAGGTTTCTTACATCCTGCTGTTCATACAGCAAGCTTTCTGGTTGGATCTATGTAGTATATGACCATTTCTGTTCATCATCAAGACAAGTTCTGTGGTTATCAGTGGCTTGGTTTGGAGATATTTCATGTTCATCTTAAGTAAACTCTAATTATATTGACCAGCTTTCTTAGTGGTTTAGCTACCTGCCAGTAAAACGTCTCTTAAAGAGATGTATGGGAATGTATATAGTATGCTTAGGCAGGTGGAGAAGGAGCTTTTGCAAAATCTAAAAACAGTAGTAGGGTAGGACAGGACAGGATAGGACAGGACAAGAGATAATTGTGTTGCAAAAGAACTCCAGATCCCAAAGTTCAATCTGCAGAGTGGAGGCCATAGTAGGAAGCTCAGCTGTTATCTCAAACCAAAAAGCTCAGATAAAAAAAAGAAAAGCACACAAGCACTGACTCTCTGAACAGGATGTGTCTGCTGGAGAAGCGCTGGAAGAAGGGGTGAGCAGACTGCGTGCTGCTCACAGCCACATCCTCCCCGGTGCGCCCGGGTGCAAAGGAGAAAGGCTGGCTTTTGGTGTGTGCCGCTGTGCTGAAAGGCAATCCTGAGTGCCCAAGGCAAGGGCTCTGGCAGAACTGCGGCCAGCAGCAGCTCAGTTCCTGCAGCCACGGCCTGTGCTCTGAGGCACACGGTGTTTCTGGAGCTCTCTCATGTTCCAGGTATGGCAGAACTGCTGTCAGCTCGGTAGGAAGAGCCCGAAGTGCTGGCTGATGAAAGGCTATTTCCCCGTGCGAAGCGCTGAGGCATTGTCTGTGACTGCCCAGGTGTTGTGCTGAGGTGTCCCCTGTGTGGGCGTCACATCAGCCTCTCCTTGCCGCTGCTCTGGGCTGGGTGGGCGTGAGGCAGGAGCTGCTCTGCGGGGGAGCCCTGGGCGCACAGCCTGGCTCCAGCTGGGCATTGATCGGGGCTCCCGGTGCCACGGGAGCGCGGGGGCCGGGCCGAGCCGCAGGGCTGGGCTGCGCAGATAACGGGGAGATTGCTGGGGCGACGGCTCCGCGCAGCTCCGGGACCGGGCGTGCTGCTCAGAGATAGGCAGCGATCTGCTGACCAGGACAGAACAGAGATTACCCGTCAATAGATCATAACTGAGAGAAAAATGCTTCAGAGAGGTCCTAAAGGGATTTTTTCCACTCACTCTAGAGGACATGAACCTCACAGAAAGGCACAAATTCACTTCTGGTTTGCTAAAATGCATGAGCTGGCTGTGTAAATAATTTCTGTGACTATAAAATTGCTTACAAAGGAAGATTTTTGTTTTGGCTATAATTTAATAAAGTAGAGAAATAAGTGTTGCAAGAGAGGAAATTTAATGGCCACTTTTAAAGTTAAATCAAGTTTATATATTTTTATCAGTTAATTTTTTTTCTGACATTAGGAATAATCACACAGGTCTTTCTGAAATGAGTAGAAGTGGCTTTGTCACCAAAACTGCCTACAAAACCGAAAATAATTTAAATTTTTTCCTTCCATGTTGAAGTGTAATTCAAAATTGTTTTGGTTTCGATTGAAATAAATGGTCAAATAGTGAACATATTTAATAACACATAAAAATAAGATTCAAATTGGGAAAGATGTCATTTCAAGGAAAATAATTTTGAACAGTCAGATTTTATATTTAGAATTGGAATTTCAGGCAGCATTTTCACCATGAATAGTGAATGGATTTTTTGCAACCAGTGTGGAATTATGACAAAGTGTGAATTTTAAATGAAAATTTTTTCTGAAAATTGACTTGAATTTGTTTTATGATGTATTTGCCTTACAGAAACCTTGGGTGATTGTTCTAGCCATTTTGATGCTTTCCCCAGCCATTCTTTTGTTAAATATTATTTGAGATTGATTGTTTTTCACAAACCCTGATAACGTCCTGCCATCAAAGGGTTTTGGTGAAGCAGCTCTATCTGCCTCTTGCTTCCTTGTTAATCTGACTATTGCAGGTTTGCATCAATTCAATATTTCTCCTCAATCACACCCCAGCACAGCTGTCAGGTTACTGTTCTCACGCTGCTCCCACCTTTGTTGTCCCTTAATCTCAGTTCCCAGGCACTGAGCTCGGGCAGCAGCAGACCCTGCTGAGCATAAACGTGTGCTTCCTTTGCCTCAAGGGCTGCCATAAAAATTCCCCATGGCTCTGATCAGTAGAAATGGGAAATCTGTGTTCAGAAGATTAGAGAGCCAAACCAGGCATGTTTCCTACAGTGACCTGCTCAGAGCTGGTGTGGGAATTCCTCCTGCGTGGCTGTGCTTCAGTGTCTCCTGTTGTGAGTGAGCCAGGACCTGATCCAGCAAGTAACAAGTAACGTCTTTGGTTTGCAGTCGGAGTTGGGACAAGCAGCCACAGCACTCTGGCATGCTTGAAACTGCTACAGTACTTTTCCAGCGTGACCAATGTGACACCTTTTCCAAGGTGAACCAGAGTGCCCCTAGCAGTTTACAGAAACATCTCAAATATCTAAAATCTTAAGGTTTGGCAATGCTATGGAAACAAGGGGTTCATTACAGGAAGAGAAGGATAACTCCACAGTTCTTTGGATTCAGCTAGTGGAAGCCTTTTGGTGTATTTCACTTGGATTTTATGTGAATTCAGCATTGCCACACCACCTTGCTACAGCACACCTGCTTGAGGGGGAAACTCAATATGAGCAGGAAATTGAAGCCAACCTGCCTCATTTCATTGTTCTTTCAGCACAGGAATCAAGGAAAACATCAAGCCAGAGCACAAGAGAATTGCTTTAAACAGAAATTTCTGTATAAAGTCTAAGCAGGCTGGTTGCTCTGAGTATTTCTACAAACAGAGTTTGGGATTCATGTCCCTGTGACGCCAGTTGAAGGAATAGTCTGCTGTCATGCCAGTGTGACTCCCAGCAGGCAGCTGTAGCAGTGGTGTACATGGGGAAATGTACATTGTCTGCAGGCTCCTGTTTGCATTTAGAAAAGTTGAAAGCCGTGTACTAGAGCCCCTGTCGAGGTGCCACACGGACGTGTGGGTGTGCTCAAGGACTTGCTCTCCTAGCACACATCACCCCAGACAGCTGAAGTGTGCTGCCAGTAAGTGCCATTGCATAGACAGCTGGGTTAGGGTTACTGCCTTAATACCTGATCTTGGGTTTTAAATAATGATTTCTAGTTTTGGAAACGCTTGCAAGTATGTGTCAACTGACCACCTTTTAGAAAATACCTATAGCCATTTCAAAAGTAGTTTTAAATTTTGTGTTTCTTTTACTTGCAGGTGCACAGAACAAGATCTGCACTTCGTAGAGCTAGAATGAGTTTTCTTGACCCAGAACCAGATACAAAGAACAAAACTTGCCCAGAATTTGTTGTTGTCCTAAGTGGACTCGTGGCAGACTTCAGGGCAGAATGAGCAAAATGGGAAACATTTTGCACAATGCAAGAGTTCCCCCTGTGAGGCTGAGTCTGTTTTGATTTCATCAGGTTCTGACTCTCAAAAATCATTCATTTATTGCTTGAGAAGCTCAGAAAAGCAGGAGTTTTGTCTCCGCTTGAGAAATCCCTCAGATGCTTGCCCAACACAGAAACAACATGGATGTTAAAAATGTAGTTAAGTCCCAGGCAACTTTCTCCTGCCTGAGGGATTTGTCAGAGGATGGTGGTGACCTGCTTCATTTCGACGGTGCGGTTGATGTCACCGCGGGAGGCGCAGAGGAGTCCTGCAGCAGACAGGTGCCTTCCCACCCCACAGATGTGACCACTTGTCACACAGGCAACTGTTGCCTTAGCACACAAGACTCTGGATCTCTTCAGTCTCTGGCAGATGTCCAGGCATGTAAAACGACTGGGCTGGGCAGATCTCTAACCACGAATTCCCTGCTCGGTGAGCAGGGAGACACTTCCGTGGGTAATCACACCGATTTTGGAAAAGGTGACTCTGAAAATCCTGCTGCTGTTCTGGACATTTATGCAGAGAAAGTAACAAGTATGAGTGATGATTTTTCTGATGATGACCTGGAGTACTTTGAATGTTCAGATGTGCTTACAGTGCATGAAGATGAAATCTGGAGAAAGAAATTACAGTTTTTATTAGAAAGTGATGATGAAGATGATCTAAAACTGGGTAAGGATTGTGATGGGTGTGCTTACTTCCTCAGTGAAATGCCTTGTGTGTTCCAAGTGTCAGATAACACTACGCCTGTGGATACCCCCATTGGCTTCTGTGAGCATCAGTCAAAAATTGAAGGAGTAAACGTAAGGAGAGACCCCTCTATGAGCCAGTCAGCTCTGCAGACAGAAATGACTCTCACTGTTGGACACCACCGAGATAAAAGTACCATTTTGAAAGACAGAGAGAAAAGTCAAGTGCCTGTTGCTTCTGCAGCCACTGGAAATGAGCATCCGAGAAGCGAAGAAGAGACTAATGGAAGTGGCCATCTGGCTGCAGGCTCCTCAAGGGGTGAGCCAAAGCCCACGGACACTGACCCTGCCCAGGCAGACTCCTCTGCCAATGGCATAGGTGCTGCTTGCACAGATGAGGCTCCGGGGACAGTGACAGGAACCAGCCCCGACGGGGCCGTGCTGGGGGAAAGCTCACTGCTGCTGGAGGAGGGGAGAAGGAATGTGCCGGAGGGAAATGCACAGCACGCTGTCTGTACCTTAGCAGAAAGTCTGAGGAGAAGCCTTCTCAAGCTGTTAAACCCTCTAGAACTCTGCAGATATGTAAGTACTATAGGACAGTCTTTCCAGGCTGCAGCAGAGGGCAGGGAGTCCAGAGCTCTGTCTCCCAGTCTGGAAGGTGTCCATTCAACACAGACTCCCGAGGAGATAGAAAGTGGGCAAATGCAGGCTGGTCTGTGTCCAGGAGAAGAGGCAGATACAGACACAGACAGTCACTGGGAAGGGAAAAGGACTCGGGGCCTGGCTGAGCAAAACCAGATGCCAGATGAGAACATCTTGTTTGGGGTAAGTAACATGTTTATCATTTAACACAAAGAGCTGCTCTGCTGATCTCAGTGCAATTTATTCCTGCTTGTCACAAAATAATGTAAAATCAGAATTACTTTGAGAGATACTATTCATGTACTTCTGAATGACAGCTACGGCTGGGAGGGAAATCTGGGTTTAGAAAAGGCCCAAGTAAAGCCTAAGCTGTTCTAATTATAGAGTGAGCCTGATAATGGTGAGAGGCACTAATGGGCCTCTGGACAGCTGGATAGGGAAATCTGATATGGAGGCTATTGCACAGGTCTTAGCAAAGAAATGCTTCTTTCAACCCAGAAAGTTTCTTAAATACCTGTTGTGAGCAGAGAATGCTTTGATTTACTTTCTTTTTAACCTATATTCAGCAAAATTTTCCTCCACTTACAGTGCAACAGGGGTGTGCTCTGGTTTTGTAACAATGAAGGGAATTCAATGAAGAGAGTTCGTGTCACAGAGATGAATAGAGCGCTGTGATTTTTAAAAATAAAACAATGAAAGAGTTGGATATTCCAGTTGAAATGTACAAACCAATTAAAAGATCAAACCCTCATGGTACTCTCCATGTATTTGCATATTTTATGCTGTTGGTAGAAAATCAGTTGGAGAAATCACTACAGTTGTAGAGACTGGTATGATGCTCTACCAGTTTTCCTAAGTGGGAAAATTGAATCATCATTTTTATTTCATATAGTAAAGACTCAAGATCTATAAATACTATTAAATCACAAATAATCTTATTGTCACCAGTTTTTTCTGATTTGAAGGTGTGTAGCTAATTGCACAGAAAAAAACCTGTTTGTCACAACAAAAGTTTTTTCCGGTTGCACATGCTTCTCTTCATCTGATTATTTGGGCAAAAACCTCTCCTAGTTCTGGGTGTAGTGTCACTGTAGAGTGATTTCCATCTCACTACTGGGGTGTCTTCAGCAATCAAAAAATCACTGAATTCTTCTTCCTGAAAAATGCTCATACATTTCTCTGGTTTTATGGTACATAAAATTCCAATCCCATCCGAGGAGCACATGATGTGCTTATGATGGGGAATACCCCTCACTGGAATTAAACTCCTCAGAGCTTCCTGACAGGGTGTATGGCTGTGGTTTGCCAGGGGCCTTGTTTGCTTTTTTTCCCCCAGGTGCAGTGCAATAATTGAAATCCCAGAAGCGTCTTAGGCAAGAGCAGCTGTCAGGTGCCTGGTATAAAATTCAGAGGGGCCAATTAGACTCTTGATGTGCATAGTCAGTATGCCTGCACTTCCATGGCCAAAACTTTACATTGGACATAAACTGAGTGTTGGTGTAAACAAAAGGGTGAGAGCTGGGCACAGATCAAACCCCTGTTTTTAAACATGTGTGTATGACAGTGAAATTCAGGTGTAGGTTCAAAATTATGTGATCTTGAAAATGAGCCAAGCACAAGCATCCCTCCTGAATGCTGCTCCTTTTTTGGAGCACTAGAAAAATGTGGACAGCTTCTCACAACACACATATAGTAAGCCAGAAACTCCTCAGAATTCTGTCTGTGTAATCTAAGAGAGGCAAGAAAGACACTCTTGCTGCACACAGGTTTCTGTAGAAGTGCCCTGGAGTGTCTGCTGGAGCCCAGTGGGGGTCCTGCTCTGCAGGAGCAAGGGGAGGGGCTCGCAGCAAACCCCACCATGCCTGCTTTGGAAGGGTGTTGTACTTCCCCTGTGCCTGTGGGAACCAGGCCTGCTGAGAGCTGCAGAGCAGCCACGGGATCACAGCACTAATGACCCAAGGATTTACACTTCCCCTTGGCACCAAGTGTTCCAACTGGAGCAACCTTTGCAGTGTGTCTTGTGCAGCACCTGCTCTGCTGGGTGACTTCTCCTTCCGTTAGATGGTTAAGGTGGCAGGCTCCTCACACCACGACCTCATGGCCTAGCCCCAGGTGAAATTCTTTATTTGCCTGGTGCTTCAAAGCAGCTTCATTAATAATAGGTCCAAGACACCAACGGTGCCAACTGTGTGATGTTACACAGTGTACAGAGAACCAGGAGGCTTTGCTGGGTGTCACTGGGGAGCTGGTCTCTGCAAGCAGTCAGCCAGCACCCTGTTCCTGTCAGAGTGCAGTGTTCAGCACCCTGTTCCTGTCAGAGTTCAGTGGTCAGCACCCTTGGGTCCCTGTCAGTGTTCAGCACCCTGTCCCTGTCAGAGCTCAGTGTTCAGCACCCTGTCTCTGTCAGAGCTCAGTGTTCAGCACCCTGTTCCTGTCAGAGTTCAGTGGTCAGCACCCTTGGGTCCCTGTCAGTGTTCAGCACCCTGTCTCTGTCAGAGCTCAGTGTTCAGCACCCTGTCCCTGTCAGAGCTCAGTGTTCAGCGCCCTGTTCCTGTCAGAGTTCAGTGGTCAGCACCCTTGGGTCCCTGTCAGTGTTCAGCATCCTGTCTCTGTCAGAGCTCAGTGTTCAGCACCCTGTTCCTGTCAGTGGTCAGTGGTCAGCACCCTGTCCCTGTCAGAGTTCAGTGGTCAGCACCCTTGGGTCCCTGTCAGTGTTCAGCACCCTGTTCCTGTCAGAGTGCAGTGTTCAGCACCCTGTTCCTGTCAGAGTTCAGTGGTCAGCACCCTTGGGTCCCTGTCAGTGTTCAGCACCCTGTCCCTGTCAGAGTGCAGTGTTCAGCACCCTGTTCCTGTCAAAGTTCAGTGGTCAGCACCCTTGGGTCCCTGTCAGTGGTCAGCACCTTGGCACAAGGTGCTGCTGTCACTCCTGGGTTACAGAGCCGTTATTCTGGTTTTGTTCATGTCAGAACAGCCCGTTCATATGAAATCCGAGAGATCCTTGGTTTGACCTTCCCCAGACAAATTTATGTCACTTTTATATCTTTTTAAATTTTGTTATCCAAACAGGAGAGAAGCAGAACTAACAGAGAAGTTCCAGGTAATTGAGCATCTGGCTGAGACGAGAGCTTGGCATTGCAGGGGGCAGTTCGGGCCTGAGCCATGCCAGAGGGGCTGTAGCTCTGTGTCAGAGCAAGCAGGGAAGTCCTGGCTGGACTGGAACTACAGCTCAGCTGAGACCCAGAGGCAGTGATATACTTTTTGTCTGTATTCTAGGGATGGTTTGTTACACTCAGTTTGTGCAAAATGTAACATGGGGACTTTGCTTCCAGAGGAGAATTACTTTGCAAAACTATTTCTGTCTTAAAAACAATGAGAAACTGGGAGGTAAAATTGATCAGCTTCATTAGAAATCTTTCTCTAAGGATCAACACTTTCAGCCTCAGACCCAGGAGGCTGATTTCAATCCATTATGTTGATAGTTACAAGTCAGAAACTCTACTGTTGACAAACTTTTTTTTTTTTTTTTTAAAGTTTAAAGAAAATTGCAAACCTTCAGGCCTGTGTCAAAGTGTAGCTCTAATTTTTAATTACATTGCTTTGTTTTCCTTCTTTGAAGAGTCAAGGTGCTAATCTTAAAAGCGTTACCCAGAATTGTAAGAACTTCTGTGTGGAGCCCAGAACAGAAAAGGAAGGCGTCTTCACGGCTTGTGAGAGTTCAGGAACCAGCCAGCTCTCCACTGAAAACGTGCTGCAAGTAAAGAATGCAGATTTACAGACCTCTTCTCTTCACTGTGCTCCTTGTGAAAAGAGAGAAGGCTGTCACCAACAGGTCTTCTCTGGACAAGAAATGATTAGTAATGCCAAAAAGTCAAAGAATGACATTTCCCCTTCTCCTCTATGGGATATGGACTCTGCTCCTGATAAACAGGAATGCTTGTGTGCTGTTTTCTCTTCTGCAAAGCTGTGTGATGAGCCAGGGGAGGGAGAGCAAAGGTCTAGGCTTGACATACCTGACAGCAGTAACCCAGATACTCTCTGCAGCCAATCAGCCGACCAGGCTGTGTCTGAAGCTAATCCCAAATCAGTCCTGGAATCCCGAGAGCCCGAGTGCAAAGGAGATGCTGATATATCTGCAGTGCATGACAAGCTGTGGAAACTTCTTCATGAAGATGACTCAGACTATCAAATCCCATTTGAAAACAGAGTCATCCCAAGTTTAGGTACAGGGCTGACAGATATCAAAGTCCCTGATATCAAAGAACTGAACTTTGTGCGGGAGATCTGTTCCAATCATCCTTTGCCAATGGATTTGACAGAAGAGCAGGAACCAGAACCAGCTCATAACCCCAGAACTGAGAAAGATGACTGCAAGGTTTCTGATATCCTCCTGCAGAGAGCTGCAGCACATGAGAGTGTATCCACAGGAAACACTTGTCTTGCACAAGTGGTAGGTACAGATGGTGTCTGTCTAGATTCTGGCACTGGGAATGAGCGGGAAACGCCACCCATTTGTGTCTCAGCAAACAGTGTCCTCTTAAGTACCCAGGAGTGCTTGGAGGCAAATCCAATGGCCACAGACAGGAATGGATCCACTGTGACTTGGGAAGGGAAGCTTGCTGTTAATAATGTTGCCCAAACATGTGAAGCAGATTCTCTTCAAAGGTTAGAAAATGCGCAGAGTGGTAATTTAGCATGTCCTGGAGCAAATCCAGCTGATGTGTCAGATATGTCACATGGGACAGCTGGACAGTTACTTCATACTGAATACAACATAGCTGTGATAAATGAGTCTGTACCTGGAGAAGGCTGTCATTTGAAAAATTGTTATCCAGTGAGAGAAGAGCTGGCTTATTTCCCTGAAGAGGAAGACATTATCCCCAGTGAAAATACCAGCCAGTTTACACATGCAGAGCAATCTTCTGTTAACGCCGCACATAAAAATTCTGAAGGGAATTTACAAGAAAAAGGAAATAATTCAGGCTTGAATGCCCCAAATGACACTAATTCTGACAGCTGCCATCTTTCAAAAAACAGTGGCTGTCAGGATTTTCAGATTGTTTCTAATGCACAGAAATACAGTTATGTAATGCAATCGCCTACTTTAATTCAGATTCACAAAACTGTAACACATAAGAATCTACCCCAACATACAGACCAACTGACAGAAATAGCAGAACAAGAAGGTGCAGTCCCTCCCACTTCTGGGGGGCCATTTTTAAAAGATTTTTATCTGGAAGTGCCCAGCTGTGAACCTTATAAATCGGGAGGAGAACAGAGAGAGATTTGCATACCTGAGGAACACAGGCCTGAAACTTCCTGTGACTCAGGAGTTAGTCAGGCTTTAGAGAGTCAGACTTCCCCTTATAATACAGCAGAACAACATTCATTTTTTGTTGACAGCACCTTCAAGTCTGACGAAGAGTTAAAAATAGATTCTTCAAAAAATCCCACCTATGCTGCTGGGAGTGTAACATCAGCCAGTGCCCCGCTGCCTCGGGAAGCTCAGGGTGAGCACCACAGCATAGCAGATGGGGAGGATGGAGGTTCTGGGGATCAGCTACGTTCCCAACAACTGCTTGGAAACAAAACCCTGCCCTTCCTCACACCTGTAAGCCACTCAGAGGGCCTTTCCAGTGAATCTGCAGTGGCATGTCCTGGCACAAGAAGTGAGGGAAAAACTGTATCTATACAAACTGGAGTCAAAGTAAACAAAAATTTAGCTACATTGGAAAATTCCTGCAAGTCATGGCAGGATCTGTTGCAGAGGGTCCCTGGAGAAATCACAGGGAAAGCAGCCTTGTGTGAAAATGAATGTGAGATTCCAAGAGCTATTGAATATAACCCAGATGAAGCTGAAACAAAGACTCCTTTGCACACTTTGGCTGGCCCCCAGACTCTGAAACAGATTATGAATATTAGCACGGAGCAGTCTTGTCCTGACTTGATCCCTTCCAGCAAGATAACTGAGACTGAGAATTCAATTAAGTCCACTGAGTATGATGAAAAGGAGGAAGTCAGGACAGCAGAGAGTGTAGTAAGTGGTTTTGTTAATTTGCCACCTATTGGTGCAGGGAACAACCAGTGTTCTCAAGAACAAGCATCCCACAGAAGAACTCCGTCATTCTCTTTGGCATGGACCACACTTGATCCATCCCCAGTCAACACAGAAAGTCAAAGAAATCAGGAAGGGTCAAAATCCTGCCAGACACCACTGGCTGCTGCAGAGCCTGAGCCCATCAAATGTAAAGAGGACCCAACAAAGAGTGGGCATGTAGCTGCTGGAGCTAAGAAGAAATTACCAACAGCAACTCAGTCCAAAAAACCCAGGCTGGATGAGAGGGGAAGTGTCAGCAAGGATCCCAGCTGCGTTAAAAAGTCTGGGAAGAGCGAGGGAGGCGTGATTCACAAAGAGGATAGAAAAGAGCAAAGGAAACTCATTTTGAAAAAGGATAGCAAAGGTAAGAGAAAACAGATTTTCTTTTCTGTCTTTTTCAATTATTCTGGCTACTGTACAAAATTCATATTATTGAAAGGCACTGCAAGCCTCTTTCAGACTGACTCAGTCAGCTGAAGGTGTCCTGCCCTCATGGAGCTTTATTTCCAGATTTGTGCACTTAGTAATGAGTGCTGTGCCCATGCCACAGAGATGAACCCTTTTCCCAGCTGGCAAGCATATTCAATTCATGAACTTTGTAACCTGATTGAAATAGTCCCTGCCTCATTGGCCTCTTGGAGTAACTTTTCGTGGATGAACAGCATAATGGTACCACACAGCTACACACCACTCAGCAGCTGCAAGTCCAGTACTTGCTGTGTTCCCACAGGGCTGCATTTCCAGTTATGCTCCTGCATTGCAGCTCCCAACTGCAACTCTCCCCTCATGGTTACCAAAGGATTTATCACTAGCAGAGTATTGCTGTTAGCAGAAAGGCACCACTGATAAACAATGTTTTGAGGTCCTATGTGCTGCCTTCTGGCTGGTTCTGCATTGCTTTGCCCTGCTGCAAAAATGACACAGATGAAATGAGAATATTAAACTGATATAGGAAACGTGATTGAAGGCAGATTGGGATTGCTGTCAGAGTCTCTAGAAGGTTGCTAATACTCCAGCAGGATTGTGACAGCTGGGCCAATGAGGGATTTGTTGTTTCTATAGGTAGTTTGCAAGGACCAAGGTCTTATTTTTACCTTTTGACATGACACTTCATGTCCACATCATAAAATGATTTAATAGGCCAGAGCAAGACTGAACAGCGACTGAAGGTAAGCTACACATTTGTGGAGCTTTTCACACACTAATTACTGTGCAGTCTCATGAGACTTCTACTTTTCTAATCACATTTGAAAAAATCCCAGACTTTCCTCTGTTCAAAGGTGTGTCCTTTGCTAGGGAACCAAATGTGTGGGAGGAGAGACACATTCCTTCAAAGCAGAGTAAGCAAACTGCAGTGACTGTGCAATGACTGACCTGTTTCCATTACTCAAGGCTACACTTGAAAAATGTTTTAAACATTCAGGGTGCATCAGATAACACTGAATTTTCTTCAGCTGCTTCTGCTCTGCCTCAGCCTTGACTGAAGTATGTCTGTGCTCTAGAGCCTTGTTGTGGCCCTTTCCCTGGAAGGCTGGTTTGGTTGCTGTGGAATATACTCAGTGTTCTTTTGCATTATTTCAGCTGCAGGAGGGAAGACTGTGGCCAGGGCAGAAACCTTGGAGCCATTAGTGCTATTTCTAGAGCTGTCACGTCCTGTCTGTGTCACTTTAGCCCTGATACAGCAAGGTTCACATGGCCCAGGATTCAGGGACTGCCAGTCCAGTGGGGAGACCTGGACTGCATGGGGTCTGGAACTGGGAATGGGGAAAACCATAGCAGTGTGCCTGACCCTTCGAGTTGGGAGTTACTGCAGTATTGCTGCAGGAATGGCACCCCCGAGGGACGCGTGCCATCCCACCTCATTCAGAGTGCAACAGCTCAGACTTAGCTGGAAACAAAACATCTTGCATTTTACATCTCTTACCTCGAGCAGGGGTGTGCCACTCGAGGCAGGGCTGTGTTGTGACCCCAAAACCCATCTCTAAGTATATGTTGTTCCCTTTCTTTCCAAGTGCCCTCCAGCCCCCCGCTCACACCGTGCCCATGTGCAAAGACACTGGAGCATTCTGGGGTGCAGAGATCCAGGCTGGCAGAACCTTCTGGAACTGTCTCCCAGGCTGTGATCAGCTAAAAAATTTTATTAGCTATTAGTATTGAGACACGAGAAGTCAGAGACATCAGCATTCATGTTCTTTACATGAAATGTTAAAATGCCAGAACAATATAATTGCCTTGAAATCCTAAACTGTTGTTCTTCTGTTCAAGCCCCCAGGCTGCTGAAGAAGATCCAAGCAGAGTTACTCCCCGACTGCTCTGGCAGTATTAAGCTGTGCTGTCAGTTTGGTGACATTCATGGTGACTCCACCATTACATGGACTAAAGATTCCAAGGTACTGGCTCGGCTGCAGAGAAGGTAAGGGAGGGTTTCTGAAGGACTGGGAGTTTCTGGTGACTTAACTATTCATAGGAGGCAGATCTCACAATGTATTGATATTGGTCACAGTTTGTGTTCCGTCACCTCTCAGGCTGTTCACAGCCAGTGTCATCTATGTTTCAACAAAATACCAAAAGAAGTTTGAACCTCACTTAACCTAGAGAAGAGTGGAAAGAAAAACTTTTCCATTTAAATGAAATGAGTTATTTTCCTTGTAGCAGTAATGACATTCTCATCTAAAAAACTGTTTAGAATGTTTCAAAAATACAAAGTTAATATTGCCCAAAGAAAAATAAAAAGAAAAGCTATTTCCATCAGAAATACACACTTCTGAGAAGATGAAAAATTTTGTAGAAAGGATTCTTCTTAGATGTTCTTTTGAATGGAGAGAAAAGTTGTATGAATTGGTTAAACTTTGCATTCTGATTCTTCTTGTTTTAACCCTTCTGATTTTGATTGTTGTATTGCAATATCCATTGTAGTATTATACATATCATTATCTGCTAAATAATTGTGCTGTGTTGAAACAAATAAACAGTGCAGAGAGATCAAATTTATCAGTTTTTCCAGTGACAACAAGTGAAATATATGACAGCACGAAATGCTCTGTTCCAGTGCCCAGGATGACTCTCCTGTCTCTCTGGCAATAGCTGAAGCCAGTTACCAAGACCAGGGAATGTATTATTGCTGCTTGAATAACGTGTATGGAAAGGTGACTGCTGAGTTTCATCTGACTGCTGCAGGTAAGCCTTAGTTTACAGTTTGAATTAATAACCATGACAGTGACGGTTTCCATTCAGAGTTTTTTACTACAAAATTCATTTATTTGTTTCCTCCTAGTATTGGAACGTCTCTCAAGTTTTCAGAGTTATGAAGGTAAATATAAAGTGAAGTAGCATTGCATGGCATCATACAGAGACACGACACACACGGAGCACTGGCAGCTCTGGCACAAACACAGGGTTCCTGCAGGTCACCTGCTGTGTAACTGTACTCCAGCAAAGGCAGGCATGGAGCTTTGGAATGCTCTCCCTGCGTGTTAACTGGTGTTCAGTGACACCCGGCATGTGTCCTGTGCTGCAGCTAAAGATAGTGCCTTGCCAGTGGGCTTGTCATTCCTGAACAGCCTGCAGACATCCAGGCCTGCAGCTGGCATGGTGACTTTTCTTCCTTTTCCTTGAAGAACTAAAATTAAACATTTATTGCCTTGTGCAAATAAAGGCAGGGCTTTTCATGTAGTAGCACTGCATAACTTTTAATCAGAGAATTTTAGGTGGAATTAAGGAGTGTTCTAATTCTGGCCTTATCTGTGTAGTGTTTCCCCTGTGCTTTGAAGAGAGGCAGTTGTGCACAGAGGCTAAACCAGAGATAACTGCAAGGGGCAGCTGGATGGGCTTCCTTGTTGTGTAGTTCTGTTCTCCTGTTTATCATCTTTACTGATGGTCCTTGAAATGTTATGATTAGAGACACTTGAAGTGCAGTTAGAATTTTTTAGTTTCTCTCAGAGCTTAACTTTTTTTCCCCGAATGAGTTTTTTTGCATTTTAATTCCAATGATCGTTTAAAGGGGTGAAATCCTGGATCTTCCTCGATTTAATCTGTAACAGCCTTGTTTGCTGCACTCATGTCTCCATACGATCCTGAGCTGCCACCTTTCTCCACGCTGGCTTTAGATTGTACAGGCAAGCAGCTGCTCGGGGTCCCAGCCCTCAGCAGCACAAGTTGTACTTCCACTGAGCATTTTTAACTCCTCTCTGGAGAGATGCTGCCCCATCCCGCCCCGTCCTGTGCCTGCAGAGACTCCCGTTACGTTTCAGGTGTGGAAGAAATCGAATTCATGCAGCTGCAGTTCCGAGAAGATCCCCTGAGCTCCAGCTACTTCGGCGGGCCGCTGCACGGGGCGATCCAGACGGAGGGGCTGCACTTCGGCGAGGGCATGCACCGCCGGGCGTTCCGCAGCCGCGTGCTGCAGGGCCTGGCGCCCGCCTTCGCCGCCGGCCGCCCCTGCGTGCTCAAGGTGCACAGCGCCCTCGCCTGCAGCCGCAGCCGCGACGAGCTGCTGCACAAGAACTACACGCTGGCGCTGCAGGTGAGCTGCCCTGGCCTTCGTGAGCCGGAGCGGGGGGCGAAAGCTGGCCTCATCTTCACACAGATGAGCTTTGAATGTCTTGAGCAATATTCCCATAGGCGTGTCTGTTGTAACACAGGAATGCTATGTCCAAAATACTGCAAGAGAGTATGCAAAGTTATATGCAGCTGAAGCTGAACCCTTGGAAGGCTTTGGAGAAGTACCAGAGTGAGTATAAATATATATTTTATATAAGTATATGCTTATACATGCTCTCCTGTGCCATGGCAGTCCATTGATTGCTAGGACTAGAGAGGAAAGAGGAAACCTGGGACCAGTGTTACAGCTCTTCCAACTTGCTTTAGAGTTGGTTGCTGTTCATTCACTCTCCGAGATCACTGGCCACTTTTGTCTGATTCTTATCCCCTTACTGAAAGAATTCTCGGGATTTTATTAGTTTCTATCCCTTGGTTTCAGAATCATTCCGATTTTTCTTATTCATCGTCCTGCTAATAACATCCCCTACGCCACAGTGGAGGAGGAGCTGGTTGGGGAGTTTGTGAAATACTCTGTCAAGGATGGCAAGGAAGTGAATTTCCTGAGAAGAGACTCAGAGGCTGGCCAGAAGTGTTGCACCTTTCAGCACTGGGTGTATGAGAAGACCAATGGGAACTTGCTTGTCACTGACCTGCAAGGTGAGTTGTCTGAGTAGGGGCAATTTTTATCTAGCTTATATTCTTGCAAGAGGACAGTTTGGAAAAGAAAACTAAATCTTACACTCTTAATGAAAGAGTTGCTCTTTCACATGTACCTTAGTGAATCAGGACACTCAGTATGAGCCAAACACAGCTTTTTGTCTCACCACCCAAAGATTAATGAAATGGCTGCTGAGTGAAGGACTTCAGGTGTTAATGACACTCTAGTCCTTCCCTTTTTCTTGTATTTAAATACTCATCAACAGTCACTCAGCAGCAGAATGCTCCACATTTGGGTCCTGGCTAGTTTTGAAGAAATCTATTCCTTCAAAAAGAAGAATAGTGAAGAAACACCCTGGTGTTTGCTAAGTCCTGCCTCAGCTCCCATGGGTGTGATTCTTCTTCAGTCCTGCAATGTATTTGGGGCAGGGGAAGACAGGCCCTTCTTGAAGAAAAACAGAAAAAGCTGGAATCTTAGGAAACATCCTATATTCTTTTACAAGTGAAGGCAGGAAAAATAGCAACAAAGCATCTAAACAAGATCCCTGAAGTAATTTGAAGGGAGGAGAAAGAAAATCTTAGCACAGGAAACAAGCTATGCTGTTGATCACCCTGACAGCTGTAAAATAGTGGCATGAGCCTGACTTCTAGAAACTGCTGGTGACACAGAGAACATCCTCTTAACTAGGGTGCTTTAAAATGCTTTGAAAAAAATGTGACAAATAATTAAAATGAAAAAGACGACTCAATAAATAATATGTAATGCCTCCATATGTGAAGATTGTCCTAGAAATTCCAATGTAAGCTAAGCTCTGTGTTTCCTTGCTGCCTTGCAGGTGTAGGAATGAAGTTAACAGATGTTGGCATAGCAACTCTGGCTAAAGGGTGAGTGAACAGCATTTCTCAGCAGCATGGTTGTACTTTCCTCATCTGCCCTTATCTAAATCTTTTAACTTTTTCATGTTCCTCTTTATGGAAACCTTCCTGTAAAGGAAACACGTTTATTTTGTTCTGAAAGAATGGGCTACCCTGCAGATTGAGCTTTGTTTTTCCTGCATGCCTCCCTTGAAAGGGGCTTGTCCAAAGGGCATTTCACAAGTGACATGAAGGGTTCTGGTGACAGCAGGTAAGGCTCCTGGTGGTCCATCAGCTGGAGGAAGGAGGGTTGAACACGCGGGGCCAGCACTGGCTGCAGCCTGGGGCAAAAGGCAGGCTGAAATCCCTCCTGCAGCCAGCAAAAGTGCCAGAACTTTGGGATGTATATTTGTGACACAAGCTTTTAGAAAGACTCCTCTCAGTGGGATGCTGTGCATTGGCCACTCCCCTGATAAACAAGGACAATTGTGAAGGGGTTTGATGGTATCTCTCCCCTTTCTCTCTAAAAAACCAGCAGTTCTGAGCTTTAAGAAAAGGTTACTCAGGGCATTTCTAGAGCCTGTTTTCTAGTGGTGGTGCAAAGGCTTCACCTCTTTTGGGGAGACTTAAGGATATGTGTCAAGATGTAGGCCTGTAATATTCTAACTTTAGCCCACTTCTCTTAAGTTAATTAAGGCTTCTAGTTACACCACAGTCCAGCAGAGTTGTGGATAGGAGTAGGCAGTGGCTGCTGGACAGGGAAAGGGGATGGGGTAAGTGCTTTAACTTCATATTCTCCCTTGAGAATCTGACAGGAGAAAGAAGGTCTGGTTATGTCTTCAGCCTTTATTCTAAATTGGATCTTGTCTGTATATCTGGGATACAAGAAGAAACCTCACAAAATCATCTAAATCATTAAAAATGTGACTTTAGAATATTCTGGGAGAATCCTGAACATTTGCAGGCTGGCATCCATTCAGTTAGACTGATTTACTCTTGCAGCTGTGGATCCAAAGTAAAAGCAGTTGAAATGAATGTACATCATCCTGTTATGAGCCAAAAAAGTAATAAATATTTTATTAAGGCAACATTGTTCTCAGGAATCAGAAGATTTATAAAAATACTTTAGTGAATGTTGTCCAGCTCACTGTGGGAAATGATTCCTATAAAAACACACATTGTCCTGGGGAGAAGGAAATGAGCACACAATGCAAGCTGTAGTAAGGATCACCTCAGGCATATAGAAAGCAAAATAATTTCCATAAATTAACAACCTCCTGAAAATACTGAATATAATTTTGTTTGTTGTTTTGTTATTTAGCTAATTGTATTCCTGCAAGATGACAGATTTTTCCTGGCTCTGTATTGTTTTCCTGCTTCTTTCCTGAAAAGAAGATCTCCCTATAATGTCTGCAGTTGGACTTTTAGTTCTGCGAACGTGGGTGGGGAAAATCAACCAAGTGCCCAGGGCTCGTGTGTGTTTTTGGGTCTTGCTGCTTTGGGCTGTGTTCAGCCGAGCTCAGAGCTAGCCTGGTCCCATGAAGGGAGATTCATGGTCCAGAGCACCAGCCAGAAATGCAGGGTGGGACTGGGCTGCCTTGAGCTGTGCTGGCAGAGAGGACACAGAAGGTCTCTCTTTCGTACCGCAGAACAGAGTCTGCAACGCGTGGAGGAAGGAGTGTTGATCCTTTTCCTTGCTCCGCCTGTTCTGCCGGGGCGCTGCAAAGCGGAGGAGCCCAGGCAGAGCAGCGGCGCCCGTGCCCAGCGCAGTAGCGCGGGTCTGTCAGCAGAGGGCGCTGTGTACCAAGGAATGGGAGCGCTGGCGCGCGCCCCAATCGGCGCGAGCCCAAACCAGCTGCGGCTGCTCTGCCAACGGAAACAAAAACAGCGCAGCGCAGCGCTCTGTGCAGGCAGCGAGCCGAGCAGAGCTGTGCAGGAGGACCAGGGACTGATCCAGGAGTGGCGCACACCAGGGAGGGGATCAGGAACATGGTCACCCACGGTTATGGCCATTAACAGGAGTGCTGGCTGCCAAGTCTGGATCTGAGACTCTGCCTGCTTCCAGGGCACTGACAAGTTTACCTTTGCTCCACATGGCAACAAGAGGCGTTGGGGATTTAAACCTGAGGACAAATCCATTTCCCCTTCATGTTTAAGGAATATTTGGTCTGGTTTGGTTTGGCTTGGTGTTGGATAGAAGAGATTCCCTAGCTGAGGGTAGATGTGTTTGCCTGTGTTTGTTCTGTGGGTGTGTCTGGTGCATCCACCAACACAACACATGCCTGTGAGCTCTTGAGAACAGCTCAGTAAAGTCTGAAGTCTATCTCTCCAAGGGAGCAAGAGAACTTGGTGATGATCCTGCTGGACTCCAGGATATAGTCTTGGGGTAATGATGACGCACCTCTTCAACCTTCTTTGGTTAAACAAACACACATATTACTTGGAGAGGAGAGGAAAATCCCTTCAAGGTTAACCTGCTTCAGAGCCAGCTGAGTGGGGTCTGCAGAGCAGGGCCTGTCTGCAGCAGTATTGTCTTGAGCACTGTGCAGTCTGCCTGAGGAAGGCAGTTCTCAGGATGCTGGGAATGAGCATCCTCTGCTCATTCCAGTACAAATCTTGTTTGGTTGGTTTTGTGCTAGTCACAGCTCACAGTTCAGCTCTGAGGACACTGTGTGTCCAGCAAACCAAGAGAACAGAATAGAACAGGCACTGATTAAAGTTTAAAAAGGAGGTGAGCATGGTGGCCTTTCTTCTCCCTTCTCCATTCTAAGAATTTAGACAAAATTACTTCTTCAAAGAGCAGCTGCACCTTGTAAAATAAGCTGTGCAGTGTAAAAAGCAGGGCCTGGGAGGCCCTTCAAAGAGCAGCTGCACCTTGTAAAATAAGCTGTGCAGTGTAAAAAGCAGGCCCTGGGAAGCCCTTCAAAGAGCAGCTGCACCTTGTAAAATAAGCTGATGCAGCTTAACAAGCAGGGCCTGGGAGGACTGTGAGCACCCAGAGGGATACACGTGCCCTGGAGCTCTCATGGCCCAGTGGTGGCCTGGGAACTGGGGAGGCTGGATGAGACTGCCTTCCTCAGGAACATTCCTTCCATCCTGCCCTGAGGGGCCTGGCTCCTTCAGATCCTGTAGGCAGCCAGGGGAGGGGAGCAGCCTAGCATGGAACTGATGTACACATTTAGATGGAAACAGCTTCTAGTTCTGAAACACCTCGTGCAACAGCCTTGTCTCTTCATGTGGACAACAGAACTGTTCATAGAGAACCATGCAGCATGGATTTAATTTGTGTGCTACTGAGAAAGGTAGCCAGCAGAGAATTGTATTCCCAACTTAAGGCCATGAAAGATAGTGCCAGGACCCAGCCCACAGAGCTTTGCCTCTAATGCTTTTCCCTCTTCTGTCACCACTTGTTACCTCTTCCCCTCACCTCCCAATGATCCAGTCTGAGTTTCTGTGGCAGTCAATGCTTCTCAAGCCAGCATGGGTAGAGGAGACTTGCTTAATATTTTCAAGTTGCTTATGAGTCAGCTGTCATACTCTGCCTCCCTGTGCTGAAAATGAATCTTGAATTCCCATTTGGGTTTTTTTTTCCTTTGTTACTACAGATACAAGGGGTTTAAAGGCAACTGCTCCTTTTCCTTCATTGAGCAGTTCAGAGCCCTCCACCAGTGCAATGAGTACTGTGAGATGCTGGGGCTGAAATCTCTCCGAACCACTCATCCAAAACAGAGGAAAGCAACATCCACTAAAAGCAAAAATCTGCCAAACTCATCAACGGTAAAGAAAATGGTGCCCAAGAAGGCAAGAGAACCTAGAGACTTCATTTCTTCAGAGCACTAAGTCCAACTGTCCCACCTTGTGAAACTACTCTTGAAGACATGGAGCAGTGACATGCACCAGTGACCTGAGGGGATAACTTTAGTCTTTTGATTTTTGACATTGTTCTGGAATTATCCTGGTGCTGATGCCAGCAGCAAGGGAAGGAGCTGATCCTCAGCTCTTGGTGCCAAGATTTAACTCTGGGGCAAGGTTTGAAAACAAACTAAGCCATCTCCTGGATTTTCTTACAGACTTCTGTGGACTGATATTGGAGAAGAACATCTCTATGTCTGCATCCACGGCCCTGTGGTTCAGCTGCTATGGAAACATCAATATATTTCAGATGCCAAGTACAAGTTTTGCACAGTATTGCATATGCATATGCATGCTGGGTTACTTAGAACTAGAAGTCAGGAAAGGTGAAGTTTGGAACACACTGATGAATATTAAAGTTACCGCTTCCATTGCAAATCAGAGCATAACATCCTTTGAGCCTAAGTCTTGGACTGTTCAGTGGGATTTAGGCTCCTCAGTGCACTGCTGGTACCTGGTTTTCACTAGGCCTTTGGAAGTTCCTAAAGATGATGCCTATTCTTTACAATAGTGTTCAGAACAATTTCTGTGAGGACATTGTGACTGTTCCCAAACCAGGAGGTTTAGAACATAAGGCAAGGAGCTTGAGTGTGGTGGGATGGGTGCAAAGCTAAAAGCATTGAATAAATGGTGCTTCAAGTTAGAGACAATAGATTTTTATCAGAATTTTGTAAAGTGTTCAGTTTGAAAAATGTCATGAGCATCTCAGCCAGTTAATATTCTAAATGTATGTTGTAGTTTGGTCCCAAAGTCAGAGATGGAGTTCCACTCTATTGGTTAATTGCTCTCAGTTTTATTGTCCTGGTCAGTTCATTTTCAATGCAAATCACAAGCTGACGTCTCAGAGGTAAATACAGCCCTATCAATGCCAAGGAAATCCACATTCCTAATGATGACAGCATAGTGATGATTCCTCAGGATGTCTGGTGTGCTTTACAGTGGGGATCTGCAAGTGCCTGTGTCAGAGCATGGATTTCTCATGTATTCTGGTGCTTTTGCCTCTAAAAGAAGGAGCAGAGTCATCCTGCTGTGCATGTACCACGGTTGTTTATTCCTCAGCACAGTGGGAAGATGTACCTACTGCCAGAGGTCCCAAACCTTCCTGCCCTGATGCCTTGCCTGCCAGGAACTATTTAGTGTGATAATGGCGTTTGATAGACTGGACACAAACACCATTGTCACACTCCACAGCTCTGGGAGCCAGTCCTTAGCCATGGGAGGAGTGATGGAGGCACACTGCAGGCTTCACAAGAGGGGCTTTCAAGGACCTGCAAAACAGACACAAGACCAGGTTTGTGCATATTTGTGTGTGGCACATGGGGGTTCTCACAAGGAGGTGGGACACAGGATCCTGAATTGCTTTGAGGTGAATATTGCTGGCTGTGGGATGTAAAAGCTAAAGTGGCTTTGAGTGCCCTTACAGACAAGGGAGATGGACAGCAGCTGAAAAAGGAATCTGTACTATTCCAGAGAAATTCCTGAGGAGAGGGATGAGTCATCCCTGCAAGAGCCTGTGTCTTCCTCTAATTGGTGGAGACAGCCCAGAATCAGCACCCAACTTTTATAGCTGTGACAGACCTGAGGAACCACAATGCTGGGATTATATTTGATTTCCATACACTTGTTTTTAGCAGCATTTTTGAGTAGCCCACATACAAGACAGCCAAGTTGGTCTGTACTCCTGGTCCCACTGCCCCTGTGCTATTCCATGCCTGTTCTTCTGGGACACATCAGCACCTGTGCATCAGGGAATTAAGCTCTAGGATCAGCTGTGGTGCTCATCTCTGCACAGGCTGGGTGTTTCAAAGTTTTCCTCTGTGTTTAGCCTGCTAGCCAAATAACATTTCTGCACAGTCTCAGTGAGTAGAAGACATCCCATAAAAGATTATGTGGACTAAAGGAGTGGATTAAGAGCACACAAACATGCTGGACAGGGATTTGTAACCCATGGAAATGCACTTATGTGCCATCGTCAAGTCTCAATGCTGCAGAGAGGCAGAGAAAACAGAGAAGGAGGAGCACATGGAAGGGAGGGGGTTAGAAACCAGGGCTGGGGTGAACAGCAATAACCTTTATTTTTTGTAAGTACTGAAAATTGAACTTTCTGGCTGAAAAGAGAATCCTCTGTGGACTGGTTAGAAGCCCCTTGGGAGGGGATGCAGTCTTTTTGTGCCAAGAGGTGAGAATGAGATGTCTTGCTGTAGTGATTTTCAACTCCCCTTTCATTTATTTTTAAGCTCAGAAATGCATTCCCATTTTACATGCTGGGGAGAATTTTCTCCCCATGTGCAGTAAACCCAGACTCTCCAGTAGTCTTCAGGATCTGGTTCTGCTTTAGCAACAGAATGTTAAGGAAGTTAAAGGCCTCTAAAGTCTCATCCTGAGAGAACTCCTCCCTGGGTTTAGCCTTCTCATCAATCCCTTTTTGTGTAGGGAGCACAGTGCTCACAGATCAGCCCACTCAATTCTACAGCATCAAATGTCGAAGTGCCTGCACAGAGGTGATACCAGGGCACCCAGGTGAGCTGCTGCCCACCTGTACTGACACACTGAACCACCAGCCTGCTCTTCACAGTGTCACAGGGGTCTCCTCACCCTGTCATCTAACTTACCTTGTCTGGATCTTCTTCCCAACTGTAATATAGTTCAACCAGTGTTGATAGGTCAGGGCAGACTTAGTGGGGCCCTGGATCGGTTCCATTCCTGATTTACATCTAATCAAACCTTAGGGAAGGGTTTGTGATAGCTCAGTGCACAAGCTGGCAGTAGAAGCTGGGCTCTGAGTGCCCTTTGCTGGCAAATAGAGCAGCAGAGAAATGGACCCTCAGTGTCTGGTCACCAGATCAGGCAGCTTCATTTCTCCAATGTGATTATTACAACAGCAGTAATCTGGCATTCCCGCTCCTGCCACGAAAGCCAGCCTGGAAATGCTTGGGCATGGCTGACATCCAAGGGATTTTCATGTCCCACTGGCTCTGTCTGTTTTGAGTCTATAGTGCTGCAGTGGCACAGAGCTGAGCATTTGAACACACACACGAAGGCAGATGTGCAGATCCACAGGCTCCTGTGCAGTCCCAGCTATGAAGGAGACATCTCTGAAAGAAGGAGAGGAGCTGCAGCACACCCTGAGCATCACATGGCACTGAACTGATGATGGCAAAGACCCAGCCATGCCAAAACATTCTGTCAGTAAGGATGCAGCTGGAGCCCTGAGGTGCAGGGGCTGGTTTTGGTAAATGTGCCTGTGCTGCAGTGAGGAATGAATGCCAAAGGGTCAGAGTGCTGTGCCTGGCTTTCTAATTCACCTCAGTGTCGGTGTCTTCCCTCACCTTTCCTCATACATATTTTACTCAGCTTTCTCTCTGCAGCAGAGGGCAAGGATCAGTCCAGGTCCTACTAATGAAGCTCCCTGAGGAAAAGCCTAGCAATTCTGTGCAGAGCAGGTAAGCCCAGAAATCCTGGCAGGACTCGACTTCATTGCAGAACATGTAAGGAGAAAGCAGGGCAGGGGATGCCACTGCAAACAGGCAATTTATGGTCCCTCAGCCATGTGGACGCTTCCAGCAAATAATCAGGAATATTTCCAAGACAAAATATAAGGAAAGAAAGATAAATGGCCACTGGTTTTTAGTACTGCAAGGAAAAAAAAAACCAAAACAACCACAAAATAATGGGAAAATTACAGGAAGAAAACAAAGCATAATCATCAGAGAAAAATCCCCTTTTTGCTTCTCTTGTGCTGGATGTCTGTGTAAAGAACATTGTTAGGATGTTCCAATGCAGAGGAGCATTGTGAAGAACAAGAGGGTTTTTCGAGATGGGTCACAGAACCTCTCTCTCCCATACAGCCAGACCTGGAAGCATTCCTGGTCCCCCAGAAAGTCTGTCAGCTTCCTCACCACGCCATTTTTAAAAAAATAGACATTCAGGGTGTTTTGCACTGCCCTAACAAAAGCCCAATCTCTTTCCAAGTGCAGGTAGAGATCCCTAGGTCCAAGACATTAAATCCTGTTAAATTACACAGCTGAGCCCTGGGCACGTGGGGCTATTTTGGTATGCTGAAGTGCTTAGTGTTGGAAATCCACCTGCACTATTCTATTTTTGGTACTATATTTTAGCATCTCCTTTCCTCACATGAGTGTTGCACACTTACCATCGGAGACAAGAGCCAGAGGATCCTCTGGGGTGTTGTTAGGGCTTGGCAGAGCTGGGATTCTCTCGCAGGACACTTTGCTGGCTGGCTGAGCTCGAATCTTTGGAGTCTTGGCTTCTTTCCTGAGTTCCCAGCAGTGGGCAGCTGCTGCAAGCCTCTGCCTCCAGTGGACACCTTTCCCTCTCCCTTTATGGGATCCTGAGGTTTTAAAGTAAACAATTCATTCTTGTTCTGATAAGTCATATTAAAATATTGATCTGGGGGAGGGAGATGACCCTCACTGCACTGAGCTGGAGTCACCTTTAGTCAGACTAAAGAATGGAAAAAAAGCTCTGAGACCTCAAATTTCTCTGTTCCTTCAGAGAGCACATGTAGGGAGGGAAAAATGCAAAAGATAAGGGGGTTTCAGCTCTTTGTTTTGCTGATTCCTGAGATGAAGAGTGTTTACTCTGGCTGCATATTAATTGCTTACTTCTGCCAGTGAGACTGATTTCATCACAGTGCTCATCTCATGTTCGCTGCTGGGGCTTGCCCATCTTTTTCCTTCCTTAAATTTTGATGTACTTTCTGCTTTGCTTGAGAATTTTCAGATTTTACTTTTCAGCACACCTATGAGGTGGGGGGAAAAGCCTGGCTTAGGATGAGCCTGTCTGAACACCAGTGGCAAACCCAGGAATGGTACACACCTCCCAGGACCTCACCCAGCAACAAGACCATTGTATAAACCTCCACATTTAGGCCTGATGAATTTCACATTTTTTTGAAAAGGCTGAAATAGTATTTGAACCTGAGATTGTCTCTGAACATAAAATGAAGCCACATTTTGGGTTTGAGAACATTTTCTAGTTAACTAACAGGTGTTTCATCACTTACTTCCATTACCATACTTCTGTTTCATTAGAACATTTTGGAACAGCCTGCAGTAAGAGTTTGGGGGTTTAAGATGCAAAGTTTTCAATATAAATGCTTCACAAAAGTGAGGAACTAGGTCACTTTACTGATTTTGGCTGGATGTGTCCCTCCAGCAGCAGAAAACCACCAAGAAATCAAATCTGGAAAACATTCTGTGTCTTGTCCTCTCCTCCCTACACCCTCTTTGTTACCAGTTGATGACACATCTTTTTGGCTTAACACTGTCTTGGAATGCAAATCTGTCATGGCAAGAATAATCTACTGTTTCCTAAAATGCTGATTTCTAATCCCAGTCCTGTTATGTAAATAGTAATTCCCTGTTTGGGTCTGGTGCATGCATGCAGTGTAAAAATGACCAAAAAATACTACTACTACTAGTTCTGAGTCTGCCCTAGTAGTAGAACAAGTTTTGGGGAAAGTAGGTATCTAAAAATTACAATTATATCGGCATCCTGTGTGCAAATTCCTTATGCTACTCTGAAAGTACAGATGTGCATTTGAAGTCTACAGAAGGTATCTGACAATATGCTTAATCAGAAAAAGGACAAAAGACCTTATATTAAAAAGAAAACCAACCCAAAACCAAAATGCCACATCTTGTCCAAAACTAGCAGAGAAAAACTAAAATGTGCTACTTTTAATCACAGCAGAAACACCACTTACTTGGTATTTGTGGGTTGTGTTTCTGGGGGAAAAAAAGCCCCTCAAAATGGGCCTCTGCAACTGTAGGTGAAGCACTGGTCACTCCACAGGCAGCCTGGGGAAAGTCTGGAACTGCATTGCAACATCCAGTACTGCTGCAGACTGGTTGGGGTCCAGTTCTCTGAAATGAAATGCCAAAGTATTGGGAAATTCCTGGAAAAAGAAAAGGAACTGGTTTGTTTAAATGTTACTAAAGGTGACGCAGGGACAGATAATGCAATATACATTGTACATACACCCGAGGGCCAGATTCTTCCCTTGGAAATATATGGCTATGACCCCAAGTAAAATCACTTTGAAGTGCAGTCTAACTGTGAGGCTGGCACTGCTTGGAGCAGAGGACTGAGTCCTGTGATCTCCAAAAGTCCCTTCCAGCCTAAATTATCCTGTGCTTCCATTTTATATGCAGAGCACCTAGTGAGTAAGGTGCCACTAGGCAAAGGATACTATTTGATCCCTCCAAAAGTGCTTTCCTCTCATTTTTCCTATATACAATGTGGAGGACATGTTGAGGGAAATGGAAATCACAGGGATGGTGTCTTTTCTGTGCAGAAACAGTTGGACAGCTTCAAAACTGAAGGAATAACCACAGGGGCAAAAACCTGGGCTGTATCTTTGTGGCTTTACTCCAGCACATAACCAGTACTCTGCAACTGATTTGGGGCTGGCTATTTCATCCATAGAAAAATCCTGTCACAGTCCCCCCAGCAGTGGCTTAAACTTCCAGACAAAACTGGGTCAAAGATTTAGGCCAGAATCTTTTATGGAGGAAAAAAATACCCACATATCCAGCAGTGGGACTGAATGTATCTCTTTACTTTCTTAATGTCAGTGACTGTGGTGACTCAAATCACTTTTGGATATGGCCATATAATTTTTGAGAAGACATTGCTACAGGAATCCTTGGGCTCAGAGAAGACAAAGGTGGTGTTTAGCAGCTTATCCCAGAGTACTGCAGCATTCAAGGGGCACATTTTCCACCATCTCACGGAGGTAAAATCAGAGGTAAGGGCTCTGGGAGTGCTGGGACAGCTCAGATCCCAGAGGAGAAATGCTGTGATCGTTGTCAGGCGATGGCCACTGGTTAAAGATTGCCTGTGCTGGTCACTCCGATGGCTGGGTAGAGAAAGATTAACTCAGAGCAGCAGAAAGTTGGGCAAAGGTCTTTAACCTGGAAGCCATGATCTCTTCTGATTTCTGCTGGGGATCAGTAAACGAAATTGATTTGAGTTTCCCAATCATCAAACTCATTACATCAGTTCTGGATCATCCTGGCATTTCCTATAACTGTTCACCCTCTGACAGAGAGAATCTGGGTTGAGAATTATCTTCAGATTAGGAGAGTAAGGTCTGCCTGACAATGTACCCTCTGTGACATTGCTGTTTCCCCAGGAAAATAGTTGTGGGCAGAATTTTAAGCATTTTTGCTGTAAGCAGAAGGCTGGCACAAAAGGCTTGTATTTGCCAGTCGCTCAGGGCAATTCCCCCCAGGAGAGCTGCTGGCTCTGCAGACAGGTGTGCTGGGCACACCAGGGCACGAGGGATGCCCTGGGGTGGGTTTGAAGGAGCACTTCCAGCTCTGTTAGAGTCCCCTGAGCTGCACATGACGATAAGCAACTTCATTATTTTTTGTCTCTGCAAGTAAAAATCCTGCTTAAATCCACTTGTCAGAACTTGAAGACGCTTAGGTGACCTGAACTCTGCCGGTCTCTAGTACAGTCCAGCCTGTGCCCGGGGCTGGGGGTGGCCCTGCCCTGTCCCTCCCTGAGCCAGCCCCAGCACCAAGGCCTGGGGGAGGTCTGAGCAGCGTTTGGGGCCCTTGGTGCCCTTGGCTTGCTGCAGCCAGCTGTAATTAACTGTTAGGTGTTTTTATTGCAGCGCTGCAGTTCAGCCAGGAGCAGTCCCAGTGTGGCTCCCGTGTCTCAGGAGATGCCTGTCAGCATCTCACACAGGTGCTAGTTTAGCTCTTCTGAGAAAAGCAAAACATCAGTTTTGCTCCTTGAAAAAACACGAAGAAAAACGTTTTTATAGTGGTTTTATAACTCCATGCTGATGTTTGCTCTGCCCTGGCCCAGTGGTGCCTGGAGAAGCTCCTACAGCTGGCCTGGCCACAAGAAGGGCTTAAAGTCAGGGCTCAGAAGTAGCCAAGATATGGCCAGTTAAACCCAGCTTGGCACAGGCTGGACTCAGCTTTTCTTTTCTATTTTCATCTGCTGCTAATCCCCCAGCTGCACAGGAGAACAGTGCAGCTGTGATGGCAATGTTTTGGAGACAGTGGTGACAAAGGAGCAAAGAATGAGCCATTGAGTGCTTTGTGTGACAGTGCAGGTACTTTCATTGCTAAATGGAAACTTCACAGATTCCATATTTGGTCTAGCCTGTTTTACCAACTCATTTACCTCCCTGTGTAGCACGAAATTGAATTTCCCATGGCTGTTCCAGTCCTGTTTGCCACGGCTGTGCTGAACTGAAGCCTTTGTCACAAAATCCTGATTTCAAGCCCTCAGAAAAAAGAAACTGCTGTTTTTCGCTAGTCTGTCCCTGTGGATAATCCAAACCAGAAGGTTTGAGGGGAGGCTGTGGCTGCTCAGGTGCAGCTGGTCTGTAGTTACTTAGGTTGGTGCAAGTGCTGAGCACAAGACATTGTTAGGTGTCCAAAGATAGTTTTGAGTGAAAAGAAGGACTGAAGTGGAGAGGAAAGTGAGGCAGCAGCTTTTGAGAAAGAGTCGAAGTGCTCTCTTTCCACAAGGAAAGTATTTGTAGCATTGGTAACTGGAGAATGCTCCAGAAAGGATTTGCTTCCACTGGGCAGAGGCTGGTTGTCAGTGGCAGCCCTAGCACTCGTTACCTGGCCAGGAATAACTGGGAAGTTTCCGTGTCAAAACTAAGGAATCCCAGAATGATTTGGGTGGGAAGGGACCCTAAAGATGATCTCATTCCACCCTCGTGGGGAGGGATGCCTTCCACTGTGCCAGGCTGCTCCAGCCTGGCCTGGGAGACTGCCAGGGATGGAGCAGCCACTGCTTCTCTGGGCACCTGTGTCAGGGCCTCCCACCCTCATAGCCCAGAATTTCTTCCCAATATCCCATCTACCCCTGCCCACTGGAAGTGGGAAGCCATTCCCTGTCCTGTGAGTCCAGGCCCTTGTCCCAAGTCCCTCCCCATCCCTCCTGTGAGCACCTTAAGTGCTGCAAGGCTGCTGTGTTGCAGGGAAGCTGCATGCAGAAACAGCAGGGGGGTGAAATAGGGATCTTGAGCTCAAAATAAAATGAGCATTGGCAATTCCTGACCTAGCAAGAGGAATTGCAAGATGATGAAAAAAGAATGGAAAGAAGAATTATGAATCTAGTGTAGAGGCTGTAGAAAGAGGCACGGTGGGAGTTAATTAGTCCTGATTCGGGCCAGGTGTGAGGCTCCCTCAGGGACCTGCTAACAGTTTTTCACTCAAGTGATTCTCTGTGCTGAGGGCTTGAGAATTGCTCCTGTCAAGTTACAGAAGCTTGCCCATTGCATTGGATATTAAATTTACAGGCTAACAACAGCTTTGGAGTTCCTGAGACTGCTCTTCTAGACTGACTCCTGGAGAAACTTAAAACTGAGAAGTAAGTGGACTTTTAGTTTGTGGTTGGAATGGGATGACTGAGGCTCCTGTGCTCTGCAATTAAAATAGGTGGTGTTGTGCCTTGGCATGTGTTAGATTTGGTGAACTTTATAGGATGATTATCTGTGGGAAACGTGCTGGATCAGAAAGAAATCACCTGAAAACTTTTCCCCCTGCCTGCCAGTATCTTCGTGCTCTCTGAGGATAGCTTAGAAATAGACAAACAGAAATAACAAAGGGCGTGGTTAGTGAATCAGAAGTGGCTTCGCATTTCAGCGTCTGGATGATGAAGGGGGATGGTGTCTGGATCCTGAACACTTCTGCCTCTTTTGTGTTCCAGGGCTTTTTCAAGGTCAGCTCTTGGAAATCAGTGGGTTTGTACTGTGCTCACTGAGCACAGAGCTCCCAAAAGAATTTTGCTGAAGTGTAATCCCAAATACGGTGTAATGGACTAGGTTAAGGTATTCATGTGCCTGCACTGTAGAGCCCCCATGTGATGTTTGTACAGCATCTGCATTTCAGCGTGTGAGAACCAGGAGCAGTGTGAACGCTGGAGTCCCAGGGACTGGGACTGGAGCCTTTTCCCTGTTCTGAGTCCTGGGCTGGAGCTCTGTCACTGCACGCTTGAAGGGTGGCTGCAGAGTGCCCGCTGTGCCAGGGACCCAGCCAGGCAGTTTTGGGGGGCTCAGGAGGGCTCAGGGCAATGGCAGCCTGTGCAGGCCATGCTGTGTCTCCAGGCAGTTTTGGGGGCTCAGGGCAATGGCAGCCCGTGCAGGCCCTGCTGTGTCTCCAGGCAGTTTTGGGGGGCTCAGGGGGCCCGGCAGCCCGTGCAGGCCATGCTGTGTCTCCAGGCAGTTTTTTCGGGGCTCAGGGCAATGGCAGCCCGTGCAGGCCCTGCTGTGTCTCCAGGCAGTTTTGGGGGGCTCAGGAGGGCTCAGGGCAATGGCAGCCCGTGCAGGCCATGCTGTGTCTCCAGGCAGTTTTGGGGGCTCAGGGCAATGGCAGAGCAGCACCAGGGCGGGGCTGTCGGGGATTGCGGCACTGGCCCGCTCGATGGGGACAAGGTGACCTCGCAGCTGCTGGCTCTGTCCCCGGGCAGCCACTGCCCCCGGTAACGCGTGTGCAGCTTCGGGCTCGCGTTTGCCGGCGCTAGAGCACCAGAACAGCCGCTCCTCTCCCTCGCCGTGAGAACCGGCACAGTCACTAACCTGGTGTCCGTGGCCGCCTTTGTCCCGCGCACCGTGGAGATGTCACTGGGCGAACGGGGCTGCCCGGGGCTGAGCTGGGATTGAAAGGACACAGGTTCTTGTGGGGTGGGAGGGGAGGAGTGCCCGGCTCTGCGGGGAAACATCTGCCTTTAACCACTAGGAACTGCATGCGCGACCCGCCTGTGTCATCACATACCGGTTCAGCTCACCAGAGCTTGAAATCCATTGCCAGAACCTCACAAGGTTTTCCAGTTACACAACGTTGTCCTCAGAATACAGTTAAAGAAAAATTACTTTGAGAATTCCTTTTTTGTGTTTAATTTCTTACTGTCTCACGGTGTTAGTAGTATTAGTGTTTGGGAGAGGAGCTAGTTTGCTGGTTAAATGATTTTTTTTTTGTTTTTAATAAATGGAGAAATGAGATCCAACAGTGAAAAGTAACCTTTTTTAAAGTAACACAAAATAAGGGAGAAGGAAGGAAAATTCTGTTTGATTTCCAGCAAATGCTCACTAAACATCTATATATTGATATTCTTATTTGGAGATACTGCTAAGGTGTTGCAGTGATTTTTTTGGACCACAGTTACCTGCTCTATCAATCTGTATCAGTCTTATCAGGGATTATATGTCACAGCCACTATAGAGCCCTTTAATGCTGTATGGGACCCCCCTTGTGCTGAGTCATTGGTATCAGCTTGCTGTGTTTGGGAGTGTTTCTATTTTAAAAGCTAAAACTTTCTACTAGCTCTAAAACAAAACATTTTCCAGCCTGGAAAGTGGCTCTGGGAGCTATCCCAGGATCTGGTGGTGCTGCCAGGGCAGGCACCTGGGCTGCTGGGACACGGGGATGGAGCTCTTGGGGCCTGGCTCAGGAGGGCTGTGACTGAGGGTGCCTGTGGTGGCACAGGGTGCCTGGGGAGCCTGACTGCAGCCAGGCTGGGCTGTGCTCGCTCCAGGCTGGCAGGGACACGGGGCTGTGGTGGCACAGGGTGCCTGGGGAGCCTGACTGCAGCCAGGCTGGGCTGTGCTCGCTCCAGGCTGGCAGGGACACGGGGCTGTGGTGACACAGGGTGCCTGGGGAGCCTGACTGCAGCCAGGCTGGGCTGTGCTCGCTCCAGGCTGGCAGGGACACGGGGCTGTGGTGACACAGGGTGCCTGTGGTGGCACAGGGTGCCTGGGGAGCCTGACTGCAGCCAGGCTGGGCTGTGCTCGCTCCAGGCTGGCAGGGACACGGGGCTGTGGTGACACAGGGTGCCTGTGGTGGCACAGGGTGCCTGGGGAGCCTGACTGCAGCCAGGCTGGGCTGTGCTCGCTCCAGGCTGGCAGGGACACGGGGCTGTGGTGACACAGGGTGCCTGTGGTGACACAGGGTGCCTGGGGAGCCTGACTGCAGCCAGGCTGGGCTGTGCTCGCTCCAGGCTGGCAGGGACACGGGGCTGTGGCTGAGGTGGCACAGGGCTGCTGTGGCACAGCTCGTGAGTTCCCAGTGTGCCTGGTGAATCAAGGTACCATCTGCCCATGGCTCCCTGCTGGGGCTATTTCACACACATGAGCTGGAGCATGTTAAACATTAATCATTCCTCTCAAGCCTCTGTGGGTGTGGGCCAGGGCTCTGTTTTACACAGGTCAATGAACAATGCTCTGGGGCCGTGTTTGAAGTGAAGTGGTCGTGTGGCAAGATTCTGCGTGTTTCACAATTCTTAAATGCTAGTAGAACATTCCTGCCTGCTAGTGGAATGTAAAGTCCAGTTCTAATTTAGGATAAGTGAGTAACTTAACTAGACATGAGTACCATACTGCTGTGACAAGCAGTCTGGGAAATTCCTGAAGTCTGTTGAGGATAATTTCTCATCACAAGTGCTCAGCGAGGAAAAGTGCTGTGCCACGGGGGTTTGTGAATAGAGGACTCATGGCAGGAGTGATGGCCCTAGTCACAGTCACCATGAAATGGTTGGATTTAAACTTTCTGGTGTAGTTAGAAAAAGCAGAGTTGTCACCCTGGATTTCAAGGGAGCAAAGTTTAAGCTACCAGGGAGCAGTTGTCCATGAGCTGCCTCAGGTTTGAATAAAAGGTGCAGGAGAGGCAATGCTGCCAGGCAGATGGGGCAGGTTGCCAGCTTGGCTGAACAGGACAGGTGCTCTTGGTCTCTGGAAGCCAGGCCAGGTGTCACAGAGGAGAGCTGTGCTTTGCCAGCAGAGTGCCTGGGTCTCCATCCAAGGGCTCTACTGTTCAACATTGTGGTCCAGGCCCTGGGTGCAGGAGCGAGTTTGCTGAGGATGCTGAAGTGGGAGCTGCTCTGGGCTCAAGGGGGAGAGGCCCTGCAGGTGGAACATTGAGCAATCCTCAGTGGCAGGAAATGGAACAAACAAAGCAGCACTGCTAGCAGGAGAATTCCTGCTGGTTTCCACAGGGCCTGGATCTCACCCAGTATGTACTAGTGCAGCACTTATTGTGTGAATTCAAGGATTTTGCTGAAAAGTGTAAAGATTAATGACTGTTCCTGCTGGGAGTATGGGATGGAAGTCAGGCAGTGCCAGCCACAGGTTTGTGAGAACTGGCTGAGTCACCTTTACCCCAAACTGGGAATTTTTCATCAAATGAAGTTTTCCTGAAATGCATCATTTGATATAATATTTCAACTGGGCTGAAAATTTCAATCTTAAAAAAAGCTTCTGTTTAATTTGTAACTACATTTTTATTTAACTCCTGAAAGCTGGCATGAGTATGGCAGTTTGAATTAATGTTGCTTCCAAAGTGTTATTTAAAGTTATGCTTTCATCCACATGAAGTTTTGGGGGTTTTGTGGTTGGCTTTTGATAGTGTGGTTTGAACATAAGAACAGGAGGAAACTGAGTGAGGGTTACTATGTATTGTTTATGTGTGTTTGGTGACCCAGCACCTAGGGAAGTAATGGGCACTATTTTTTCCCCAGCACTTTCTAAAGGCACCCTGTTATTTTCAGTACCAGATTAATCATGATTTTGGTGCTGTGCTACATATCTGAAACTATACTTTACTGACAAAAAAGTTTCAAACAAAAGTTTCCACAGCTATGCTAGTGGACTGAGAACATGTCCTGGCTTCTCTGGGTGTCCCTGTGGCAGGAGGTGTAGGAAGGCCCTGGGCTGCCTTGTGCCTCTCCTGGGCTGTTTCCCCTGCAGTCCCTTTCCCTGCTGAGCTGAAAGGAGATCAGGAGTGGACGTGGCACCCTCTTGGTGCCTTCCTTCTCTCCTGGTGCCAGGTGAAAGCTCTGAAAAGTGATGTAAGCAAACATGCAAGGGACGTTCCATGGATGTTGTCAGAGCCAGGCTCGGCTGGCACTGCTCCAAGTGGCTGCCTGGGGAGGGAACAGGGTTTTATCAGCAGAGGGAAAAATCCCAAACTGGGTACTTGTGCTTATGCTGATAGAAGACTGTGTTTGCCACATGACAAATGATGACTTGGTAGTAAGAATAAGGTGAAGTGAGATGATTTGTAACCTATAGACCTGTGTTTGTTTACAATGAATGTATCACTGTATATGGTGGGTATGTGTTACCAAACCATGCTTGAGGTGAAAGCACCAGAGCCCAAAGATTCAGGAACTGGCTCTGAGCTGAGTTTTCCTGGCTCCTGCATTCAAGCCCTGAGAGACACTAGACACAAAAGCACAAAATCCTCAGGAAATGTGAACTCCTAGGGAAGCAGGGACAGTTTTGGTTTTTGTTTTTGGGGTTTTTTTATATATAAGTGAGACATGAAGTAAAAACTTGCTTCCAAGCATCCACATGGGTGGAAATTCAAATTCTGGTCCAAACTTGTGCTTAGAAGTAGTGATTCTGCCTCTCTATCGTGTTTGTCTCTGCACTGAAGTCCTGATTACCGTGTCCAGGTTCTAAAAGCTGCCAAAGGGATAACGATGCTGCTGACAGCTCACCATGAGAGGTGTCCTTGCCAAGCAGGACATCAGCAGCTCTGCTGCTCTGGGAATTTAGAGTACAAAGCAATCTCAAGGCAGCTGCATTGTCTTGCTGGACTGCAGTTTTTGCCAGTGCTTTCCTGTGCCAGAAGGCTGCCAGGCTGGAGCTGTTTCTGTGTGTCTTGCATCACACACAAACGCTGCACTCTGGGTGCTCCTGGCACTGAGCTGCTGGCCACGTGTGGGGCAGGAACATCTGTCCCATCTGCTCCTGAGGAACACTGATTCCCCTTGGCTGCTTCCCTGGCATGCAGCCCCACCTGCCTGTGTCTTGGGGAGCCATACTCCTGGAATACTGGCTGATGTGCAGACTCTTGCAATGGGTTTGGCACTGTTGTTACAAACCAAAGGCAGAAAGGAGCAATGGAAAGATGTTTCCTCCCTCACTATCAAATACCAAAGTCCTTAATAAAAGGGAAAAATTTGAATTGAATGCTTCTATGTTTTCTCTCTCCTATTTTTTTTAACCTATGGGCACAATCAGGGACCGCTGAGTCAAAAAATGTGTGTGTTGTACCCAGCCTTTGATAAAACATAGAAGCACAATTTGTACTTACATTATTATTGCATAATTTGAGACAGTGAACCAGTTGCTTGCTTGTGATGAAGAGGAACTGTTTCAAACTTGACAATTTTCTTAAAAGCTGCTGTTCACAGAAGGAATGCACTGGGCAAAGAAAATTACTGATATGGTAGGGTGCCTTGGGGTTGTCACTTGTGCACACAGGTGGCCCTCAGTTCCCTGAACTCTAGGTGGGCTGCAGAGGAAGGGAATTAATTAGACTTTTACACAATGTTACCCCACTTTGAAGCAGCTAGAAGTTATTTAATGGTTGTGTTATGTAAAGAACCCCTTAAAACTAAAGATCTGTGCTGCACCAGCACACTAAAACATGTAGAGGTACAGCAGAGAGGTGTCTGCCCGTGGCATGTGACTAATATTTGCCAAGTATTGATCTAGTGTGCATCTCTTATCTTTTAGCTGTAATCCAAGGTTCAAAGTTTACCTTTTGTTTAAAAACTGATTTCACAGGGAGGCCGTGTCCTTTAGGCTAGTCCAGCCGCAACAGAGGTTTGTAAAATGGAAACTGAGTTTACCAGTATTTGGAGGAAAGCCTTGCAGCCCCCACACAAAGCCCCTGTGGCACAGAGGTGCATCCCCGGGCAGGGCAGCGTCAGAGAGCCTGGACAAGTGACAAAGGGGAGGAAATCGTTAGTCTGCTTTAGAACGCTGTGGTGTTGCCAGAGCTAGCCTCAAACCGGGAGAGGAAAAGCCTTGGCCATTTGCCCCTGACCCAGGCACAGGCATAGCCCTTCCCGGGGTACTGCTCGCTCATCCCCAACTTCATATTTTCACTGCAAAGCGTCGGCTGAAGTGATTCCCAAATAGCCGAGACCCCAGAGCACACCGGGAAAGGCAGGTTTACCGCAGAATAGGTGGCCACAAGAAAAATGATTAATCACCGAATGTAGCACAGGGTGTTGGTTTTTACTTCCAGTTTTCCTCTATAAAGTTACGCGCATTTGTATGTGACAGTCTGTGAATGGGGCGGGGCCGGGAGCGCGCGCCGGGAGCCGCGGGCGGGGCGGGGCCGGCTCAGGTGCGCTCGCGCCGCCGCCCTCGTGCCCGCCAGGGGGCGCCCCCGCGGCGGCGCTGAGGGAGCGGCGGCGGCGCTGAGGGAGCGGCGGCGCTGAGGGAGCGGCGGCGGCGCTGAGGGGGCGGCGGCGCTGAGGGGGCGGCGGCGCTGAGGGGGCGGCGGCGGCGCTGAGGGAGCGGCGGCGGCGCTGAGGGGGCGGCGGCGGCGCTGAGGGAGCGGCGGCGCTGAGGGGGCGGCCCCGGGCACGGCGCGGGCGGTCCCCGCGCTCCGCCCGCTTCCAGCCGCCATCCGAGCCCAGGTGTGAAGGGCGGGGCCGGCTCAGGTGCGCGGGGCGGGGCCGAGGCCATTTAAGCCACGGGAAATGAGCCCCGGGGCCGTCTGCCCCTCGGTGCGCCGCTTTCACAAGCAGAGCTGGTGCAGCCACGAAGTGAATCTTCATGCCTGTTGTAAGAAGAGCCAAAACACTGCATCTTGAGGGGCCATGGGTGGAGATTTAAAGGCAAGACTGGAAATAAGGAGGAAGAATTAGATGCAAGTTCTGGCACGTTTGTGGAGGTAAATACGTGCAGGAAAGGGAGGCGCTCCCAGCTGAGCCAGCAGCAGGCCGTTCTCTAGCTACAGCGTTGTGCGAGCCCAGCAGGCCCGGTGCTCACCTTGGCTGGCCTAAGCTGGCTCACACCTCAGTGGGCTCTGATGCTCTCCTCACATGGAGGGAGCAGCAGCAGCTGGTGATCGTTAATTTTTCAAAGTCTTATCAAACAAGAAAAGCGCTTTAGCAATATTCATCGTTGCAATAAAGCAGATTAAACAAGATGTTTCCTAAAGTGCTTTATCCTGACTAACAGGAGCCTGTGGAATGATTCCACGCAGGAAGGGAATGCTCAGCGGTTTTGCCCCAGGGTGAGCTGCCATGATAACATCTAAATCAATTGATGTTTTTAGAGAGCACAGACTCCCTGGGGGATGCTTACTTGGGTTTAGAGAGTAGTTTATTTTATCCACAGTCTGTAGATATATAATTAACTTTTTCTTAATAAGGAAAAAAAATTGAAAAAGCAATGTGCAGTAGTCAGTGACCCTATTATTGTAAGGATGTTGATAAGAGACGATCTTTGGTTTAAGTTGTTTTATTCTGGTTTTAACCTTTGCATCCTGCTCAGTTTCATTTTAATCACATCCTAATATTGATGCTCTATTTCAATTAGTCAAAGGAAAAATATTGATGAATTACAGCCATGTCAGAAGGAAACAGAAGAACAACACTTAACACTGGTTATGTTTATAGATAGAAACCTAATAATGGAAGAACAAATAAAGGTACAGATTTTAACAGCCTGGTCAGAACACAAGTGCTTTACAGGACATCTGATAATATAAATTACATTAAAAAATATTTCTGAATTAGTCTGTAAATTTTCTTTGCTAAATATACGCTGAATTAAGGTTTTCACTTTTCTTTCAGGATGACATTGAGACATTCAGTAAGTTAAAGTGAAGCACCTTGAACTGCTGGGTACTCAACTGCTGTTGAATATCCTGCCCTGTTTCATGAAGAATTTATTCCAGTTAGTGACTTTTGCTGAAAACTGAAAATGAAATAACTCCTCTTTCTTCTAAGTACTCTACAGAAAAACACAGGTATGAACATGATCCCAAAGCACTTTGTTTAAAAAAAACACAAGAGAGATGGAGCAATCTGTGATTCTGTGAATCTCTCAAGGTTGTTTTTGTTATTTCTGGATTTTTTCAAAAAGTAATTAGTTTTATAAATAGCAAAGGAACATTTATTTTAGTTTGTCTTTCTTGTACAAATACTTGCACACCTATTAGATTGTGCATGTACCTTACCCTGACTTCCAGGAGCATTTGCAGGTGTGTTCTCAGAGGGGGAAATGGGTGCCTTGGTGCAGTTGTCCCACTGCTTCTCAACATCTCTGCAATAATTACAATGGCTGGGGTTTCTATCTCTGAAGAGGCCTAGGGGATGGTGTAGCAAATAATAAAATTTAAGAAATGGGATTTTCTTTGAGTTTTTAAATCATGCTTTGTGGCAACTACTGTTTCTGAGGGAAGGGACAGAAAGCAGTAGAGATAAATGAAAAGAAGGAAGAAGAAATGAGATTGGTATCTTGTCAAGAAAAGATCCTTATGTTTTCCCTTGTTCAAGTTAGAAAATTATGAGCCCTATTTTTAATCCCCAGTTCACAGCAGCAGAACACCAGGTAGTTATTTCTAGCATCTGTTTGACATAGAGTAAGGTATACCCTAAAGAGACACTCTGCATAAACACTGAGCACCAGAAATACTGTTTGTATTAAATTGAACCACAGGAATAATACAGGAGTCATGAATTTAAATTGTTACTAGAATTTTGGAGAAAATGGCAGTATTTCAGCCATTAAATAACAACTTGGCTTTATTTCTGGAAACAGAAAGTTACTAAGTTTTAAAGCATATTGTTGCCCGGGCTCCGATACATTTCTGGTTCCCCAGCCATCGAGATGCCTTGACAGTCTGTGCCATGCCAGAATTGTTTTCCCAAGGGTCTTCAGCCCTCTGTGTGAGATAGTTGAGCTGTACTAAAATCACATTGCCATACTAGGTAGAGGTGCCACTCTCTGTGGAGTTTTGAGGTGCATTGTCACACCCGTGTTGTGTTTGTTTCTACAGGGGTATCAGAGCAGTTATTAAAGGGAAATGGGGCACACTGAGTTGTTAAAGACAAACACTGAGTATCATTGTCACAAGAACTTCTCCCTGTTCCTTGGATTTTGCCTATTTATGTATCCTTAACACAGCAGGACTAAATCAAATTGATAAATGTAGCCTGCAGTGCTCAAGGCTTCCCTCCCCTATTCCTGCTCCTCCTGCACCCCTCACCATGCTTCCTAACTAGTGAAATTCAGTTCTGGTGCATTGGAAAAATAAGTGTAGAAACAAGTGCTTACTTGTTACAAGGTCTATTATGAGTTTTGCCCAGCTAGGAGCTGCATAGAAGTGAGACAGGGGAAATGATATCAGGGAACAGCTGTAAATTTAAAGGCAGAAAGAGAAGATTTACCAGCAAAGGGCAGGAAAGGGGAAAGGTTTCAGAAAAGATTTCTGTGGTCTAATTAATGATCATTTCTGATTCCCCAGTGAGAAGAACACAAACTCACAGCCAGTCAGGCCTGACAGTCCCCTGCAGCGAGAGCTCAGCACACATCCACAGAGGCAAGCCCAGCACCTGAAAGAAAAAAACCCCAAAGAGCCAGAAGAAAAAGGTGATTTATTTTGTTTCCAAGTTATTTCCAGTTCTTAAAGCCCAACCAGCAGCAGCCAGCGAGGAAGGGAGGAGAGGCTCCATGCGGGATGAGGGCGGGCAGGGCAGTGGCCCTCGGGCTGCAGAGGGGCGGGAGAAAGGCAAAGGGACCTGCCCGGGGTCGCTGTGGGCAACAGAATGGACGCTCGGGCGACCGGTGCAGGTGAGGAGTGGGTCTGAGTTCATCCGCAGGGAAAGGAGGAGGGGAGTTTTCTGGAGGGAAAAGCTGAGGCGATGAGTTCACTCACCCTGGCACAAGTGGTGTTTGCACAAAGCGGGACCAGAGGTGAAGGTCAGAGCCAACCCTGCTTCTGCATTCCAGGATAAGTTTTATAAGCTGCCAAATGAGGGATTAAAAATACGTAAGAATGAAACAAAGAGCATTAACGAGCCTCGTGGGACTCCATTACATTGTTGTCATAGAATTCATAACAAGAATTTTGAGCTTCTGATGACAACAATGCTGTTTTTCATTTGTGCCAGTCACTGTGTGGGATTTGGGGTCTGTCTGGATTTTAAAGCCCTCATGGTGGCCCGGACACTGCTCAGGAGCTGGTAGAAAAAGCAGTCTCAGAGCTCCTGGCGGGCACAGGTGTTTTCCCCCACAGCACATTGTGGAGGAATTGTCTGGGACTTGGATTGTCCCTCCGGGCGATCACAGCCCAGTTGCTGTGATTTGTACAATTCCATACGTTTCACTCCCAAAACTTCCCAGCCCAGGGATTGTTCTCCGTGCAGCGCCCAGATTTGGGGCTCGCCATCAGCTTTGCTAGTTCTCGTGAATTGTCCCACAGCCCCCAATTCCCTGCTCAGTTCCTGCTGCCATAACCTCACAGTGCCTCGTGGAGGGTGGATATTCCCGTGCAGAGCTGCCGCTTGAACGCCAGCTGTGCCAGGAACGGGCAGAGCTTCCAGGGCAGCTCAGCAGCACGGGGACAGGACAGGCGTGTATTCCAAAGAATCGCCTGTTTAAAGCCCTCACCCCCCACAGCCCCACCCATGTCCCTGGGGGCCAAGTGACAGAGTCGCCTGGAGTTCAGCCGATTAAGCCCCGCCCTGAGCTCGGGCTCCAAGCGATATTTTCAAGCAGGAGAAGGCAGGGGCCGGGGGCGCTCGCGTCCCCTGCCAAGGCAGCTTCCCGTGCCCACGGGAGGACATCTCTCAGCTCCTTCCAGAGCCTCAGCAGTGGCCTCTGCAAGTTCTTTTCCCTCAGGAAAGGGTGCACATCCCTGCCTTCAGCACACCTCCAGTGGGACCCACCTGGGAAAACTTTCTATCCCTTCTGCGCTTCCAGCTGGCTCCCTGGAAACTCCCACCCTCGTCCAAGCAAAACTTCATCCCGCCTGAACCTTTGATTTTAAGGCATCTCTGCAGGCTGTCGGTTGGCATTTAATAGCTGTGAGGGAAGGTTGCCTTGGCTTTAATGCTGCTGCTGCTGAATGAGGCCTCAGGCAGGAAGGGAAGGGAACTGGGGTGGACAGGACATGCCTGGCAGCTGCCTGGGAGCTCTGGGAGGCTGGAACCAGGAATTGCTGTCTGAGCCCCTCTGCAAGCAGCCCGTGCTGCCATCACCAGGAGCAGCAGCCGTTCCTTGGGGTGCTGTTGGGCTGTCAGTGGCTGTGCCCAGGCCGAAGCATCTCCAGGAGCCTGTTCAGAGCAGCCCAGCCCAGGAGCAGGGGCAGCCCTGGAGCCGTGTCCGTGCCGGCGCCGGCGGCACCGAGCGCCCGTCCCGGGGCTGTGCCTGGCACGGGCAGGACGCTGCAGCACAGCCCCTCCCCTGAGGGCCCAAGGACAAGAGGGGCTGGGTGCCTTTCAGGGGCTCCTGGCCTCCTCCTGCCCCCCCGTTCCCCGCGGCTGGGACACACAGAAACACCCAGGAGCGCTGCCGGCAGCGAGCAGGAGACACCGAGGCCTCTGTGCAGCAGCTCTGGGCCACAAGAGCAGCTCTGGCTTCAGCAGCTGCCTTCATTTTGGCAACACTCACCTGCAGGAAGTGCCACCTGCCACTGTCCAGAACAGCTCAGGCCATGCAACAAGGGAAGCCTCAGAACCTGTCCTGCTCACTTCTCCCTACAAAGAGACATTGCAAGAGCAAATCTGCAGCTGCTGGGTAAATCCTGGAAAGGGCAGGAAAATCAGGGTTATGGGAAGATTTGGTGCTGTCGTGTCAGCTGCCAGCCGGTTCTACCCAGCAGCCGTGGCAGGGGCTGGTGTGTAAAGCAGCTTTAGCAGGAGAGAAGGAGCTGCAGTTTCCTGCTGGTGCCAAGGATTCCCAGGCTCGGGAGCTGCATACCTGTGAGCCAGAGACCAGCTCAGTCACTTGCAGCACAGCCCAGGTAGTGCCAAGGCTGTGAGTTTAATTCTCGCATGGGCTGTGTCCTCGAGAGTCACGTTTTAGGAGCCCTCTCAATCCCACTATATCCTGTGACCTGGAAGTAAAGAGGAAAACCTTCAGCTGAGTTTTATTACAAGAGATTTTGCCATCGCAGAGCTTTTTTTGAGTCGCAAAGCCAGGTGGAGGTGGAGCATCCCACGTGGCAGCCGTTGCAGAAGCGCCCCGAGCGGCTCCTGCCGCGCCCCAGCCCGTTCCGCAGGAGTGCGGCGGGCAGGAGCCCCGGGGGCTGCGGCGCACGGGGACGGGGAGCCCGGCGCCGCTCGGCGCTGCGGGGCCTCCGCACACCGCGGGACGGGGGCACCGGGAGCGGCGGGATTCCGGGCTCCCGGGGCCGGCACGGCGCTCCCCGTGCCCCGGCTGATTCCAGCCGCGATGCAGCGAGATCCCGCCGCCGTTCTCGGCAGAGCCCCGGCTCCCCGCGGCAGCAGCGGGACCGCGCCCGGAGCCGACACCGGGGCAGAACCGACACCGCCAAAACCCAGACCCGACCCCTGGTCCCACCTGAGCACCTCGGGATCCGGGCAGCACCGGGAGCGGTCCCTGGCTCAGGCTCGGCACAGCGCTCCGGCTCGGATCCCGCCGCACCCCAGCACGAACGTCCCTGTATGGAGCGGGGCGACAGCGGCTCGGCCGCACTTGAAGGGCGCGGGCGGGGCGGGGCGGGGCCGGGGGCGGGGCCTGCACAGGTGCGCGGGGCTCCAGAGCGCATGCGCGGGGAAGAACCTGCACAGGTGCGCGGGGCTCCAGAGCGCATGCGCGGGGAAGAACCTGCACAGGTGCGCGGGGCCCCAGAGCGCATGCGCGGGGAAGAATCTGCACAGGTGCGCGGGGCTCCAGAGCGCATGCGCGGGGAAGAACCTGCACAGGTGCGCGGGGCCCCAGAGCGCATGCGCGGGGAAGAATCTGCACAGGTGCGCGCGGCCTCAGAGCGCATGCGCGGGGCGGGGCTGAGGGGGATTTAAACGGCGGAGGGAGCCCAGCGGAGCCATTTGTTCCTCGGATTTCGTGACGGGCAGGTGGGTCTCCGTCTCTTTCTTCCTCTATATTTCTGTTCTTTTTTATTTCTTTTTCTTTACACCTCTCCTTTTTTCCCTCCTTTCCTCCCCCTCCCCCACCCCCCTACACCCTCCCCCCCTAAACCCCCCCCCTCCCTCTCCCCCCCTAGCCCTCCCCCTCCCTCCCCCCCAAACTCTCCCTTCCGTCCCCCCGGCCCGGCCCCCCCATCCGCCCCCCCATACCCATACACACCCTACCCTGTCCTGTCCTATTCCACCCTACCCCTATCCCTTTCTCCTCCTGCTCCTCCTTCTACCCTTCCTTCTCCTTCTTCCTTCACGCTCCCGTTCCCCCGCCACCGCACCTTTCCCCATTCCCTCTCCCTGCTCCCATTTCCCCCCAATTCCGCTCCCCCCCTCCTTCCTCCACTCTCCCATTTCCCCCCCACCGCCCCTGTCCCTGTCCCTCTCCCCGCTGCCCCGCACACCCCTGGCACCCCCCCGCCCTCGGTCCTTGGTCACCCGCCCCGCCCACCCCCGTCTGCCCCCCCGTGTCCCTTCTCTCCGTCCCTTGTCCCCGTCTGTCCCCGTCCCCATCCTCCGTCCCCCGTTTCTCTGTCCCCGCACGGCGGGGGTTCGGGGCGCCGGATAATAAAGGCCGGAGAGCCCTGGCCGGCGCCCCCCCACGGTCCCTGCAGCCCCACACGGGGACTGCGCGCTCCGCGGGTGTCCCCATTCCGGTCCAACACACGGCCCGACACCGCCGGGGCTCCGGCTGTCCCTACATCACACGGGGGTCCCGGGGCAGCGGGCTGGGGGTTCAGGAGGGGCCCCCTCGCTAGGAGGGGGGTCCAGGGGGGCGGAGTTTAGGCTGGGCCCCCCTCACTAGGAGGGGGGTCCAAGGGGGGGGGTGGGAGGGGGGGTGGTAGGAGGGGGCCCCCTCCGGAGGGAGGGGGCCCTGGGGCAGGGCGGGGGCAGGCCCCCTCCGGAGGAGGGGGGTCCGGGGTGGGAGGGGTTTGGGGGCTCCGCCCCTGGCCCCTCCCACCTTGGGCCCCTCCCCTCCGGACGGGGTCCGCCCCCCCGAGCCCCGCTCCCAGGGACCTCCTCCCGGACGGGGCCCCGGGGGAGGGAGGGGTGGGGAGGGAAGCAGAGGGGGTCACGTCACTCAGCAGCGTGAACGCCAGACAAACGAGCGGCCCTGCCCGTCCTGCCCCCCCCACCCACCCCACCCCACTCCTCCCCCAGGGCCCCCGTCCGGAGGAGGGTCCCTGGGGCGGGGCTCGGGGGGCGGACCCCGTCCGGAGGGGAGGGCCCAAGGTGGGAGGGGCCAAGGGGCGGAGCCCCCAAACCCCTCCCACCCCGGACCCCCCCTCCGGGGAGGGGGCCCACCCCCGCCCCGCCCCCAGGGCCCCCTCCCTCCGGGAGGGGGCCCTCCCTCCCTCCCACCCACCCACCCCCCCCCGGGCCCCCCTCCTAGTGAGGGGGGCCCATCCTAAACCTGCTCCCCCTGGACCCCCTCCTAGTGAGGGGGCCTAGCCTAAACCCCCCCGAACCCCCCTCCTAGTGAGGGGGCCCAGCCTAAACCCGCCCCCCCTGGACCCCCTCCTAGCGAGGGGGCCCCTCCTGAACCCCCCAGCCCGCTGCCCCGGGACCCCCGTGTGATGTAGGGACAGCCGGAGCCCCGGCGGTGTCGGGCCGTGTGTTGGACCGGAATGGGGACACCCGCGGAGCGGGCAGTCCCCGTGTGGGGCTGCAGGGACCGTGGGGGGCGCCGGCCAGGGCTCTCCGGCCTTTATTATCCGGCGCCCCGAACCCCGCCGTGCGGGGACAGAGGGGGGACAAGGGACGGAGAGAAGGGACACGGGGATGGGAAGGGCAGGGAGGGCTCGGGCTGCGGAGGGAAGGGAAAGGCCGGGGCGGAGAGAGGGACGTGACACAGGAGGGGAACAGGAGAAGGAGAATGGGGGATCAGGTTTGGGGGAGAAAGAAAAGGAACACGGGGAGGAGGGAGGAAAGGTAGAGGGAGGAACAACAGGAGGGGAGGCCGAAAGGGGAGGGAAAGGGTCGGTGTGAGGAGGAGAGACAAAGAAGGAAAGGCTGAGGGGAAAACAGAAGGGGAGGCCGAAAGGGTCGGTGTGAGGAGAGAGACAAAGGAGAAAAGGCTGAGGGGAAAACAGAAGGGGAGGCCGAAAGGGTCGGTGTGAGGACAGACAAAGGAGGAAAGGCTGAGGGAAAAACAGGAGGGGAGGCCGAAAGGGTCGGTGTGAGGAGAGACAAAGGAGGGAAGAAAGGCTGAGGGGAAAACAGAAGGGGAGGCCGAAAGGGTCGGTGTGAGGAGAGACAAAGGCGGGAGGAAAGGCTGAGGGAAAAACAGAAGGGGAAGCCGAAAGGGTCGGTGTGAGGAGAGAGACAAAGGAGGGAGGAAATGCTGAGGGGAAAACAGAAGGGGAAGCCGAAAGGGTCGGTGTGAGGAGGAGACAAAGGCGGGAAAGGGAGAAAAAGAAGGGGAACACGAGAAGGAGGAAGGAGGGGGAGAAGGTCTGAGAAGAGGGAAGGCCGAAGTCCAGCCTGTCGCTGTGCGCGGAGCTCCAACGCACGCATCCGTCCCCACCGAGCTCAGCCTGAGCAAATGGCGGCCGAGCCAATTTCCGCGCCTTAAATAACCTCGGACCCGCCCCGCGCATGCGCACTGAGGCCCCGGCCCGCGCAGCCGCACTGAGGCCCCGGGCACCTGTGCCGGGCCTGGCCCCGCCCCTGAATCACCACCCGGTACCGCCCCCGGTACCGCCCCCGGCGGCAGCAGGACCCCGCGGCAGAGAAAGGCGTCCTTGTTGCTGCCTGTCGCCGCCTGCCCGACTCCCGCGCGCCCGCGGCGTCGCTGAGCCCACAGCCCGTGTCCGCTCTCCCGGAAACGCCGCAGAAAATCGCGCCGGGGGGATCGGTGTCGGCGCCTCGCGCAGGCAGTACGCAAATCACAATCGGGTCCTTGCTTTCCCGCCCTTTCTGCCGCCATATATAGAAGGTCAGGGCAGTGGCGGCCGAGCCGCCATCTTGGCAGTGGCAAGACGTCATTTCCGCCCTTCTCTGTTGCCATCTTTAGTATTGGCAGAGGCCACTTCCTGCACGGCTGCCATCTTTGGTGTGGTACCCTTACAGCCCCTCGCAATGCCGTCATTCAAAGCCGCCTGCCTGAATCCGGCAACGACGCCGAAAGGGGCTCCGCCGACGCTCGAGCGGCGGCAGGCACGGGCGGGGATGCTTCTCTTCGCCGGGCTCCTGCCGCAGGCGGCATCTGCAGCGTGGCGGCAGTTCTACAGGGCAGGGTCCCGGCAAGCGGTCGCATCCATCACCAGCAGGGCACGCGCGCAGCACCGCGCCGTGTCCACAAGGCGGCAGCACTGCCCGGGCGCCGGCTCGGCGGCGGCTGCAGTACCGCGCCGTGTCCACAAGGCGGCAGCACTGGGCGGGCGGCGGTAGCGGTGGCTGCAGTACCGCGCCGTGTCCACAAGGCGGCAGCACTGCCCGGGCGCCGGCTCGGCGGCGGCTGCAGCACCGCGCCGTGTCCACAAGGCGGCAGCACTGCCCGGGCGCCGGCTCGGCGGCGGCTGCAGTACCGCGCCGTGTCCACAAGGCGGCAGCACTGGGCGGGCGGCGGTAGCGGTGGCTGCGCCGCCGGGGCTGCGGCGCTGCCGGGCCGGCGTCCCACGGGGATTGACACGGGAGGGACGGGGTCAGCGCTGGGAATGGCCTCAGGGTCCCTCGCCAGGGACAGGGTCAGCGCTGGGAATGGCCTCCGGGTCAGGGTCCCTGCGGAGGCGCTTGGACACAGGAGATGCCTTCATGTACAGGGTGACACCTGGGCGGGGGGGGGGCCCACGTGTTGAGGGACCGGGGCGGGGCTGCGACGGGCTGGGCTTGCGTGAGAAGTGGATTTTTGGGTGAGTGACAGGCGCGGTGGCGCACCGAGAAATTGGCTAGTTAGCTAACTCTTGAATTAAGTAACTGCCCAAGTAACTCATAACGTGTGGCAGTAGTGAACTCTCTCCTTTTAGAAGTACTCCATAGTAGGCATGTAATGTTCGATCAAGGTCATTATTAGTCACTGCCATCTGGAGTATTAATTAGGGGCCCTACCGGGTATAGATGAAAAAGAAGAAAAAATATGTATGTCTGGTGCAGCAGTAGAAAATTTCAGGCTCCTGAGGTTTAAATATTTTTATTTAAATAATAACGTAAGGTTTTTTTGGTGTTTTGTTTTTTTTTTTTACTTGCAGGGAGCCTGAAAATTTCTACTGCTGTTTTTTAAATTTTACAGCTAGAAAGGAAAAAAAAAAGTTAGAAATAGAGAGGAAAAAAAAGAAAAAGAAAGAGTGAGAAAGAAAAAGAAACAGTGTTAGAGACTACTAGAAACAGGGAAAGAGAAATAGAGTCAGACAGAAATAGAGAGAAAAACAAAAGAAATAGACAGAAAAAGAAAAGAAATAGAGAGAAAAAGAAATAGAGTTAATGCTACAGCAAATATGAAAAAGAAAGACAGGAGCCAAGGGGAAGACGTGGGGTATCCTGACTAGGGGTGACTTAACTTTATTGAATGAATGTTTTTATTCACAGCAAAAGACAGCAAGGTGTACAAAGGCAAGTACGGGTACCAATTCAGTTACAGGTGCACTCCACGGACACGCTGCTAAAGGTGAATTTACATGCAGAGCAATACACGGAAATGCAGCAGCAAGCGCAAACACGGAACAATGCAGGGGAACGCAAACCGAATATATGTATTAAAGCAATAGAACCATTTTTCTGTTTCTGAAGTGTTGATTACAGTTGCTATTATTTGTACGTGAAACCCAACATAGAAGCAGCAGAACACAGAAAACAGAAGACCTGTCCACCACACACGACTCTTTCAGCTCACACACAAACTCACCGTGGCTCTCGTCTCGACTGGGTGCTCCTCAGGAGCCTCAAACAGCCTCCTGCTGGCAAAAACCTGGTCCTGGGACTGTCCATGCCTCAAAAATCCTGCTGCTGGCAAAACCCTGGTCCTGGGACTGTCCATGCCCAACCTCTGGGGATGAACGTAACCTTGTTGGCTGGGACCGAGGGAAAAAAACCAGCTGGGGGGAAAAACCCAACCCCCTGGCTGGGTACTTGTTCTAAATTTAAAAATGAGCTGATAAACGTGAAAGGTAAAAACCATACACACAAAGTTAGAAGCAGTCAGCACACACACTGGCACAGCAGACAGGAGCAGATGCAGACAGACACAAACTCTCCAGACAGACAGACACGAACTCACTCTCCAGACAGACAGACAGACACAGACACTCTCCAGACTGACACAGACACAGACTCACTCTCCAGGCAGACACAGACAGACACAAACTCTCCAGACAGACCGACAGACACACACTCACTCTCCAGACAGACAGACAGACAGACACAAACTCTCCAGACAGACAGACAGACAGACACAAACTCGCCAGACAGACAGACACACACTCCCCCTGTCACACTGCAGCTGACAGGCTGATGCAACCCTCACGTGAAACGCTGCATGAAGAGATGCTTCAGCACCTCCCCCGGCTGCTGCTCTTCACCACTGAGGGAGATTCCAGGGAAATCGGCAGCACTGCTGACTGCAGAGATGGGGATCCACCTCGGGGACCTGCGGGACAACAGGAGGTGGTCAACAAGTGGCTACCTGACAGCTAGAGGTTATCCCCATACATTTTCTACCCAAAAGCCCACAGAAAAGAGAGGAACAATAAAGGTCCACACAGTACAGATGCACACAGTAAAGGTACATGCAACCTAAGCCAAGAGACTCCATACAGTATAGCTACACAAGTATAACTACACACAGCAAAGGTACACACAGTATCAGCCAAGACAGCTACATACGTTTAAGCCAAGGTAGGTACATACACCATGGATGAGGACTGGAGATAACTCTCTGGAGGATTAAGTCTCAAGCCCAGCACTCTTAGAAAAGACAGAACCTATGGAACTAGTGAGGGCACATAAGGAGGGTCTAACACACTCCCTATAGAAGGCCAAGAGAATGGCACGTGAAAAGAAGGCACTTCCAAAGCTCAGGAGGAAGATGGATGAGAAGATCTTGTGTACTTCTTTCTGTCTCAAAAAGTAAAAAGGTAAATGTGCTGGAATAAGCACAATGCAGGAAAGTACAGGAGCAGAGTCTGGCTAGCATGGCTTGGAAGGATGCTGATAAAGCGTCTCGATGTGACAAAGGTAACACAGAAGACAACGGACACAAACGACACAACAGAGACACAGGTTACACAGGAGGAGGAACTGGAGCAGCCATCGAGTGGAGCGGCTCAGAGCCTGAGCTGGAATGAAGAACGTGCCACAGTCAGAGCTGGAGCTTCAGCAAGCAGGACTAGGAAACACATCCACAAGTGAAACAAGCAGAAGGAACAGAAATCACCTGGGCCCTCAGATATCCTGAGCAGTATCCCCTGAGATGGAGGGAGAAAGGGGAAAAAGTAAAGGAGTTCGGGGAGAAGGAAGGAGGGGTAGGGGGAGAGGAGGGGAGGTTTTTGGGGGCAGAGGGAAGGGAGAGAAAGAGGAGGAATACGCGGAGAAGGAAGGAGGGCTAGAGCGGGGGAGAGGTGGGGAAGAAGCCCCGCGGCTCACCTGGGCTCACCTGGCGAGCAAGGATCTCCTCCTCTCCCCGCGCCAGCGCCAGCGAGCGGCGGCCGCGCTCTGCAGCCTGCGAATCACCGCGGCCCCGTGCCCCCGTTCGGCCCGGTCCCGGTCCCGCCCCGTGCCCCCGGTCCCGCCCCGTGACCCGGTTCAGCCCGGTCCCTGTCCCGGTCCCGCCCCGTGCCCCCGGTCCCGCCCCCGGCCCCGCCCGGTCCCGCAGCGCCGAGCGCGGTTCGGGAGCGGCGCCGCTGCCCGAGCCCCCAGACCCCACCGGTTTGCAGAGCTCGGGGAATTTTTAGTCCAGCGTCGGCAGCGAATTAGAGGAGAGGGGTGGCCGGAGGAGCGCTGGATTGTTAATCGTGACCTGCCTCTGCTGGTGCCAGCTTCAGCTGAGCCTGGCACGGCACTGCAGCTTCAGAGCCACACGAGGCAGTCCCTATGCTCTGATGGGTGCATCAGACTTCACCAAAATCCTCCAGGAGAAGACAGAGAAAATAAGTTCTGGAGTATGACACTTCTCTCAAAAGCATTCTGTGTTAGAATCAGCTGTGCTGATGTGGAGGTAAGTGGGAATACCTGGATTTATCTATTCTATCTCCAGAGCCAAGCAGTCTGTCCAGCAATCCTGCCTACTCCGATGCCAGCCACTGTCTCGAGTTCCAGTTTGCCCCTCAGATGGAAAAGGTCAGGCAGGAATGTCAGGAATTCAGTATCAGCATATTTAACAGAGCAGGAATCTTGAACTGCATTCGAGTACCGCCCTAATCCTCCTCGGGGCTGGGACTGAACTGCTGAATGTTACTGGCAGGAAGCTTCTTCCCAGCTGCTGCTCCTCTGTCCTAGGCACTGCAGGGTGGCTGGACACACAGGTAAGGCTAGGGCTCAAAATCTGGTGGCAGTGAGGCAGAAGTTTGTTCTGGGAGGTGGTGTCACCTTGCCTGGGTGCTGGGGAACAGGCCAGGGCAGAGCTGCAGGTCAGGGGAACCAGCCCTGCTCCAGCAGTGCTGTCACCACGTCACTGCACTGGGGCAAGCACAAATCTGTCACCTTTAATCCGCCACAAAACAGATGCAACTCAGACATTATAGATTAGGCATGCAACATGTCATAGGTAACAAAGGATTAGATAGCAGTGTATATTAAATAAATCTTTGTAAGTAAAAAAGAAATCACAGAAACAATTGCTGAGGAACATGTCTGCAGGCTCAGGTCTAGAGCTGGTTGGGTTTTCTCTTTATAGCAGCAGCCAAATCCAGCATGGACAGATCTCGCACCAGAAGGCCATGTGCAGTGGGAAGGAGTAAAATCCCACGAATGCTGATGCTCAGAGCAGGTCTGCCCTCCCGGTGGTACAAAGTGCCTTCAGAGCCGGTGCCGTTAGCAACCAACAAGCCCGGTGTTAATCAGGTTCATTAGCAGGGCACACAAACAGCAGCGTCAACAGACCTGTGTTCCAGAGTGCCACATTTCCTCTGGAATGCCTCCACTGCAAACAGGAATGAGGCAAGGATGGAAAACAAATCACTGCACAGAGAGAATGACAGGGTTCAGCACGTTCTCCTCAAAGGCTTCATGCCTAGCCCAGCCCAGATGCTTTGTAGCACATGTACGAGGCAGTTCTGCTAGAACAGAGATCTGGACATGCTGTGCCAGGGCTCTGCTGTGCCTCGACACTCTTCTAGTACTTACACAAAAATGCAACATCCAGCCCATACTTCTGGATACAGAACAACAGTGATGTGCTTACTGAAGAGAGAAAGCTTCCAACAGAGCTTTCTCCTATCTTCCTCACGGTTTAGGAACATAAGGCTCAACGTGCTTTGAAAAAAGTCTGGTATGAAATTAAGAAAAATGCTCATTTTTCCAAGTATATGATATTTAATTGTAATGAAATAAAATCTGAAAATGTCTAAATCAATTAAGAAGTAAACATGAGTTGTAATACTATACCTGTACAATGATTAATTCCATTCATTGTCATTAGAAATAGTGTAAAATATTTATTAAGGGCTTTGCCTGCAGAGGCACAACATAAATAGAGTAAGTCCTGCTGCAATGTGATCAGCTCGCAGCGGCTGCGGGACGTCAGCAGGGCCACCCCAGGTGCCAGCCCAGCCTGCCGGGGCTGCTCCCGAGCCAGAGCTGGGACACTGCTGTGCCACAGTCCCTTGAGTCCCTTGGGCAGCTGCCAAAGCCAGCAGAACGTGCTTGGAGAGGGAACGGGTGCTGCAAAGTTAATCCACCCCTTCAAACCCCTGGGCATTCTCCACGGCCATGAGGAGCTTCTCCCGCAGGTCCTCAAAAGATTCATACAGAGGTAAGTCTAGGCGGTTAAAGCTGGAAGGGACAAGGAAAGAGTCACCAAATAATCCACGGAAAAAGAGAGTTTTAAAGAACTAGAAAAGATGAAATAATTTGGGGTCTTGATTAAGAATGCAGCTTGTGGCCCACACTGTTCCCTCTACACCTCACACCTGCCCAAGGTGAGCTCTGCAGTAACTGTGCTGCCTTCCTTTGCAAAACTGGGAGCAGGAAATTGGTAAGAATCACTTAGAAGAGGAAAAAAGCCAGCAGAAAGCCCCTCACTGTATTTAGATAATGTAAAACAATCTTTGTCAAAAGACTGATTTCTTGAGATTCAGCAAAGATATTCTGGATTTAGAGGACAGAACCTCTGCTCTCTGAGGAGGCAGGGGGGGAGAAATTAAACATCAAGAGAAAAATCTTCCAAAGGCAAAAGGCAGCAGAGAATTAGAACAAAGAGGATGGGTTGATTTTGGAGTGTGTTTGTGTTGTGTTTGCGTTTGGTGGGTTTTGTGCTTTTGTGTTCAGGTTTGTTTTTTAATTAAAGCTCACTATTCTATAGAATTAGTTTCACGGAAAGATCCCCAGTCTGCACTGATAATCTGTAAAGTAGTTTTCCAGTTCAGCACAATTTTCTTTAAAAAGAAAAGTCCCATTCTTGAAATGTAACAGAGCAAGACAAACTAGTACTGAATGCTTTCAATGTTTGCAAAATCCATAAACCAGGGTTAAATTATCTTTATAATGTTACATTTGTTTTGAAATCTCCAATGGTTTATGGGCTTTCTATGGCTGCTTGGTGATGTCTGACTTGGTTTATTACATCCACTTACTGGGACGTGGGAAATAAAATAGTATCCTTCAGTTTCTCAGTCTGTGAAGGCACTGGGGACCCTCAGGATCAAATGCTGTTTGATGCAGAGCTGAGCATGCTCAGCAGTGTGGCCTTTCTGGCAGGAGCAGCTCTGGAATTTCTGCTTTGGTGACTTACCAGGTGTGAGCTCGGGGCAGCTTATCAGGACTTCCCCACTGCTCTATTGTAAACAGCTGAGGACCATTTGAACCTGGGTGAAAATGAAAACCGTATGAACAAGTTGCTGGGCACTACACAGACTGCCTAAACATTGTTTTTAACGGGAAATGCTGGCAGCAGTCGCGGGCTGCGTTTCCCGCCCGCTCGGGCACTCTAAGGCGCCGGCGCGGCCCGTGCCTTGCCGCAGGGAGCTGTCCGCGCTGCGCAGCTCCGGGAACGGCCCGGCCAGGAGCGCGCAGGGGGGCTGCACTCACCGTAGAGCTCGGCGAATCCGTTCATGGGCACGCGGGACGTGCCGGTCACGAACTGCAGCAGCCGGATGCGCTTCTCGGCGTCCATCAGCAGCACAGCCTGGGGCAGAGGCACACCTCAGCGCTGCGGGGCCGTGCCTGGGGCACCGCCCGGGGCACAGCCTGGGGCACCGCCCGGGGCACAGCCTGGGGCAGAGGCACACCTCAGCGCTGCGGGGCCGTGCCGGCAGCCTGGGGCACAGCCTGGGGCACCGCCCGGGGCACCGCCCGGGGCAGGGCACAGCCTGGGGCACCGCCTGGGGCACCGCCCGGGGCAGGGCACAGCCTGGGGCACCGCCCGGGGCAGGGCACCGCCCGGGGCACAGCCTGGGGCAGAGGCACACCTCAGCGCTGCGGGGCCGTGCCGGCAGCCTGGGGCACAGCCTGGGGCAGGGCACCGCCCGGGGCACAGCCCGGGGCACAGCCTGGGGGCACCGCCCGGGGGCACTAGCCTGGGGGCAGAGGCACACCTCAGGCGCTGCGGGGCCGTGCCGGCAGCCTGGGGGCACTGCCTGGGGCACAGCCTGGGGGCACCGCCCGGGGCAGGGCACAGCCTGGGGGCACCGCCTGGGGGCACCGCCCGGGGCACAGCCTGGGGCACCGCCTGGGGCACCGCCTGGGGCACCGCCTGGGGCACAGCCTGGGGCAGAGGCACACCTCAGCGCTGCGGGGCCGTGCCGGCAGCCCGGGGCACCGCCTGGGGCACCGCCTGGGGCACAGCCTGGGGCAGAGGCACACCTCAGCGCTGCGGGGCCGTGCCGGCAGCCCGGGGCACCGCCCGGGGCACCGCCTGGGGCACAGCCTGGGGCACCGCCCGGGGCACAGCCCGGGGCACCGCCCGGGGCACAGCCCGGGGCACCGCCCGGGGCAGGGCACAGCCTGGGGCACCGCCCGGGGCACCGCCCGGGGCACCGCCCGGGGCACAGCCCGGGGCACCGCCCGGGGCAGGGCACAGCCTGGGGCACCGCCCGGGGCACCGCCTGGGGCACCGCCCGGGGCACCGCCCGGGGCACCGCCTGGGGCACCGCCCGGGGCAGGGCACAGCCTGGGGCACCGTCTGGGGCACAGCCTGGGGCACCGCGGGCTGCCCCTGCCGCGCCTCTGCAGGAGCTGCGCCTGCCCTCGCGGAGTGAGGAGGAGCAGCTCCTCCCCCAGCACAGCCACCCCCTCTTAGCAGTTTTCATGCAGAAAAATGATTGCAAAAAAGGGCAGTGACTTTCACTTACAGGACCCGTTAGGGGTGGTGCCCACTCTTACCTTCCAGAACCACTGGATAACAGGGTGATTTGGGCAGTAACCGTTTTTGTAGATGGTGTGCTGTCTCCAGTCATTGACATCGACGTCACCAAGGCCACACATCAGCAACTGCAGGGAAGCAGAAGGGTGGGATGTTTCCCTGACCTCACAGGGTAGCAAGGTGCCACTGCCCCTCAGGGCTCTGACCTTCGGGCACTTATGCACACACAGGGGAGAGTGAGAGCATCCCCAGAGCATCCCAGTTACTGCAGAAGGGCTGCACACCGCCATAGTGCGACAGCCACGTCCCAGTGTTTGGCTCAGATGTGACTGGCAGAGAGAGGCATGGTGGCACTGACCCACCAGGCTGCCTCCAGCCTTTCAGAGGCACACCCCCAACCAGCCTCCTGAGTGCAGTTCTTCTCATGTCATAAATAGATTTATTAATTAGGAAGAAACATCTGATTTCCAACTCTGAGCAAGGCAGCCGTGTCTGCACGTTCCCTCAGGGAGAGAGACAGATGACTGAAAAGCCCAGAACATGGCACATCTGGCAGAGAACTGCCAGCTTGGGGCACCAAATTGACTCACCTCCAGTTCATTTTCATCAAAAATTTTAATCAGATCGATAGGAAGCAGTTCTGTGAATCCCTAAAAAGAAGAGCAAAGTTAAAACTCTCATCCCACATAAATCCTAATTAAAAAATCAATGACCAAATTACTTCAAGCTCAAATAATTAAACTTGAAAGAGAATGACCTTATTCCCATAAGGGAAAAATGATACATTCTTACACAAGATAAAACTGTAAAATCGTAAAACATAATGTATTCTATTTGCACTCCCTTTACACAGACACCAGTGGGTAAGAAACCTGTGTTAAAAACAACCCCTGGTTTTGTGAAAGAAAGGAGCTAAAGAGCCTCACCTCCAGAAAGGCATTCATTTGTTTCTGCACTCTGTTGACAAATCGCCACTGGATGACCAGGCTGCAGAAAGAAACAAAACCCCATCAAAAAACAAACTCATTAGCAGCTCTCAGCCAAGTGTTCAAAGGTTTCAGCAACCCCAAATGCTTTCAGTTTGTCATTTCCAACTTCAGCAAGTCCAGGTAACTAAGCAGCTTCCACCAGTTATTCCAATTTATTGGCTGGTGACTGAAGGAATTTTGAAGAAACAAACCAAAAACCCCAGTGACTGTGACCAAATCACAGTGGGAATATTTTCACTCCTGTAGGTACCTACGTGAGCAGACATTTTATTCTTCCAGAGCACTGAGTAATTAAAAATTCCCAGCAAAGTCTGCAAGCTCTGAGGAGAGCTGTCAGGACACAGCACCTCGCCTATAAATAAAGAAATAAACTGCAGCATCAAAGGGACACCTTGCTTCAGCACCAGCCACCCACAGCACAAACACCTCACAGGTGCAGGCATAAAAAGTCAATTCCAGGCATGGAATTGGTCCAGGTCCAGGCACTGGAAATGAATTCCCAATTTGCATGAATGCAGCAATTGTAAGGTCTTTCACTTTGGAAAAGGCCCTGATTTAAAATGCCAGCAGGTATTAAGTGAATTTAGCATTTTACATCGTGGTTGGTGGAAGAACCGAGAAATCTGAAAATGAAACCTAATTCCAGATTTGGCCAGTTTTGGTAGGATTGCTGGCACTGGACTCCTGGCTCTGGTCTGTGACTGGCAGAGGAGGACACTGGGATGAGGGCCAGGCTGGAGAGCACCTTCTGGCTCATCTGAATTGAGCCAGGTGTTGGAGAAGCACGTTTCCATGGGGGGGAATTTCAGGAGATCAAAGCACATCATTTAATTTACTCCTTGTTCTTGTATCTGACTGAATACAACCAATGTTAGCAGGAAGAGTTTTTTCCCGAGGATCCCTGATGCTCTGTGCAGTACAGACTCCAGGGATTGCAGCAGGGTCAATTCTAAGCACAGCTGCTCTTCCTTCCCCCCAGGCACATTCCATCATGGTACTTACTCAATGTATTCCCGCTTGTTTTCATTTGTTACCATGATTTCAGACCCATTGGGCTTCAGGTCCACTTGATATGTCTGCATTTCAAAAGACCAAAGGCTGTTATTTGAGGACATCTTTCTCCCAGAACCCACTCTCCCTGAGCAGTGTTTTACAAGCAGTATCAGGCAGTCAGGAGTAAATTGATTTACAGTTTTGAACAAACCTGTGCTGACAGAAGGGAAAACTGGCAGAGAGAGGCTGGCTATTTACTGATAATTTTATTACAATTATTATTTATAACAATGAAATTATATATTTATATAAAATAGAACCACAAAATAGGTACTTTATATACACAAAGTTATAATAGTTATTATTTGTAATACAAGAAGCTAAATCACATACAAATGCCCAAAGCCAACCAGTGTATTGCAAAACCTCTCTATTCTGGGGTTTCAATACTCTCCCTAGTTCTCCATGTAATCCATAACCTTATGTTGCTTCAGGAAAAAGGCAGCACTGGAAAGTGGATCAGAATATTTTTGACAGGACATTGAATGCATGGTTTGAAATGCTGAAGTCAGTTTTTATAAAAGGCCCTACAGTCCCCAGGTCCAGTTGTACCTGGAGCCAGGATCTAGGTCTCAGAAGTAAACAAAGGGAAAATGCAAAAAAAGGTCATAAAAACCTCTAAGCAAAATTGATTTAATTTAATGTCCACAACATTTTCATTTGTAATGGAGAAAGATAGGCTGTGACCCTTTTAAACCTGGCAGTTCTCCCTGGCATAGCAGCAGTGACAGGCACTACAGAGAGGACCTGGTGCCATCCTGCTGCTCTCCCCTGAGAACACCTTCAACTTCAGCAACCAAAGAGTCCCTGGGCATGTCCCAGCTGGACTGTGGGACACCTGCATCCCTCCTCACTGCAAGTATTTTACTCAGCTGCATCTCCAATTGTCCCAGAGATGTCACAGCTCCCTGACAGAACGTGGCAGCCCTGGTCCCAGCTGGGAACACAGCAAGGAGAGCTCATTGGTGCTTTCACCACCACCAGGCTGCTCAGTACTGAGGTACTTGTTGGCAATTACCAGTCCTAAGATGCAAATAACCTTTACATACCTGTCCAAAGTTTTCCTCATCTATGCAAAACATGAGATCCAGCTCCGTAGGGTCATTTTCCAGGATCCACTTCAGAGAGTTGTAGTATTCACTATCCTAGGGCAGATCACAATTAGGCAGTTTGAAAATGGGCAATTAGTGCAGAGCTGTAGAAAGCCAGGGGCCTGTGAGCACTGGCACAGGTTAAATAGGCTCTTACCACTGACTCCATGTCCTTCAGGGTTATGGGCTTCCCCAGCATCATCTTGTAGAAAGGTCTGATGAAGAAGCCTGTGAGAGAGAGGACAGCATTATCTGCCCTGCTCTGCAGCCCATTCAAACAGCCAACCCCAGCCTGTCCCAGAGCTGGGCCCTCAGGCAGTGCAGCCCCAGCCTGTCCCAGAGCTGGGCTCTCAGGCAGTGCAGCCCCAGCCTGTCCCAGAGCTGCCTCTCAGGGCAGCCCCTGCTGCCTGTCCCCAGTGAGCTGCTCAGGCAGTGCAGCCCTCCCCAGCCCCAGCCTGTCCCAGAGCTGGGCTCTCAGGCAGTGCAGCCCCTGGCAGCTCCCAGAGCTGGGCTCTCAGGCAGTGCAGCCCCAGCCTGTCCCAGAATGGGCTCTCAGGCAGTGCAGCCCCTCCCAGCCCCAGCCTGTCCCAGAGCTGGGCTCTCAGGCAGTGCAGCCCCTCCCCAGCCCCAGCCTGTCCCAGAGCTGGGCTCTCAGTGCAGCCTCCCAGCCCCCAGCCTGTCCCAGAGCTGGGCTCTCAGGCAGTGCAGCAGTGCAGCCCCTGGCAGCCCCAGAGCTGGGCTCTCAGGCAGTGCAGCCCCTCCCCAGCCCCAGCCTGTCCCAGAATGGGCTCTCAGGCAGTGCAGCCCCTCCCCAGCCCCAGCCTGTCCCAGAGCTGGGCTCTCAGGCAGTGCAGCCCCTGGCAGCCCCAGAGCTGGGCTCTCAGGCAGTGCAGCCCCTCCCCAGCCTGTCCCAGAATGGGCTCTCAGGCAGTGCAGCCCCTGGCAGCCCCTGGCAGCCCCAGAGCTGGGCTCTCAGGCACTGCAGCCCCTCCCCAGCCCCAGCCTGTCCCAGAGCTGGGCTCTCAGGCAGTGCAGCCCCTGGCAGCCCCAGCCTGTCCCAGAACGACCCTCAGGCAGTGCAGCCCCTCCCAGCCCCGCAGCAGCAGCACTCACCGTCCAGCAGCTTCCCGTGGTACACGGCCAGGCCGGCCACCCGGCCAATGAAGGTGAAGTACGACAGGTGGTCTTCGTTACAGAGACCTGAATTAGGATTAATCTGAAGTGTATAGTTGTCCCTTTTTGGGGAAAGAAAAAAAAACAGCTCAAGAAGCAAGTCTTTAAATAAGCAGACACTCAGACATGTTCACACATAGCTTGTGCCCAGGGGCACCTCCCTTCAAGGCCTTTCCAGCCTGTCCCACCACGCAGCCACTGGGGCTGAAGGGCTGGCACAGCAGCACCCCCAACCCACTGGGAGTAAGGCCCTCTCCCTTGCACAAAGGGACTGCTCCAAGATTTCAAGCTGGGCAGTCTGAAGCCCTGGGAACTCCTGCAGTGGGGACAAGCAGCTGTGCTCTGAGCCCTCTACAGCAGCACTGCGACTCTGGGCAGCAGAGGAAAGCAGCTTTTCTGTGACACTGCCCTCAAAACCTGCAGGTCTGCTGCCCTGGATATTGTCTGAGCTATGAAATGTTTCCTGGCTTCTCAAGGACCATTCCAGAGGCTCTCTGAAGAGCAGGAGGAGTAGGGCAGTGGGGCTCCCCAGGGCACCCTGGAAAGGGGTGCCACTTCTGCCCAGAGCAACTTTGCCTCTTATGCAAAATGTAATGTATAGAGCCCTTGAGAATATAAATACAACTTACGTTGCTGAGTATTCAAAGAGACCATAGTAAGGGTTAAACATCTCCTTGGACAAGAGAAAAAACCATTCTCTGGCCACACCTCCATAGTCAAGTCCTTTTTCTGACTCAAATTCAATCCACAGCCTGGCTTTTAATACATCAGGTCTCTTCACAGACATGATTCTTCTGTAGGACTCCTCAAAAATGTTATTTCTGTGTAATTTCATCTCAAATCTGTTGGGTATGTCAGCCTGTGTCAAAGAAGATTAGATTATCCTTGTTAGTCTCAAGAAATAGGCCTTAGGGCAAATTACTGGCTGGTAACAGCTCAGTGACAGATCAGACAGCTCGTGTTCCAGCCCCCCATGTTTTCATTCCCCAGTGCTCTCTCGGGGCACGTGTTGGGAACATGGGGGGAACTGGGCCAGTTCCAAAACAGTGCTGCAGACTCCTGTGGTAAATATTTGATGAAAACGACAAGAAATGTATCAAACAAATAAAACACAAAAAAAAAGAGGAAGATGGACATTTAACGGCATTCACATTTATCTAATATAAATGTGAGTCTTAAAGACTTAGGAAAGCTTTTAGTTGAGAAACCCCTCCAGCTGCAGCCTCAGGGGCAGCAGGGAGGGAGGGGCAGGTGTGTCCTGCAGGCTCTACTCACAGGTTTCTTCAGCTTCTTGCGGAAGTAGTCGTATTTCTGCTTGAACTCCCGGGAGTAGGGCACCGCCTGTGGGGAGCAGGGCAGGGTGGTCACCCAGCTGTGAGCACTGGGAGCCCAGAGCAGCTCAGGGTGGTCACCCAGCTGTGAGCACTGGGAGCCCAGAGCACTGCAGGGCAGGGTGGGCACCCAGCTGTGAGCACTGGGAGCCCAGAGCAGCTCAGGGCAGGGTGGGCACCCAGCTGTGAGCACTGGGAGCCCAGAGCACTGCAGGGCAGGGTGGTCACCCAGCTGTGAGCACTGGGAGCCCAGAGCACTGCAGGGCAGGGTGGTCACCCAGCTGTGAGCACTGGGAGCCCAGAGCACTGCAGGGCAGGGTGGGCACCCAGCTGTGAGCACTGGGAGCCCAGAGCACTGCAGGGCAGCGTGGGCACCCAGCTGTGAGCACTGGGAGCCCAGAGCAGCTGCAGGGCAGGGTGGGCACCCAGCTGTGAGCACTGGGAGCCCAGAGCAGCTCAGGGCAGGGTGGGCACCCAGCTGTGAGCACTGGGAGCCCAGAGCAGCTCAGGGCAGGGTGGGCACCCAGCTGTGAGCACTGGGAGCCCAGAGCACTGCAGGGCAGGGTGGGCACCCAGCTGTGAGCACTGGGAGCCCAGAGCACTGCAGGGCAGGGTGGGCACCCAGCTGTGAGCACTGGGAGCCCAGAGCACTGCAGGGCAGGGTGGGCACCCAGCTGTGAGCACTGGGAGCCCAGAGCACTGCAGGGCAGGGTGGGCACCCAGCTGTGAGCACTGGGAGCCCAGAGCAGCTCAGGGCAGGGTGGGCACCCAGCTGTGAGCACTGGGAGCCCAGAGCACTGCAGGGCAGGGTGGGCACCCAGCTGTGAGCACTGGGAGCCCAGAGCACTGCAGGGCAGGGTGGGCACCCAGCTGTGAGCACTGGGAGCCCAGAGCACTGCAGGGCAGGGTGGGCACCCAGCTGTGAGCACTGGGAGCCCAGAGCACTGCAGGGCAGGGTGGGCACCCAGCTGTGAGCACTGGGAGCCCAGAGCAGCTCAGGGCAGGGTGGGCACCCAGCTGTGAGCACTGGGAGCCCAGAGCACTGCAGGGCAGGGTGGGCACCCAGCTGTGAGCACTGGGAGCCCAGAGCACTGCAGGGCAGGGTGGGCACCCAGCTGTGAGCACTGGGAGCCCAGAGCACTGCAGGGCAGGGTGGGCACCCAGCTGTGAGCACTGGGAGCCCAGAGCACTGCAGGGCAGGGTGGGCACCCAGCTGTGAGCACTGGGAGCCCCACAGCATTTCAGAGGAGGGGACAGCCCTGCTACCCACACACTGTGCTACCAGCCCCCCCAAACCCACCCGGGAGGGGCAGCAGCCAGGAGAGATTTAAAAATCCCACAAAATGTCATCATTTTAATGATGATAATATGACTTTACTACAGCTATTAAATAATCTTTCTACATGCTTCCTTTATCTAAACACAATGTGTTTAAGTAATTCTGTTTGTCATGGCACCAGAAATATTATTAGTGAAAGCATTCAGATGCTTTCAGGATTAAGATGATTCCTTAGTGCTTCTGTGAAATGGATTAGCTCCTGCTTTCCCTTAAAAACCAACAAACAAACCACTGCCAGCCACTCAAGGGGACCATGATCATTTCATTTCCTTCAAATAAACTTTCTCAAATAGTCTCATTTATGCTCAGCATTTCTGGGGAGAGGCCTGTTAGCAATTTGCACAGTGCTGTGTGTGAGGATCTCCAGTTTTAAATGCCTGATAAATGGGTAAATCCCTCCAAAAGCAACTGTGGTCAAACAAGTGACTTACTGATATTATTACTAAGCAATTGGAATTACACTGTGCAGCAGGCTCATCTGCTGTGTCCTGAAACTCCTAACAGTCCCAAGGATTTATCCAGAATACAAAGGTACTCTTGGTACCAGAAAACATCTTGGGATTGGGAGTTTGATCATTCAGAATATCATAAAATGGCATAAACTGGCAGAACTCACCATAAAACCAGCATAAAAAGTCAAAGAATCACTTTTTGATCTTTTAAAAAATTGCTAACTGAAGTAAAATGCTGTGTTTATTTTTTTAAGGCTGATATTCTGAAACCTCTGTTTACCTGCAGGAAGTTTTATGTCTCATAAACTGACAGACCCATTTTTTTTTCCCACTTTGAATCCACATAGGCCCACCTCTCTCCTCCCAAGTGCAAACAGCTTTTTATTGTCCAGAGATCCTCAAATAAATAGAACACTGTGCCTGCTCAGTGGAATGCTACTGCCAGGAATGACCCAGGTAATGGTAAACAGGGGCACTTCTCCATAGGCATCCCCAAACCCTGGACAACCAGGGAGGCTGCCCAGAACCTAGTGTGACATTCCCAGCTTCTTCTGCCTTAGATGTGGCCAGAGAGCTCCTGCTTCCCAGGCTGCCCACCCCTGGCCTGCTGCTCTTCCAGCTGTGCCCCAGTCAGGGCATTTCCTGCAGCATCCCACAGCTGTACTTACTGGGCCTGTGATGGCTGGGTTCTGCAGCCTGGGGTCTTCCCACTGGGTAATTTTATTATCTGCAAATAACAAAAGAAATGATCCCATGGCTTCTCTGCAACCACACCATGAATTTCTCTTGGTTTTTCTCCCTAGCACTGCTCAGCCCTGTCAGGGTTAGCAAAGGCTTGTGTCTCCCCACCCTCCCCAGCCCCAACACACTGTTAAGTTGAAAACATTCACTCAAAAACACAGAACTACCCCAGAAGCCAGGGAATCTGCACTGCTTTGATGGCAATGTCTGCAGGAGTGAGTGACATGTTCATCTGAACGTGGGCTGGGATTGGAGACACGGCCTGATAGGTAAAGGAGCCCAAGGTTTTTGGCAATGACACCCTAGGTCACTGTTTGGAAATTCTGCATAGACAGCTGAGGTATCACACTTCTAAATCTGGAGGGAGCAACACTTTTCCTAGACTCTGATTTAATGAGAAGGTGAAGGAGGCAGAACTGTCCTGTTCTGGTGCAAGAGAATCACCCAGTAAGGACCAGTGGAGATGCTGGCAGTGGCACAACACAGCCCAGTTCCTTCCCTCTACAGCTTTGAGGAGCACCAGGATGACAGGAAAGGTTCTACAGGACCATGCTGGGACTGCCCTTCCTGCCTCCAGACAGCTGCTCCTCCCAAGATCCTGGACACGACGGAATCACAACAAAACAATGGTGTTGCAACAAGAAGCCAGTGCTCCAAAGCCCACCCAGCTGCCACCTGCAATGGCAAGGTGCTGGTCCCCCATGGGCTGCCATCCCTCTGCTTGTCACAGACACTCCTCTGGGCTAGGAACTGGGCAGCAGCAATCAGACTGCATTTTCCATGTTCCTACAACTGGAACAGCCCTCTAAGTCTGAGATCCCAAGCTGGTTTAAGAGGGACTGGGATCTGAAAGGTGTCATTCAGCAAATGTTAACTGGACAAGATTCTGAAGGACTGCAAGCACATTGCAAGACATTTGATCTACTAGTTAATTTAACAGCAAAATACTACTTTATTTCCCTTCACACATTAAAGTTATTTGTCCCCTGTGGAAATGCTGAGGAGGGCTGCCAGCCTGGGACCCCAGAGCTGCTGCCAAGGTGGGGCACCCAGCCCATCCCTTTGCATTTTCAACCCCTCCACTGGAATCCCCTTCTACAAAGTTCTTGTCACCTTGACACCAGCAGCCACAAATGACAGTGCCAGTTTTCTGTGAAATCAGAGGTAACACAGCTGGAAATGACTGACAGTGTGTCAGCTCTCTGCTCTCTCTACCTCAGAGTGTGCAATGACACCAAAAATCTCAGTCTAAGTTTCTTCTCAGAGTCTTACAGGGACTTCATATTAAAAATGCTGTTCCAGGGCTACAAGGGTCTGGCATGAACCACTCCACCTGGAACTGTAGCTCAGGATTCTCTGCCTGATCCCAAGTGGACATGGATAACAAATTCATTCTTTTTGAAGAATATTTTCAAAAGTCGCAACACTTTCAAAAATTTCAGAAATTTGAGTCTTCCCACCAATTCAATTCAATTCTCTGTCATAAACCAGGCTCTCAGGCCTCTGAGGATTCCCTCTTCTCCCTGCCTTTCCAAGGGCCCCACTATTTCCCTGAAGTTTGGGAGACAGAGAACTCTGAGGCAGACATTCCCAATGCTGGTGGCATCACAAGGGTTAGCTGGGATTTAGGCACTCCTGTCAATACACCACAGAGTGAAATAACTCATGTCCAGGTGATGGTATTGTTCCTGCCCTTTTCAACCAAAACTCTACTGATTATTCCCATTCTGAGTAACACTCTGCCATTCTCCTTACACAGCCCCTTCCTGCACACTGCAGTGGCCATTAGCCAGGCTCACTGTGACTTCCCATCCCATTCCAGTGAGCCCCTCTCCCCTCCCCTGCCCTGCTGCTTCCTGCTGAGCTAAGGAGCTCTTCTCCCTAACTCCTTGTGTGCATCCCTGATGCAGATGGTGAATACCACCAGGTGCTGGTGGATGTGGACAGACTTTGAGGGGAGCCCACTGGTGGTATCCAAGCCCCTTGTCTGTGAATCACTGCTAACTGCTCAGAAAAGGGCTGCAGAAGGGCTGTTTTCCCTCCTGATCCCTTCCACCACCTGGCTAGTAGGTGCCTGGGAGCTGCCAGGAAGGCAGCAGTGTGTGTGTGCAGGGAGCACAGTGTGTCCATGGGGTAAGGTGACAGAGCAGGGAAGGGCTCAGTGTCACCCCACAGAGCCAGGGAAGGGCTCAGTGCCACCCCACAGAGCAGGGAAGGGCTCAGTGCCACCCCACAGAGCAGGGAAGGGCTCAGTGCCACCCCACAGAGCAGGGAAGGGCTCAGTGCCACCCCACAGAGCCAGGGAAGGGCTCAGTGCCACCCCACAGTGCAGGGAAGGGCTCAGTGTCACCCCACAGAGCCAGGGAAGGGCTCAGTGTCACCCCACAGTGCAGGGAAGGGCTCAGTGCCACCCCACAGTGCAGGGAAGGGCTCAGTGCCACCCCACAGAGCAGGGAAGGGCTCAGTGTCACCCCACAGAGCCAGGGAAGGGCCCAGTGTCACCCCACAGAGCAGGGAAGGGCTCAGTGCCACAGCCAGCCTCTGGCACCAGCCCCACCTCTCATCTCCCAAGGATGAGAAAAACATTTCAAAAACAGGACAAAGAGCACTGGAGAACTGCAGAGTCACAGCAGGGAAGCAGGACAGGACAGCAGCTGACTCTGTCTGACCTGTCCTGCTGGTTTGTCCCCTCCAGCCCCCAGCCCAGCCACCACAGCAGTGCTTGGGCACCAGGCTGGGACCAAAGGGACATTTGCTGCAAACAGGCAGCATTCTCTAAAGCTTCCCTCAACTTTTGTGGAAAATGCTATAAAAGAAGTAAATCCAATCAGATCAAAAGAGACTAGAGGGAGAATTCAGATGCACATAAATTTTGCTTCCTAACAAACTCTTTGAGGAATTCTAATTAATGTATGACTTTAACATTCCATTTTAGGGACTAACAGATGCTCAAATAGCTTTAGGAGACTGAAAAATGCACGAGTTTTAAGAGAGATTGGGAGGCTCAGCAGTTACACAGGTGTTTTAAATGGGACAGTTTTATCCTGTGACTCCTTAGTGGCAGCAGTTTAGAATCATTTGCCATAGTTACATTTCCTGACCTCTGTTGGGAAAAACAATTACAGAAGTGATAAAGGATAATAACTCTGTACTGAAGTTTGGAAGAGGTTTAATGGGTGCTTGACAAATGTATTATTTCTAATGTCTAGTTAGAGGTATTTATACCATTTCAAAACTGGTATTACTTTAAAGGCAGTCTTTTAATAATGACTTAATACTGTCATCTTTATGGATGAGCGTGGGTGTCAGTGATACTGAGGGACAAACCTAATTCTGTCAAACATGGCTAAGTTTAGGTTTTAACTCTGTGTGCACCCTCCTCTGATGGTTATGAGAGTTAGCTATGGATGTGAAGAAATGTCTCATTATAAGTCTTAAAATCTTAAAAAGAACAACCAAAAAAAAAAAAAAGAAGACCCAGCCCAGCCTTTGTGGGCTGCTTTGTTTTCAAACACCAACAAAACTCACACAGCAGTTCTGAGATGCTCTAGGAAGACAAATCTACAATGAAACATCACTTACACTAAAACTCCACTAACAGAACTGGAGAATATTAATGGCTGGTGCAGTTTCACATGCTCTAAATAGGAAATAAGATCAGAATCAGCACTGCCACAGACCTGAAAGCAGAGGAAAGTACTTCTCAGTGCTAATTGCTCCACTGCCTATATGTGGAGCTGTGGCTACAGGATCTTTTCTCATCTTATTTTCTATTCCTAGTGTATATTTTAATTTATTAAGTGCAAATAAGCCATGGGATCATCAACAACAACAACAACAAATTCAAAATATCAACAAGAACAAAAGAAACCACAGAGAGGAAATGTTAATGCTTCACAAGTCAGAGAGGGACAAAGCTTGATGAGCCAATTAAAGCAAGCTTCCAGTGAATGTACAGTACCGTAGGAGGGCACTAAGTCTCTGGTATCAATGTCTCCACAAATCAACACCTGGCTTCCTAAATGAAGAGTAAAATCACAAAGCTTTCACTTCAATACTTAGTATCTCCCTTTGTCTATTTGCTCTAGTACCTGAGTGCTTACTTACTATGGTCTATATAAAACGTCCTTCCATCCAGGTGTATCCTTTCCTCCCAGCCAGGCTAGAAATGGGAAATAAAAACAAAGAAAAGAGTAAATGAAATAGTACCAGTCTCACACAGCCTGAAGCAGTGCACTGCCCACACCTCCTGGACTTGTCTCCAAGATGCTGGTGAGGTAGGAAACCCCAAGTGACCAGATGCAAACTGGCAAGGCCAGAAATCCAGGCAGACTCAGAGCTAGATCTCAGATAGGTGATTGCCTCCCATGCAGGGAATATCTCTTAAAGCTTGGAAATGGAAACCTGTTGCCTCAGGATTCCCACCCATTTCCTGCTGTGAGCAAACAATCACAGAGAACAGATGGTCCATCGTGGCTTAGTGTGAAACCTTCTGCTCCTTCTGTGGGCTGTTTGCTGTAAATGTGTAACCCAGGCTGCTGCACAGTGGGACAAGAATGTCCTAACCCAGTCCTCAGTGCTGCCCTTGCCATCCATTCCCCCTGCTCGTGCCCCAGGTGCCTGCAGGGCAGGAAGGAGGGCGGATGGCAGGCAAGGGGACAGGCAAGGCTGGCCAGCCCGGGCTGCCAGAAATGCACAGGAGAAAGTATTTCACTGCAGTCTTGCAGAAACTCAGGCTGAATTCTCTGGTCATCCCAACCTCACTCCAAAGCAGGAGGTTGAACTGAGGTGAATCTGCTGTTAGTGACAAGTCAGGCTACCCTGGTTTCACTGCATGTGTCACCCCTTGCAGTTACCAGGACAAATTGCTGCTGTGACCAGGAATGTGTCAGTCTTCACATGTTACTCTCTGCCTATAAAGTCTGGAGTATTTTAAAAACAAAGCAAATCTCTGCATTTGACACATCTGTAAATCCCCATTATACTTTGGTTACAAGTATGACAAAACTTCTGAAATTAAATTGATGATCTGCTCTGCAAAATATGGAGATTTCATTGAAAAATCAAAAATTATTCAGATTTCTTAATGCTAGACTATGCTGGTGCACTGACAGAGTTTGCTTGGCACAATCTGCTCTGGTTTCCCAAGCAGTAAATGATTACCTCAAAGCACAGTCAGAGACACAGCCCAACACTTCAGTAGCACAGAAAGAGGCCACCATGAGTTAGAGCCTGCTGGCTGGCTCTGGAGGGCCCGAGCAAGCCCCAGCACACAGCAGGGCTCCAGAGCCTCCAAGAAGGGCTGCAGCAGCCTGTGCCAGGACACAGAAGAGCCTGGGACAGCAGGGTAGGTTACAACACAGCCACAGCATCACTTACAGGAAGAGGGCCCAAGTCATTGGGGTTCAGAGATGCTTTGGATCTCAAATGCACTGGAAACTTCAGCCGTGGATCTTCCTGGAACACAGATATGCAACCATAAACCCAACAGACAAGGCAGACCTACCAAGTCAAGCACAGACCTATCTGGAAATGTTCCTACATTAGTTGCTCTTTTATTTTTGGAGAATAAACCAGAACATGCCTTATTGGGAGTCCTACAGTGCAATGAGTTTTCCATCCAATGTGTGCTGTGTCCAGGGCTCTGCCTCACCAGGGCTGTGCCACACAGACACCTCTGGGCTCTCAGCAGAGCAGCACACAGCCCAGGCAGGCTGTGCCACACAGACACCTCTGGGCTCTCAGCACACAGCCCAGGCAGGCTGTGCCACACAGGCACCTCTGGGCTCTCAGCAGCACAGCCCAGGCAGGCTGTGCCACCCAGGCACCTCTGGGCTCTCAGCACACAGCCCAGGCAGGCTGTGCCACACAGGCATCTCTGGGCTCTCAGCACACAGCCCAGGCAGGCTGTGCCACACAGGCATCTCTGGCTCTCAGCACACAGCCCAGGCAGGCTGTGCCACACAGACACCTCTGGGCTCTCAGCACACAGCCCAGGCAGGCTGTGCCACACAGACACCTCTGGGCTCTCAGCAGAGCAGCACACAGCCCAGGCAGGCTGTGCCACACAGACACCTCTGGGCTCTCAGCACACAGCCCAGGCAGGCTGTGCCACACAGGCATCTCTGGCTCTCAGCACACAGCCCAGGCAGGCTGTGCCACACAGGCACGTCTGGGCTCTCAGCACACAGCCCAGGCAGGCTGTGCCACACAGGCACCTCTGGCTCTCAGCACACAGCCCAGGCAGGCTGTGCCACACAGACACCTCTGGCTCTCAGCACACAGCCCAGGCAGGCTGTGCCACACAGACACCTCTGGCTCTCAGCAGCACAGCCCAGGCAGGCTGTGCCACACAGGCACCTCTGGCTCTCAGCACACAGCCCAGGCAGGCTGTGCCACACAGACACCTCTGGCTCTCAGCACACAGCCCAGGCAGGCTGTGCCACCCAGGCACCTCTGGGCTCTCAGCACACAGCCCAGGCAGGCTGTGCCACACAGGCACCTCTGGGCTCTCAGCACACAGCCCAGGCAGGCTGTGCCACACAGGCACCTCTGGGCTCTCAGCACACAGCCCAGGCAGGCTGTGCCACACAGGCACCTCTGGCTCTCAGCACACAGCCCAGGCAGGCTGTGCCACACAGGCATCTCTGGCTCTCAGCACACAGCCCAGGCAGGCTGTGCCACACAGAGCACCTCTGGCTCTCAGCACACAGCCCAGGCAGGCAGCAGGAGGAGGCCCTTACCCAGGTGGTGGTCTTGGTGTTGTGGTCGATGAAGAAGGGGCGGCCGTTGGGGGCGATGCGCATCTCCCAGCCCGGGGGCAGGAAGCTCTGGGCCCCCTTGTGCTGGGGCTTGGGCGAGTTGTAGGGGGATGGCTGCGGGGACTGAGGGTTGGACAGGGTGTCCTTCACCGCCCTGCGCACCGGGGAGTCCTTCATGCCCTGCAGGGAGAGAGCAGCAGGCTCACAGAGCCATCCCAGAGACAGCACCAGGCTCACAGGGGCTGCCAAACCAACCCACCCTGGCTCCCAGCGAACAGCTCTGCATTCCAGATGTAGTTGGGACTGATTTCTAGAACTCAATTAGCTCTATCTGTGCCTTCTGACATGCCCAGTCTGTTGCTGTGAAGGACGTGGCGTTCTGTGCCTCCTCTGCAATCACCATGTCCCCAGTATTTACACTTGGTTGTACCTTCCCCTGCACCTGCCCTGGACGTGTTCATATTTCATTTTACCAAGCAAAAGACAAAAGCAGTGCTTTGTGCTTCAGGGGCAATGCATCTAATGTAGAAAACAGCCTTTAAGTGCAAGGCTGTGTGAGCCACGGTGTGGAGAGAAGTCTGAAGCACTGGCTCTCTCCAGCACAGCCACGAGTGGCTGAGGTGAGACTCGAACCACACCATCAGGCTGGGACGGTGTGAGGAGCCACTGCAGCTGCTGCTCAGCCACGTCCCCGTGAGCAGCAGTGCCCAGCGTCTGGAGAGACTTTGGCAGAGACAAGCAAGGCAGGGGCAGGGGCAGGGGCAGGGGCAGGGGCAGGGGCAGGGGCAGGGGCAGGGGCAGGGGCTCACCTCGAGCGGCGCCGACAGCGTCACCGTGGGCGAGCTCAGGCTGCGCGGCCGCCGGATCTGGGGCTCGCTCAGGTGGTTGCTGCTCGTGCCTGGCCCCATCCCATCCTCAGCGAGCTGTGCAGAGCAAAGCCAGGTCACAGACAGCACACACACTGCCCCCACACGGGACACCTTAAAGCTGATGCCACTGTTATCAGCACCACTGCTCTCCTTAACCCCATTCCCTTAAAGGCCGGGTATTTCATGTAATGCCACTGGAAGGCCCAAGAACGTTTGGTTCTATTAATAGCTCCAGCCAACTTTCAAATCCAATCTGACGAACACACTTTTAACACTCCTTTTAAGAGCTCTTCTGCACCTCTGGAAATCCCCTCCCTTGCAGCAATCACCTTAACCTGTGCCTTGCCATAATGAAAAGAAGCGAGCAGAACCGCCCCAAAGGGCCGCGGCGTTTCAGGCTGACGCTCAGGCCGAGCCCCAGCAGCAGCAGTACCTGCACGATGGGCCGGGTCCACGTGGTGGTGCGGTTGTTGTGGTTCACGTAGTAGGTGCGGCCCTTGGCGTCCTTGCGCTCCTCCCAGCCCGAGGGCAGCCCGGGCGTGGTGTGCACGTACGCCACCGACGGCTGCTCGGGAAAAGCACGCACGTGTCAGGTTACAATCGCTAAACAGCATTTCAAAGGCTGGCTTTGGGAAAAAACAACTTGTTAACTTACACTCTTCCTAATCACAACAACCTTATGGAAAAATCCACGTTCTGATTTAATGTAATTCAAGCTCTTTGTCACTTGCCTTTGAACCAAATAGAGATCTTTTGGGTCACTTTGACACAGATTCAGCAAACAGACAAGTTTATATGCCATCAAACATTCTATTTTGTTACACATAATGACAAAAAGGAACTCCATGCTTTAATGAGTTATCCGTACAAGGCTGAGATTTCTTCCTTTTATCAGTTTGGATAAGTAAGAGTTGAATAGCCATGCAGTCAAGATCTCCCAAGTCCTGCTCTCTTCTTTACCCCAGGGTGTCTTGAATCAATTGCCAGAAACTACCGTGGGTTTACAAAAATAATTTTAACCACTTTGCTCTGTCACAAATGCTGCACTCAGGGCTCAGTGACCCAACGAGACAAGCCCAAAGTGGAGCCTCAACTTGAGCATGACAAGATCTTCCAGTAAAAGCTCCACAAGCCAGCCACTGCTCCGAGAGAAGCACCCAGGTAGCACAGGAGGCACGTGCTGCTGCCCACGCACGTGTCCCGTGTGTGGCTGACATCCTGTGTCCTCCCTGTCCCCAAAACACCCAGCAGGAGCTCACACACACAGCTGGGGGAAGGACCTGCACAAAGCACAGGCTGATGCACTACAGGCTCTGGGGTTCTGCCATGAACCAGTAAAGGCTCCTGCTGAAATCCTGGACAGCCTCTCTTCCTACCCTCTATATTCCTTATTCCAGCAAGATAAGGAGCTTAATTCTTGCTCTTGCTTCATCTCTGTCAGGCCTTTGCCAGAGCAATGCCAAAGGCAGTTCAAGAGCAGAGCACAGTGACACGAAGAACTGCAGGGACAATCAAGAAAGGCAGGGAGAAAACGTACTGGGTGGGTCAGGAAGCTGACATTCTCCAACAGGGAACGGAGAACAGAGGGAAAGTGGCCAAGAATCCAAGTTCAGCCAGGGCTGCAAATGCTCCCCAGTGTCTCAGGCACACCTCAGGAATGGGACAAGGACACTGCCTGAGCCTGCTCCAGGAGGGGTTTGGAGGGCTCTGGAGGCAAACCACGGTGACCAGAGACTTTCACTGCTGGCAGTGGTTTGTCTGCAAGCCTCAGGTGCCCAAAGACAAAGGATTCAGACCATGAGTCCTGTGTGAGTCCCAACTCCTCCTCAGGTCTGGGACTCTGGGTGTAAATGCTCAACAAAGATGGGGGATTAGTGACTGCAGCACGGTGAGGTGAAACATCTTGGTACAGCTACACTAATGATGGGTCACTGACGCTTGAACTCACTTATTTGCAGGAAAATATTAATATTTCATTCCAAAAAGTCTAACCAAGACAAGATGCTCTGTCAAGGGAGTACCACTGCAGTGGTTCATCCAGCACAACTAACTAACTACTAATGAGTCAGGCATTTTATTTACACTTTGCTATTTGCAACTGTGCTCCTCTGGCTCTAAAATTAAAAAACAGTGAATATAGACAGTATTACAGAAGGATGCATCAATGCCCAAAGTAAGACTTATTTATTTCCCAGATGTAAATATCAATTTATACCAAATATAAATTAGATTTCTTTTTCTGAAACAAATTCTCTAGGAGGGCATAAATTCATGAAAGGCACTTATGACAGTTACTGTAAATTATTTCCATGAAATAACTCACTTCAGACTGGCAGTTAATTAGGTTAAAGGTTCAATATATGTAATTTGGATAAAGTTCAATATAGATTAAACCCACTTTCCTTGTATTACACTTTCAGCAAAGCACATTAAGAATTTTATGGGATGATCAAGCTACAGTCCTGGAGTGCTGAGGAACTGTTGGAAAATGAAATTGGCATTCAGTAAGGCCATTAAGAACTCTGTGCTATATCACTGTACCCCCAAGGCTCTCAAATTAAGACCAACTTTAAGAATTAAAATCAATTAATCTAATGGAGAGTAAAGAAAGACAGATACAAGATGCAAACACAGCTACATGTACAATGATGTCTCTAATCACTGCTGCTTCCAGTATCCCTTTTTAAAGAATTAGCTGCTGTAGCTTTCATTTTTCAGGCCCATGGCACTTTCTTAGTGCACAGCTCCCTCATAACTCAATGTCACATCCATGTCTCTAAACCATGCCAGTGTTTGAGTGCCATTGCAGCCTTTCCAGAAATTTTGAGAGAACTGAGACAAAGATATGCAAGTTTTCATTCCATAGTGGATTTCATTCAACACATGACTGCTTAAAAAAAAAGAAAAAAGCTCCTGGCTGTACAAGACCTAAATGTCCCCCCAGTTCACTTAGAGATAGTGCTTGATAAAGAGTTTTATTACCGTTGGCTCCTCTCCCCCTGTGACAGTTGAAGAACGAGCTCTCCTAGAGGGACCATTCTGCTGTTAAATGACAATTCATGTTACACACATTTACTGAAGGTCACAGGTCACTGTCACATCGTTAGCAGCAAGGCATCAGCCACATTTACCAAGAGAGCAGTTAGATGGAGAGCAGCAAATCTGAAAAGCCAGCAGTGGCTGGTACCCAAGCCAGAATCCAGGAGTGCTGCACTGAGGAAGAACATGGACTTAGCTGCCAGAAGAGGAGTGGTCATTAGCTCAGGAAGGATGAAACGTGGTTAAGATCAGGTAAGATGCTGTGCTAGAGCAGTGCTCTCAGTGCTGTTACTGGAATGTGTGCTCAGGAAATGAGGAGAAGCCTGGCCCCAGCCCCAGCCCCAGCCCAGCACTGCTACAGCACGGGGCCAGTCCAGCCAGAAACCCCTGTGCCTTCTGCAAGGTGTGCCCAAGAGCAGAGAGAACAGCAGTGCAGACACAGCAGCTTCTGTAGCCAGCCTCTGGCCATGCACACCTTTTCTGTTTGCAGATTCACACAGGACATATTTGTAACTTTTAAAAACAAAGAAAAAACTCTGGGAAGAAAAGCAAAATCTTTTGAAATATTCTTTTGCAATCTGACCAGTTTTATTCAGAAGCACACCTTGCACACTCCTGTTGTAAGTGGTGTCTGTACCTACTGCTGAGAGGTGGCAGAGAGAACTACTGTGCCACCTCTGCCAGCCCTGCACGTGACTTGCAGGAGAGCAGAGGGTGCATGTTCTGATGGCAGAGAGAAGCTCTGTTTACAAAACATCTTTGTGTATTTTCCTGTTTGAACAATCTCCCTAAATAAACCTGCAGAAGTTGCTTCCTTTTCACTACAACCAGGCAAAACACCAATCCTTTGGGATTTTAGACAGATTTATAAATTGCAACTAAAATCAACTCGTGCCACAGAAACAGGTCAGCTCTAAGAGTCCTGCGGCTGCTCCAGCTTCAGGGAGAGCTGCTTTCCTGCCCTCTCTGCCCCAGCTGGGAGCACTCCTTGCAGGAGTTTCTCCACTGACTCCACAGCAGTGCAGTAACCTAAATTTCCACAACAACTGAGGAGAGGGAGATTTGCTCAGTCTCAGGAATGTCCTCCTTGCTTAGCTGCCGTGAATTTGGTCTCTGTTACTGCCCACGCTGGTGACTGAGCTGTGCTGACTAGAGCTGGCCCAAGGCAGGAGTTACCCAGAGCCAGAGAATGGCCACCCAAGCAGGAAGGACAGCAGGGAGCTCCTTACCAGGGATAACTGGGACTGCTCAGCCACTGCGTCGGTCACGCTGCAGGACCTCAGCCGGGAGGAAGGTTCTCTCTGCTGCAGGGAACAAAGCAAGTTGTCCCCAAGTTAGGCTGTCTTAAAACATGAGGTCTATCCAGAAAATGCAGGAATTACAGGTACTAACCTCTTTGTAGCAAATCTCCTGTAAACAGTTACCTATTTCTCTTTTACCACAGAGTGGTATATCCCATTTCTCTACTTCCTATATACTACAAAAAAAGGACCCATCCATTTTCCTAAAGAAGTGTCACCATGAACAAACTCATGAATTATTGATAAAAATAAGGCATTAAGAAATATATCCAAAATCAAATACTATGGATGAGAGCTCAAAGTCTTAAAAACTCATTTACTTAAAATTTGTATGGTGTTTAAAAAAAAAAAAATCAGTTTCAATCTTCCCCTTTGCTGCTAACTTTTGAATTAGTTGTGTCTTTTCCCAAAACACATCCCTCACGATTGTGAACTAGAAACAAAACCCCCAAAAAAGCAGACACACATCATATCTGATTGACACTATAATGTAATTCCACCCCCCCGTCCAGCCAGGGCTGAGCAGTGTTTAGGAAAACACAGCACTGACAGCTGCAGTAAAACCAGTGGGGGGCTACTAAAATTTCAATTCTCAACACAAGCTCAAGTGCCTGTGCATGCAGAGCTGTCACTTGCTGACCAATCTCCAGGTGACACTCCCACCAGTCAGAGACCAACTGCACTGGCTCTTTGGGAAAAATGCAATAATCAAGAATTCTGTTTGATGAGAACAAGAGTATTTTTCCTATCTCTTGAACTGCAGAGCATCATCTTATTAAGAATAAAAAATAGATAGGAACACGATGTTCTGTTTAGTATTTACAGTTATTTTTGTAATCAGAGACATAAAATATTCCCCCACTTGTATGTGCGTTATCTTGATTTTTTTTATGGTATCTGACTAATGGATAACACAGATAATTTTTTTGTTTTTCCCTCTCCTTTGGAAATTCCTAGCTCCATACCCTCTACTCTCGTAGATTTTGTGTCACTAAGGTCTGATGTCAAACTCACACAGAACTCCTGAAATCTGAACTGAGGAATTCTGCTGTCTGAGGCAGTTTGCCTGATGGTGAAGCTGTGGTGCATGTTTTGGAAGGGAATTTTAGCTGCATGCTCAGTTTCTCCTGAGGCCAGCAATCGCTCCCCATGCATGCAGTGAGTCAGGTAATGCCAAAGAGCAGCAGAATTCTCCATCAGAGGTTTCCAGATCACACCTCACGTACAATCAGAGAGCCGAGTTGTTCCCCATTGGAATCAGGAGTGACCTGGAGTCTTCTGCTCAGCTCCTCAGACAGCTCCTGAGGACTGGTCCGGGACACTGGGGATGCAGGAGGAGGTGGCAGTGACAAGCTCAAGGAATCCCCACTGGCACTTGCCTCCTCTGAAATGGTCTCCCAAGGCTAAAGAGAGAGAAGAAACTAAGTTCAGGTTTTATACAGAGCGAGCCTTCTTTCCCTTTGCCTTCTGTGAGATCATCTCACTGTGCCCAACACACAAACAGCTCCTCTGCACCCTAAATCAAGGCTACAGAAAACTGAAGCACAGGGCAGCTCCAGCCAGTCAACTTCCCTTCTTTTTATCATTTATTCCACTGCTGTTTAGAGCAGAATATGGAAGTGTCATATCAATACTATCTACAGTATATATATATATATGTATATGTGTATATGCAGATATACTACATCCATGTATATATGATGACAATTTGGAATGATAAAAGTTTCTGCCAGCATTCACCCAGGACTCTGCTGTCCCTCCATAGCTGCAGGGGACCCTGGCTGCATGGTCACTGTGCTGCTGGCATCTTCCCACAAGCTCCATGTAAACCACAAGCCTCTGTGCTGTGTGGCAATCAGCTCCAGTGTGGCCAGCGCCTTAAGGCAAGGCACGCTGGGCATACCTCAGGAACGTCTCCGCCCTCCACGGGCTCTGGCTCCAAATCCTCGCTGATGTGGCGCCGCGAGCGGAAGCGCCGGTGAGCTGCCTCTTGGTTGATCTGTCTGATAGTGTTATCTGACTCAGATCCCACATCACTGCGGGGGGACCCAGCAGGGGAAGGAGAAAAGAACAGGAAAATAACCCACGTTAAACTTAGCCTCCATTTTGTGCCCTATCCCAGAGCCCCAGGCTGTGCCCCAGGCTATGCCCTATCCCTGAGCCCCAGGCTGTGCCCTATCCCAGAGCCCCAGGCTGTGCTCTATCCCTGAGCCCCAGGCTGTGCCCTATCCCTGAGCCCCCAGGCTGTGCTCTATCCCCGGAGCCCCAGGCTGTGCCCTATCCCAGAGCCCCAGGCTGTGCTCTATCCCTGAGCCCCAGGCTGTGCCCCCAGGCTATGCCCTATCCCTGAGCCCCAGGCTGTGCCCTATCCCAGAGCCCCAGGCTGTGCTCTATCCCTGAGCCCCAGGCTATGCCCTATCCCTGAGCCCCCAGGCTGTGCTCTATCCCTGTGCCCCAGGCTGTGCCCTATCCCTGAGCCCCAGGCTGTGCCCTATCCCTGAGCCCCAGGCTGTGCTCTATCCCTGTGCCCCAGGCTGTGCCTATCCCTGAGCCCCAGGCTGTGCCCTATCCCTGAGCCCCAGGCTGTGCCCTATCCCTGAGCCCCACCGAGCCCCAGGCTGTGCCCTATCCCTGAGCCCCAGGCTGTGCCCTATCCCTGAGCCCCAGGCTGTGCCCTATCCCTGAGCCCCAGGCTGTGCTCTATCCCTGAGCCCCAGGCTGTGCCCTATCCCGGAGCCCCAGGCTGTGCCCTATCCCAGAGCCCCAGGCTGTGCTCTATCCCTGTGCCCCAGGCTGTGCCCCAGGCTGTGCCCTATCCCAGAGCCCCCAGGCTGTGCTCTATCCCTGTGCCCCAGGCTGTGCCCCTATCCCTGAGCCCCACCCCGAGCCCCCAGGCTGTGCTCTATCCCTGAGCCCCCAGGCTGTGCTCTATCCCTGAGCCCACCCCGAGCCCCAGGCTGTGCTGTATCCCTGAGCCCCAGGCTGTGCTCTATCCCCGAGCCCCAGGCTGTGCCCTATCCCTGAGCCCCAGGCTGTGCCCTATCCCTGAGCCCCAGGCTGTGCTCTATCCCTGTGCCCCAGGCTGTGCCCTATCCCTGAGCCCCAGGCTGTGCCCTATCCCTGAGCCCCAGGCTGTGCCCTATCCCTGAGCCCCCACCCCGAGCCCCAGGCTGTGCCCTATCCCTGAGCCCCAGGCTGTGCCCTATCCCTGAGCCCCAGGCTGTGCCCTATCCCTGAGCCCCAGGCTGTGCTCTATCCCTGAGCCCCAGGCTGTGCCCTATCCCGGAGCCCCAGGCTGTGCCCTATCCCAGAGCCCCAGGCTGTGCTCTATCCCTGTGCCCCCAGGCTGTGCCCCAGGCTGTGCTCTATCCCAGAGCCCCAGGCTGTGCTCTATCCCTGTGCCCCCAGGCTGTGCTCCTATCCCTGAGCCCCACCCCGAGCCCCAGGCTGTGCTCTATCCCTGAGCCCCCAGGCTGTGCTCTATCCCTGAGCCCCACCCCGAGCCCCAGGCTGTGCTGTATCCCTGAGCCCCAGGCTGTGCTCTATCCCCGAGCCCCAGGCTGTGCTCTATCCCTGAGCCCCAGGCTGTGCCCTATCCCAGAGCCCCCAGGCTGTGCTCTATCCCTGTGCCCCCAGGCTGTGCCCTATCCCTGAGCCCCGCAGGCCCCAGGCTGTGCCCTATCCCAGAGCCCCAGGCTGTGCTCTATCCCTGAGCCCCAGGCTGTGCTCTATCCCTGAGCCCCACCCCAGGCCCCAGGCTGTGCTCTATCCCCGAGCCCCAGGCTGTGCTCTATCCCTGAGCCCCAGGCTGTGCTCTATCCCTGAGCCCCAGGCTGTGCCCTATCCCTGAGCCCCAGGCTGTGCTCTATCCCTGAGCCCCAGGCTGTGCCCTATCCCAGAGCCCCAGGCTGTGCTCCTATCCCTGAGCCCCAGGCTGTGCTCTATCCCTGAGCCCCAGGCTGTGCTCTATCCCTGAGCCCCAGGCTGTGCCCTATCCCAGAGCCCCAGGCTGTGCTCTATCCCTGAGCCCCCAGGCTGTGCCCCAGGCTGTGCCCTATCCCAGAGCCCCAGGCTGTGCTCATCCCTGAGCCCCAGGCTGTGCCCCAGGCTGTGCCCTATCCCTGAGCCCCCAGGCTGTGCTCTATCCCTGAGCCCCCAGGCTGTGCTCTATCCCTGTGCCCCAGGCTGTGCTCTATCCCTGAGCCCCAGGCTGTGCCCTATCCCTGAGCCCCAGGCTGTGCCCTATCCCTGAGCCCCAGGCTGTGCCCTATCCCTGAGCCCCCAGGCTGTGCCCTATCCCTGAGCCCCCAGGCTGTGCCCTATCCCTGAGCCCCCAGGCTGTGCCCTATCCCGGAGCCCCAGGCTGTGCTCTATCCCCGAGCCCCAGGCTGTGCTCTATCCCTGAGCCCCAGGCTGTGCTCTATCCCTGAGCCCCAGGCTGTGCTCTATCCCTGAGCCCCCAGGCTGTGCCCTATCCCCAGAGCCCCAGGCTGTGCTCTATCCCCGAGCCCCAGGCTGTGCCCTATCCCAGAGCCCCAGGCTGTGCCTATCCCTGAGCCCCAGGCTGTGCCCCAGGCTATCCCTGAGCCCCAGGCTGTGCTCTATCCCCTGAGCCCCAGGCTGTGCCCCAGGCTGTGCTCTATCCCTGAGCCCCAGGCTGTGCCCTATCCCTGAGCCCCAGGCTGTGCCCCAGGCTGTGCCCTATCCTGAGCCCCGGGCCCCAGGGCTGTGCCCTATCCCTGAGCCCCCTGAGGCTGTGCCTGTCTTGGGCCCCAGGCTGTGCCCTATCCCTGTGCCCTATCCCTGAGCCCCAGGCTGTGCCCTATCCCTGAGCCCCAGGCTGTGCTCCTATCCCTGAGCCCCATCCCGGAGCCCCAGGCTGTGCCCTATCCCTGAGCCCCACCCCGGAGCCCCAGGCTGTGCCCTATCCCTGAGCCCCACCCCGAGCCCCAGGCTGTGCCCTATCCCTGTGCCCTATCCCTGAGCCCCAGGCTGTGCCCTATCCCTGAGCCCCATCCCGGAGCCCCAGGCTGTGCCCTATCCCTGTGCCCTATCCTGAGCCCCAGGCTGTGCCCTATCCCTGAGCCCCATCCCGGAGCCCCAGGCTGTGCCCTATCCCTGAGCCCCACCCCGAGCCCCAGGCTGTGCCCTATCCCTGAGCCCCCATCCCTGAGCCCCAGGCTGTGCCCTATCCCTGAGCCCCACCCCGAGCCCCAGGCTGTGCCCTATCCCTGAGCCCCCATCCCTGAGCCCCAGGCTGTGCCCTATCCCTGAGCCCCACCCCGAGCCCCAGGCTGTGCCCTATCCCTGAGCCCCATCCCGAGCCCCAGGGCTGTGCTCTGTCCCTGAGCCCCATCCCTGAGCCCCAGGCTGTGCCCTATCCCTGAGCCCCATCCCTGAGCCCCAGGCTGTGCCCTATCCCTGAGCCCCATCCCTGAGCCCCCAGGCTGTGCCCTATCCCTGAGCCCCACCCTGAGCCCCAGGCTGTGCCCTATCCCTGAGCCCCACCCCTGAGCCCCAGGCTGTGCTCTATCCCTGAGCCCCCAGGCTGTGCTCTATCCCTGAGCCCCCAGGCTGTGCCCCAGGCTGTGCTCTATCCCTGAGCCCCCAGGCTGTGCTCTATCCCTGAGCCCCCAGGCTGTGCCCCCAGGCTGTGCTCTATCCCTGAGCCCCCAGGCTGTGCCCCAGGCTGTGCCCTATCCTGAGCCCCCATCCCTGAGCCCCAGGCTGTGCTCTATCCCTGAGCCCCACCCCGAGCCCCAGGCTGTGCTCTATCCCTGAGCCCCCAGGCTGTGCTCTATCCCTGAGCCCCAGGCTGTGCCCCAGGCTGTGCTCTATCCCTGAGCCCCACCCCGAGCCCCAGGCTGTGCCCTATCCCTGAGCCCCAGGCTGTGCCCCACGCTGTGCCCCACCCCGGAGCCCCACCCCGAGCCCCACCCCGGAGCCCCACGCCGAGCCCCCGGCGCCGCTCACACGAGGCTGGGCCGGTGCCACTGCGTGCTCCTGTTGTTGTGGTTCACGTAGTAGGTGCGGCCCAGGTTGTCCACCTTCTCCTCCCAGCCGGGCGGCAGCGCGGGCGGCGGCAGCTCCTCCTGCCGCGGGGAGGCGGCGTCGCCGGCGTCCACCACGTCCCAGCCGTGCTGAGAACAAGGAGAGGGCCCGTGCTCAGTGTGCACCTCGCTGCCGTCAGCAGACAGCTCAGCCCATCAGTCTGAGGTGGCTGCCTGCTCTCCTGCTGCCTTGGTGCCCACAAGAACCAAGTGCCAACTCTGTTTCTAGGGCTTCATCCTTCAAGTGAACCTGACTCTACAATTTTTCTTGAACCCTACCATGAGAATTCAGCCTTACCTCAGAGTCATCCCTCTGATCACTGTTTTCTTCCTCTTGGCCACCATTTTTTGGCATATATGCCATCTTCAGCCTCAAGAAACCCTTCACACGAGATTTGTGGCTACAAGACAAGGAAGTATATTGCATTTAAAAACTCTTAAATAATTGCAAATAAAAAAAATCATGAAGTAAGGAATGTTTTAAAGGTCCTTCCTCTCACCTTCTTGGTCTGAGGAGGAAATCCTTAAATGTGTATGGCCTCTCCATGGTTGGGTCTTCAGTCTGTAAGCAGTGGAGGAAATGGAAAATTAAAGGGCTTGCCCACAAGTCCAGCCACATAAAAGAACATTCACACATCAGGCTGACAGATTACATCTCTGGTTTCCACTGAATCCTAATCTACCTAAATAGATGGAATCTTGGAAACTTTCTGTTCCTTGAGAATTTCAGCTTTCTTACCAACTAAGTCACATCCTTCACATGTGTGAACACACAGCTGCTGCAGGTACAGAGCAGGGAACCTCAGATGCCAAGGGAAAAGGAGGGTGAATCCATCCTCACCCTTCCCCTGCTGACTGTCTGAAGCATGAGCTGTCGTGCCTCTCCTCACTGCCTGGCCTCTGCCCTGCCAGTGCCCGCTTTGGGAGAGACATGGCAGGATTTAAGCAGCTCACCAGGACACCAGGGCATGCACCACCCAGCACTGCACTTCAGTGCTCAGCTGGAAGGGACGTGCTCCCAGTGAGGGGCTCTTGTTTTACCCAGATTCTGTCAACAGTAATTAGCTGGTACTGGAGAAACAACTTTCCCCTGTTACCTTTACAACCCAGCACACCACGTGCAGACTCCACACCAACCATACCAGACACATCTAAACCATAATCACTGTGCAAGTCATTACAAAGCCATTTGTCTCCTACAATAACAACCACCAACAGCAAGAAGTCAAAATCAGACACAAAAAGCCAGTTATGCTCAACTGACACCTTATTTTGAGGTAAACACTGCAATAACTTCACACATTCACACATAAAAAGCCCTGCAAGGTCACAGATGTTAAGAATAACATGCACAACATTAAAAAAAATATTAATTACATTCAGCCAATGTTAGCCACCCAAAACAGTATATAGTATCAGAAATGTTTGTACCAAGGCTAAAGCAATCACTGTATATACATACACATATATATTTATTTCTATTTATGAAGGTATAAATAGAAATTGCACTTAATTTAGCATCTAATTTTGCAGCCCATGCAGAATCCTGGCTGCTAGGGGGAACTCAGACAACTGGAGCTTTACAGAATTACAGAAGCAGCTTTACACTGAATTCCTCCATTAATTAAGAAACAGAAACAAACATTACCACCCTCAAACCCAACACCTCAAATGTCTCTTGACGATAAAATGATTCAAACCCTGCGCCAATTACTTTCTATTGATTGCTATTGAACTCTTACTGCTGGCAAAGAATTCGGTTTCAGCTAAAATAATGAACAGATGACACAGTTGTGGCATCCTTTTGGTTCTTCATGCATTTGCTGAAGCAAATCTGCTGCCATGAAGCTTTTTTTGCACAGCAAGTGCATCCCTTCCATGCACAGCAGATGCATCTCCCTGTGCAGGGCAGGGCAGGCTGGGCTGTGCAGGGCAGGGCAGGGCAGGGCAGGGCAGGGCAGGGCAGGCTGGGCTGTGCAGGGCAGGCTGGGCAGGGCAGAGACAGGGCAGGGCAGGCTGGGCTGTGCAGGGCAGGGCAGGCTGTGCAGGTGAGGCTGGGCTGTGCAGGGCAGGGCAAGGGGCAGGGCAGGCTGGGCTGTGCAGGGGCAGGGCAGGGCAGGGCAGGCTGTGCGGGTGAGGCCTGGGCTGTGCAGGGCAGGGCAAGGGCAGGCTGGGCGGGGTAAGGGCAGGGCAGGCTGGGCTGTGCAGGGCAGGCTGGGCAGGGTAAGGGTAGAGCGGGGCAGGGCAGGGCAGGGCAGGCTGGGCTGTGCAGGGCAGGGCAGGGCAGGCTGGGCGGGAGTACAGGGCAGGGCAAGGGCAGGGCAGGGCAGGCTGGGCTGTGCGGGGCAGGGCAGGGCAGGCTGTGCAGGGCAGGGCAGGCTGGGCTGTGCAGGTGAGGCTGGGCTGTGCAGAGCAGGGCAGGCTGGGCTGTGCAGGTGAGGCTGGGCTGTGCAGGTGAGGCTGTGCAGGTGAGGCTGTGCAGGGCAGGCTGGGCTGTGCAGGTGAGGCTGGGCTGTGCAGGGCAGGTGAGGCTGGGCTGTGCAGGGCAGAGGGCAGGCTGGGCTGTGCAGGGCAGGCTGTGCAGGTGAGGCTGGGCTGTGCAGGGCAGGGCAGGCTGGGCTGTGCAGGTCAGGCTGGGCTGTGCAGGTCAGGCTGGGCTGTGCAGGGCAGGGGCAACTGGGCTGTGCAGGTGAGCTGTGCAGGGCAGGCTGGGCTGTGCAGGGCAGGCTGGGCTGTGCAGGGCAAGGAGCAGGCTGGGCTGTGCAGGTGAGGAGCTGTGCAGGTGAGGCTGGGCTGTGCAGGGCAGGCTGGGCTGTGCAGGTGAGGCTGGGCTGTGCAGAGCAGGGCAGGCTGGGCTGTGCAGGGCAGGGCAGGCCTGGGCTGTGCAGGGCAGAGCTGTGCAGGTGAGGCTGGGCTGTGCAGGGCAGGGCAGGCTGGGCTGAGCTGTGCAGAACGGGGCAGAGCAGGCTGGGCTGTGCAGGGCAGGCTGTGCAGACAGGTGAGGCTGGGCTGTGCAGGTGAGGCTGGAGCTGTGCAGGGCAGGCTGGGCTGTGCAGATGAGGAGCTGTGCAGGTGAGGCTGGGCTGTGCAGGGCAGGCTGGGCTGTGCAGGGCAGGCTGAGGCTGCAGGTGAGGCTGTGCAGGTGAGGCTGGGCTGTGCAGGGCAGGCTAGGCTGTGCAGGGCAGGCTGGGCTGTGCAGGTGAGGAGCTGTGCAGGTGAGGCTGGGCTGTGCAGGCTGGGCTGTGCAGGAGCAGGCTGTGCAGGTGAGGCTGGGCTGTGCAGGGCAGGCTGGGCTGTGCAGGGCAGGCTGGGCTGTGCAGGTGAGGCTGGGCTGTGCAGGGCAGGCTGGGCTGTGCAGGTGAGGCTGGGCTGTGCAGGTGAGGCTGGGCTGTGCAGGGCAGGCTGGGCTGTGCAGGTGAGGCTGTGCAGGTGAGGCTGGGCTGTGCAGGGCAGGCTGGGCTGTGCAGGTGAGACTGTGCAGGTGAGGCTGGGCTGTGCAGGGCAGGCTGGGCTGTGCACAGTCTCCTCTCAGCTCTGCTGGCAGCATTGCTTTAGCAGGATGTGGGTGTGCAGAGCTGTGCACAGCCCCAGGGCTGCAGAGTCTGTGCTTACCGGGAGGTGACTGAGCGGCACATCCACCTGGCCCAGGAAGTCGTCTCTGGTCTGTCACACAGAAAGCAAACTTACATCAGAAAAGCAAAAAACAGTAAACATCAATCTAGTCACAAGGAGACAGAAACAAAGATGGTTGAGTACCATTACTTGAGGAGGCCCCGGTTTTGACCCCCATTGCTGCCTTATCTGTTGTTGCAATGCATGGATCTCAGCACAGCACTTCCCGTGACACCCCAGCAGGTTCCTGAGCCCAGGGCACGTTGGTGCTGCTGACACAGTTCTGCCTGGGGAAACCAGCAGAGCCCCCCAAGCACTGAGAAGCCCCAGGTGGTTTCCTGCTGGAGGGGACAGGTCCAAGCCTCCCTCCACGACTGACAGCCCCACACCTTCCCCCGTGGGAGCAGCTCCCTGAGAGGGGCGAGTTCAGCGCTTGGGTCTGGACTGGGAACGCCCCCACAGCAGGGCAAGCACAGGAACCTGCAGCAGCTGAGCCACAGCCCTGCCTGCTGTGGGCCCCGTGCTCGAGGACACTCAGGATCCACTCAGACAGGAGCCTTCAGGATCCAGAGATGCCCTGCTCCAAAGGCAAGCTTCTCCCAGATCCTGTTTGACACCAGCCCAGGGATTCCCAAATAACCTGCTGCCTATTTATAGGCACGGAATGCCAGGAAGTGCATGCTGCTGCTGCACTGCCAAGTTTACATATTTCTCATAGCAGAGCATTAAGTTTAATACTAAAATTCATATTTTATATGATAACATCATAAGAATTCTGTTTCTACTACAAAGGCAGGATGATGTTTCGTGAGCCCCAGAGAACAGACACATCCTGATGTGCTGGATTGTATGGAACACAAAAAGCACCAAGGAGACCGTGGCTTCTCCAATTTTAAGTAAAAACAGTGAGGAGATTTTTCATTACAGAATTTTGACTATTCATCTTCTTCCTAGAAAATACTAGAAAAAGCTGGTAACGTGCCCTGTTTTTAAGGATTTAACATATTTTCCCCTTAATATTGGCAAATCCCAAGTACTTGCCACTTCTGCTTTCAGTAGTCACTCCAGTAACAGCTGCTCTGAAGAAAATACACACCTATAGCTACATCTCTTCTTGCAGCTTTCAGCTCAAGAAAAACACAGCTCATGGATACAGAAAATGTTCAGGTAGGTTAGGAACAGCCTTAAAGAAACTGAACCAACAAAATATGCTTGTAGCTTACAGTGGAACTGGAAATCCCTCAGTCCCAGCCAGCTCTGTAAGTGGAATTACTTCCTCATCTAATTCTGCATGGGTATGGTCACCTCTGCCAGAACTAGGGCTCTTGGAAATCTCAGTCTTTATATAACACTTGACTGCACACATACATCTGTAAGAAAAGGGGGGGAGAGGCTAGTATATTAATACCAATATTTAGTACTTTTGGTCTGTGAAAAGAACTTATTCTTGCAAGCCTCCACAGCCCTAAAGTTTAGACATTCTCACTTTGAGGCTTCCTGCTTCCAGCAAAGGCACCCCATGAGCCACAGGAACTTTTCTCATGGCCTTCTTTTCCCCATTTCTCATTATAATGATGCCATTTGGGTTTTGCCTCTTTTTTGTTCTTTTCTATGTTCTCTGTCACCTGTTGTATTAGTAGCTGGTTTTCCCAGTACTTTTCTATGGCCTTGCCCCAAGAAGAAAGACAAAACAAATTGCAGAGCTCCAAGTCCTGGGGGTACAAGGCACATGGACAACCACAACTGCACCAGTTCAGAAAAGGATTAAGCAAATCACAAGACATAAGCATCAATTATTTAAACTCCAAATTATTTCTCTTGCACTGCCACTGCTTATTTAAACATTACAAAAAACACCAAGCACTTCTGCCAAGATCTAATACACTCCTGAAACACAGTAACAGCCAAGAAAGCTCTGGACAATTGTCAGGGAGAAAACAACCAGCTAAGCCTTGCTCTCCTCATGACAAGAAAATGGGTTCCCACGGAACTGCCCACTGTGATTAAAGGTGTGACACAAGGAGGGCTGCAAACAGGAGGCTGCTCCACTCTCAGTTACCAAAGGCTCTCTGCCTGTGATGGACAGAGTGGATACCTGCTGTTACTACCACTGCTGCATTGCCAACAGCCTCTGGAAAGATGGAATCCAGTCCTCCTTGGACACTGAACGTTCCAGATGTGCACCAAGGAAAGGAGGAGCAGTGGCTGGCAAACGGATGCCCAGGATACTTAAAGCAGGCCTGAGCTGAGAGAGGATGTGGAGAACAGGAACAGACTCAATGCAGAAAAGTGAAAGCACAGTAGAAAGTGTAGAACAAAGTAAATGTGTTAGGACAGCTTCTGTCCCGTGTTCTGTAAGAACTGGAGAAGTCATTGAAATCTTCTGAAGCTCCACTGTAACTCCCCAAGAAAGAACAGTGAGGCACAATGGAATGGGCTCCAATTCCCAGTGCAAGAGTCAGCAAGCACCACTAAGTTGTCAACACTCTGCACCACAGTCTGAGCAGTGCCTGTCCCTGAAGCCCAGCAAACAGGGGCACTCAGCAGTTCATGCCCAGCAGAGCCCAACTTCCCCCGGCCACTCCACGCACCCTCTGGCACGGCACCAGGGCACCGTGCCAAGAGCAGTGTTCCAGAGAATTCTGGCAGCTACTCTTTGCTCAGGGCCCTCAAGCTACCCTCCTTACCCCAGTTACAGAGCCAGAAAACATGGAAGAGGTGTGATGGCAGCTTTGGGAAATGCTGCTCTCCAAAAGAGCATTTTCCCAAGCACAGAGCTGAGGCACACACTGCAGGTGTGCCATGCAAACACCTGCACCCCTCTGAGAGCTGAGCAGCCAAAAGCACAGAACCTCCACCCCAATGGCATTCCCATGGAGAGCTGTGCACGTGGGGCCAGCTTGGTGAAGCCAGCAAGCAAAAGGAAGGCAGGCTTACAGCAGGAGGACTGCTCCAAGGAAGGGGGGCTGGTGCCTCTCCAAAGCAGAAACAGCTGCATTTTACTGCTTGCAACTTGCACAGAGGCCCCCCAGATTCCTTACTTGCTCAGCCTCATGCCTGGCACTGCTGCTGCCTGGGGAGGGTGCCAGAGCACAGGGCAGCACTCCCTCTCCTGCCCCACAGCCCCTGGAAGCCAGGGACTCCCAGCAGCAGCATCCCCAGGGCCAGGGGAGCCCAGCTGGGGCTGCTCCTGCAGATCCTGGCAAGCAGGAGAGGGAGGGAGCTCTGCCATGCTGTAAGAGAAGAGTGTCATTAGCTGGCAAATTGGTCATTAATGTCTTGCTGCAGACACCAGGAACCATTCAAGCAACAGAGCTTATTGTCTCCTCTATCTTCTTAGCAGCAGTGCAGAAAGCTGCAGTTTGAGCTGCCCTCGGTGATAAGGTGGGGTCAGACCTTTGTTAAAAAGGCCATCCTCAGAGTGCAGCATGCTGTGAAAGCCCTGCTCTCCCCAGCAGTGAGTGCCCCATCCTGTGCCAGGCAGCCCCCTTGCCGAGCTCTGTCACATCAGGAGCATCAGCAGCTTTTCTGGGTCCTGATGCAGTGCTCCAGCTATGTGGGCTGAGGCTGAACAGCAGAGAAGCAGTGGCAGGGCAATCCAAGGCTGCACGGCTCTGCAGGCAGGGAAGTGAGATTCTGGAATGGAGTCAGGGAAGGCACGCTGACATTTATTCAGCCTGAATTTTCCAAAGCTACTAAGTGCATTCCTTCAACTGGCTGATCCCAGCAGCACTCACACTCAGGAAGGCATTAGGCCTGCAAATGTGTGACATCATATTTTTGCTTTAATGATTTTCCTAACGTTATGGAAAAAAGCAAGATCCATTGTAAGAGCTCTAAAGGCCACTTTTCTGTGACACAAAACTGAGTTCTGCCAGGCAACAATCAGAATCCTGAGGGGAAACACGGCTGTGCACTGACCAGAGGGAACAGTAAAGGGACTTCATGCTTAGGCTACCAACATTAACCACCCCTAATTTCTGTAAACTGATCCTCATTTACACCTAACACATCTTCAAGCACTTTTTCCTCGCTGAGACCAAAAACCTTCACACCTGCTCAATTTTCAAGGTTAGAAACAACACATTTGTTTGTAACAGAAAGGAGAGCCAAGATTATATTGACTAGTTCATGGGGATCAGTCACTAATACTTAGTGCCAGATTTTTTATGGTAGGTAATTTAAATTGCAGTCAGTTGAAAATCCAGTGGGTAACTGGTAATATGAACTCTCTGGGTGAAAAAATCAAGAACACAGGAAAAAGCTAGAAAACTTTGCTGCACAGATATTTTAAAATGTACTTTGTTTGCATTCTGGAATCCTGCACAACGATCCCATTAGAGCAAAAAGCAGAACAGGCAGAAGCCCGGCACTGTCGGCTGCAAGAGTCTGTCAGAAGTGCCAATCCCCGTGAAATGTGGGAGCAGAACAAAAGGCAGGAAGAGCTGAGGCCAGCTCCAAGCCGCCAGGAAGGCTGTGCAGGAGCCTGCCTGTGCTGGAAGGGAGCAGCCAGTGCCAAGCCCCACAGAGCTCCATGGAGAATGGGGAATGGGGAGTGGGGAGTGGGGGAACTGGGGGAGCAGGGAGTGGAGAGTGGGGGAGTGGGGGAGTGGGGAGTGGGGGAATGAGGAAGGGGGGGGAATGGGGGAGTGGGGGAGTGGGGGAATGGGGAATGGGGGAGTGGAGGAGTGGAGGTGGAGAGTGGGGAGTGGGGGAGTGGGGGAGTGGGGGAGCGGGGAACGGGGAAACGGGGAGTGGGGGAACGGGGAGACTGGGGGAGCGAGGGAACGGGAGAGCGAGGGAGCGAGGGAACGAGGGGAGCAGGGGAATGAGAGAATGAGGGGAATGGAGAATGGGGAATGAGGGAATGGGGGAATGGGGAATGGGGGGAATGGGGAATGGAGAATGGGGGAATGGGGAATGGAGAATGGGGAGTGGAGAATGGAGGGGAATGGAGAATGGAGAATGGGAGAATGGAGAATGGAGAATGGAGAATGGAGAATGGGAGAATGGAGAATGGAGAATGGAAGTGGAGAGTGGAGAATGGAGAATGGAGGAGTGGAGAGTGGAGAATGGAGAATGGAGAATGGGGAATGGGGAATGGGGAGTGGGGGAGTGGGAGAATGGGAGAATGGGGGAATGGAGGGAATGGAGAATGGAGAATGGAGAATGGGGGAATGGAGAATGGAGAATGGAGAATGGGAGAATGGAGAATGGAGAATGGAGAATGGAGAATGGAGAATGGAGAATGGGGAATGGAGAATGGGGAATGGGGAATGGGGAATGGGGAATGGGGAATGGGGAATGGGGAATGGGGAATGGGGAATGGAGAATGGAGAATGGAGAATGGAGAATGGGGGAATAGAGAATGGGGAATGGGGAATGGGGAATGGGGAATGGAGGAAAGGGAGAATGGGGGAATGGGGAATGGGGAATGGGGGAGCGGGGAGCGGGGAGCGAGGGAATGGGGAGAATGGAGAATGGGGGAATGGAGAATGGGGAATGGGGGAATGGGGAATGGGGAATGGGGAATGGGGAATGGGGAATGGAGAATGGAGAATGGAGAATGGGGAATGGGGAATGAGGGAATGGGGAATGGGGAATGGAGAATGGAGAATGGAGAACGGGGAATGGGGAACGAGGAACGGGGAACAGGGCTGGAGCTCCATTCCTCCCTCCCCCCCTCCCCTTCCCCCTGCTCTGGCTGCATCTGGCACCAGGAACCCGGGCATGGCACCTGCCCAGCTCCAGCCAGGCCCTCTGCAGCTCCCTGCAGACACAGGCAGTGCCCAGCACAGCCAGCCTGGCACCTGGGCACAGCAACATGAGTGAGACATGGCAGATGGGCTCCTACAGGGGGACAGAGATGCACCTGTCCAATGGGAAAGGAAAGTATTCCACATTCTTACATACAGCCTGGTGAACTGGGCACTTACCACGTTAACTACCCTGAGTTCAGGATTTACAAGCTCAGACAGGGACAAGCCCCTGTAGAAACACTTCTCTCCCTCCTCTTTTTAACTGAACCTTAGTCAAGGGACAACAAAATACCCCAAACCCCAGCACAATGCAATGCTAAGTCCCTAAGAAAAAAAGCACTTTCGGGCTTACTGGGGGGATGGCAATGAAAAAAACCTAAACCCCAAGGCATCAGCAAGAGCAAGAGCAGATTGATTTCAGTTCTCTCACTAAATATAAAGCAGGTAAGGTTTGTTTTCCTTTAGGACATTTGCATTAGGACACTGCTGCATTGCCAAAAGGATATTAAAAAATGGTGACATCAGACCAAAACTAATCTATTAAGACCAGTTCCCACAGTGAAATGGTTCCTGGAAGGTTTTCCCTATTCAGCCAGTGTGTCATTCCCCACATTTGCAAACAACAAAAAAACCTAACAATCCTGTATTTTATTTGCTCAGTTAAGATCAGGTATTTTTACACAGTAAATTAAAAACATATAATAGTCCTCAAAGAACATGACCACAAATTAACTGATTACTGAAAACCTCTTTTTCATACTTCATGTATTACTAAATCCTCTCAAAAATTGTTGGTATCCAGCCTCACATCAGAGACAAGGCAACCACTCAAAACTGAAATATAATTTATTTCATTATGCAATTTTTATGCCTAGAGCTGACTCACAAAAGTATATTTAGGCCCTGGATAACACCCAAGCTAATAACTAATTATGTGTTAAACTACTTGCAGTGTAATTCCTAATATTTCCCATTTTACCTCCTCTTTTTTAATGCTGTAGGTGTGAGTGCACGACTGAGTGGTGAGCAAGAGGAGCAGAAACAAGGAGACACTGACTATTTGAGGGACACATGGTAAGAGACAGGAGCAATCACAGAGGCAGCAGCAGATTGGTTTTCTAAAATTAATGATCAGAAAGTCTTAAAATACAACATCTTTGAGGTGCTTGCTGAACAGCAGCACACAGCTCAGGCACAGCTCTCAGGGCTCTGGGGCTTCCTTTCCCTTCCCCACCGGATGAACAGACTGAGACAAAGCTGACAGTCACCTCAGGCCATGCACATTCAGAGCTGAGCCTCTCTCTCCTGAAGGTAAAACTCCCACCTTACAACAAAGTTGTAACAATTATTTTCTGTAACCCATGAAATGCAGCCTGGAAGTTATTTCCAGCCCAGGCTGAAAGGGAAGCTGCAGCTTTCCACCAAAGCACTGACACCTCTGGGCTCACACCACAGCACAATTTTTATTTTATTTGAACAATCCATCTCACTCCTTTGCCTTCAGCTCTGGAACCCTTTTAACGTTTTCACTCCTCTCAGAGACAAAAACCTGGCTGGTCATCATGCTGGTTTAATTAACTGCTGACTTTTGGAAGCTCCCAAAACCATCATGGTAAAGATGGATAAAAGCATGGGACTTCAGATGAAGAGATGCAGGAATATATTTTACAATGAGATTTAATCTAACTAACAGGGTAGACTTGCCTTTGGGATATCTGCAGAACTAAGAACTGCAGTTTATGTGCAGAACTTCTGCTCTGTTTATGTGCACAAAACTTGCACATTCTGAAACTCATCAGTACTTGACAGCTTTTCTCAAACAGAAAAGCAGCTGAAGAGCACAAAAAGCAATCAGCACTCCCTGGTTTCTTATCTGTAATTTTCTGTGGTTAGATCTGCACCAAGGCAGCTCTGGCTGGCACCTGCAGCGTTAAACCCGAGTCAGCATTTCCATTAGAAATTCACTTTACAGATTGCTGTGTACCCAAACTCCCATTCAGATTTTCCATGCAGGAGCAAAGAGGTTATCACTGCTATTTAAGAAAGTGATACTATTTCCATCTCTGCTGCTCAAAGTTTCTTCACAGAGAAATACCAATAGATACAGTTTTCAGGGAGAAAAAGAAAAATGCCTGACACAAAATTCAGAATCCCAGGCAGCTCTGGGAATGCGGAGGGATGAGGTAAAAAGACAGCACTGCCAATTCTTGACTCTCTGAAACCTTGACTGAAACTTACAGATGGGTTTCTCAATTCTGCAAGCTAATTTACACTATTTGCCATTTGTCCTCCATCCACAGGGGAAAGGAAAAAAGTAACATTTATTCAGGTCCTGAGTACTTGGTGCCTTGAAAAGCAGCTCCTGCTCTGCCCAGGTTTGAGTGCCCGCCTGCCCCCTCCCCAACAGCCAGAGTGCTCCACAACAGGCCTGCAAGCCGATGGACACTAGAATTAAAAAGGTTAAAAAGGGGGGCAGGTCATTTCTTGTCCAGGAGAGAACTGATTTTGTCCTTAAGAGAAAGGCTAAAGAGACACAAGAATGGAATTCATCATCCTCTACCTGCAGCTGTCAACAACATCCTTATCTGCAGAGAGCAGAGGCTTTCCAGATGGCCATCTGCACCCCTGCACGGCAAAGGGAGAGCCAGGAAATTCACAGCACCATTCATCTGAGCCATTTACACCTCCAGCTCACACAGGAATTGTTTTCTAGAAACGCCTGCAAGAGTGCAGGTAGCACCCCCTGAAGTAGGACTGTACCCTCAGACACGTGCAATGCAGAAGGAAAAGCCCCTGAGCTGCATCAGTCCTCTGCAGCTCTGAGGAGAGAGAAAGCAGCACCTGCAAGGTGCCCAGCACCTGGCACAGCCCTGCCTGCCAGCAGTGCCAGTGCAGCTGAGCTGTGCCCAGCAGTGCCAGTGCAGCTGAGCTGTGCCCAGCAGTGCCAGTGCAGGGGAGCTGTGCCCAGCAGTGCCAGAGTGCAGCTGAGCTGTGCCCAGCAGTGCCAGAGTGCAGCTGAGCTGTGCCCAGCAGTGCCAGAGTGCAGGGGAGCTGTGCCCAGCAATGCCAGTGCAGGGGAGCTGTGCCCAGCAATGCCAGTGCAGGGGAGCTGTGCCCAGCAATGCCAGTGCAGGGGAGCTGTGCCCAGCAGTGCCAGTGCAGCGGAGCTGTGCCCAGCAATGCCAGAGTGCAGCTGAGCTGTGCCCAGCAGTGCCAGTGCAGGGGAGCTGTGCCCAGCAGTGCCAGTGCAGCTGAGCTGTGCCCAGCAATGCCAGTGCAGCTGAGCTGTGCCCAGCAGTGCCAGTGCAGGAGAGCTGTGCCCAGCAGTGCCAGTGCAGCTGAGCTGTGCCCAGCAGTGCCAGTGCAGGGGAGCTGTGCCCAGCAATGCCAGTGCAGCTGAGCTGTGCCCAGCAGTGCCAGTGCAGGAGAGCTGTGCCCAGCAGTGCCAGTGCAGGAGCTGTGCCCAGCAGTGCCAGTGCAGCTGAGCTGTGCCCAGCAATGCCAGTGCAGCTGAGCTGTGCCCAGCAGTGCCAGTGCAGGGGAGCTGTGCCCAGCAATGCCAGTGCAGGGGAGCTGTGCCCAGCAGTGCCAGAGTGCAGGGGAGCTGTGCCCAGCAATGCCAGTGCAGCTGAGCTGTGCCCAGCAGTGCCAGTGCGAGCTGTGCCCAGCAATGCCAGTGCAGCTGAGCTGTGCCCAGCAGTGCCAGTGCAGGGGAGCTGTGCCCAGCAGTGCCAGTGCAGGGGAGCTGTGCCCAGCAGTGCCAGTGCAGGGGGAGCTGTGCCCAGCAATGCCAGTGCAGGGAGAGCTGTGCCCAGCAGTGCCAGTGCAGGAGAGCTGTGCCCAGCAGTGCCAGTGCAGGGGAGCTGTGCCCAGCAGTGCCAGTGCAGCTGAGCTGTGCCCAGCAGTGCCAGTGCAGGGGGAGCTGTGCCCAGCAGTGCCAGTGCAGCTGAGCTGTGCCCAGCAGTGCCAGTGCAGCTGAGCTGTGCCCAGCAATGCCAGTGCAGGGAGAGCTGTGCCCAGCAGTGCCAGTGCAGGAGCTGTGCCCAGCAGTGCCAGTGCAGGGGAGCTGTGCCCAGCAATGCCAGTGCGGGGAGCTGTGCCCAGCAATGCCAGTGCAGGGAGCTGTGCCCAGCAGTGCCAGTGCAGGGGAGCTGTGCCCAGCAGTGCCAGTGCAGGAGCTGTGCCCAGCAATGCCAGTGCAGGGGAGCTGTGCCCAGCAGTGCCAGTGCAGAGAGCTGTGCCCAGCAGTGCCAGTGCAGGGAGGCTGTGCCCAGCAATGCCAGTGCAGGGGGAGCTGTGCCCAGCAGTGCCAGTGCAGGGGAGCTGTGCCCAGCAGTGCCAGTGCAGGGGAGCTGTGCCCAGCAATGCCAGTGCAGGGGAGCTGTGCCCAGCAATGCCAGTGCAGGGGAGCTGTGCCCAGCAAAGCCAGTGCAGCTGAGCTGTGCCCAGCAATGCCAGTGCAGCTGAGCTGTGCCCAGCAGTGCCAGTGCAGGGGAGCTGTGCCCAGCAGTGCCAGTGCAGGGGGAGCTGTGCCCAGCAATGCCAGTGCAGCTGAGCTGTGCCCAGCAATGCCAGTGCAGCTGAGCTGTGCCCAGCAAAGCCAGTGCAGGGGGAGCTGTGCCCAGCAATGCCAGTGCAGCTGAGCTGTGCCCAGCAGTGCCAGTGCAGCTGAGCTGTGCCCAGCAGTGCCAGTGCAGCTGAGCTGTGCCCAGCAATGCCAGTGCAGGGGAGCTGTGCCCAGCAGTGCCAGTGCAGGGGAGCTGTGCCCAGCAGTGCCAGAGTGCAGCTGAGCTGTGCCCAGCAGTGCCAGTGCAGGGGAGCTGTGCCCAGCAGTGCCAGTGCAGCTGAGCTGTGCCCAGCAATGCCAGTGCAGCTGAGCTGTGCCCAGCAGTGCCAGTGCAGGGGAGCTGTGCCCAGCAATGCCAGTGCAGGGGAGCTGTGCCCAGCAGTGCCAGAGTGCAGCTGAGCTGTGCCCAGCAGTGCCAGTGCAGGGGAGCTGTGCCCAGCAGTGCCAGTGCAGCTGTGCCCAGCAATGCCCGTGGGGAGCTGTGCCCAGCAGTGCCAGTGCAGAGGGAGCTGTGCCCAGCAATGCCAGTGCAGGGGGAGCTGTGCCCAGCAGTGCCAGAGTGCAGCTGAGCTGTGCCCAGCAGTGCCAGTGCAGGAGCTGTGCCCAGCAGTGCCAGTGCAGCTGAGCTGTGCCCAGCAATGCCAGTGCAGGGGGAGCTGTGCCCAGCAGTGCCAGTGCAGGGGAGCTGTGCCCAGCAGTGCCAGTGCAGCTGAGCTGTGCCCAGCAGTGCCAGTGCAGCTGAGCTGTGCCCAGCAATGCCAGAGTGCAGGGGAGCTGTGCCCAGCAGTGCCAGTGCAGGGGAGCCATGCCCAGCAGTGCCAGAGTGCAGCTGAGCTGTGCCCAGCAGTGCCAGTGCAGCTGAGCTGTGCCCAGCAATGCCAGTGCAGCTGAGCTGTGCCCAGCAATGCCAGTGCAGGGGAGCTGTGCCCAGCAATGCCAGAGTGCAGGGAGCTGTGCCCAGCAATGCCAGTGCAGCTGAGCTGTGCCCAGCAATGCCAGTGCAGGGGAGCTGTGCCCAGCAGTGCCAGTGCAGGGAGCTGTGCCCAGCAGTGCCAGTGCAGGGGAGCTGTGCCCAGCAATGCCAGTGCAGCTGAGCTGTGCCCAGCAGTGCCAGTGCAGGGGAGCTGTGCCCAGCAGTGCCAGTGCAGCTGAGCTGTGCCCAGCAGTGCCAGTGCAGGGGAGCTGTGCCCAGCAGTGCCAGTGCAGCTGAGCTGTGCCCAGCAGTGCCAGTGCAGCTGAGCAGTGCCCAGCAGTGCCAGTGCAGGGGAGCTGTGCCCAGCAGTGCCAGAGTGCAGCTGAGCTGTGCCCATCCAGCTGGCCTGAAGGGACACACTGACAGCAGGCAGAGCTGCACTTTTGCATCCAGGTTTGGGCTCTCAGGAAAGGAAGATGTCACCTGTTGGAGTAGGTCCAGAGGAGGCCACAGAGCTCTGCACAATATTTACTCTAAAATGATTTCTGAGCTGTGAGAAATGCAAGCTTGCAGAACTCAGAGGTGCTTCTGCTGTTTGTTTATCACATATAATCCAGCCCTACTCCTTCAACACTTTGTTAGGGCACGCTGTATTTTGGGCACAAAGATGCCTCTGTCAGCTCTCTCCAACAGTTGTCCAATACATTTTTGAAGTGTTTCCCACAAATCCAGCTCTGCACTCACAGCCCCCAGTGATAAAAACAACAGCAGTATGTGGGATATGCACAGTGCACAGACATTCTATTGCATGGCATATAAAGTATCAGAGCAGGCAAAAGAATTTGCAACAAGGCTTCCAAATAAAATTTTTCACAGTTTGACATGAGCTCAGCCTTTAGTTAATATTTGACTCTGTCTGGTAATGAAAGACATCCTGCCTGTCCCAAAGCACTTGTCTAAAAGAGCAGATATTTGAAAGGTCACAAGCACTCGGAGCAGCAGGACTGCAGACGCCCGCTGGGATGTTTGCTCTGAGATAAATCAGGCTGCAGCAGCTGCTGCTCCCAGCCCCAGCCCTATATCAATCTCATCCACAGAACCTTCCTGCACTGGGACACAGCACAATTATTTCTTTTTCACACTATCATCTACAAACCATGGCAACCTCTCCCCTCAGCTTAAGAGATCAGATATTCCAGGCACTCCCTTAAACACATCGTAGATCTTTCAAACAAACTTCTGCGGGACAGATTTAAAATGACAGCTCAGCAAAGAATGTTCTGTGGTCAAAAAAATGCAACAAAATACTCACACCAAAACACTTCAATTCCCCACACTTCCCATGGCATCCTGCCCAGTCCATCACCTCTAGCCACAGTATTCCTGGATTTACTACAAAGATGAGAAACACCACAAGAAAGGTTTAAGTTTCAGTTAGTTCTTTTCCTCTGAGAGTTCCTGCCCTGCAGGAAGCAGTGCCATGTGGCTGAGAGCCTCTTGCCTGCCATGCTGCCTCAATCCATTCCTCACGGTCACTCAAACCAAGAGCACAGAGGAACAAATTTCCTCATTCTCTGAACACTGCAGCACGTCTTTGGGATGGGAACTGTTACTTCAGGGACTCTGGGGAGATCCTTTAGGAACATGAGAACAGAACTGCTGCACAGACCCCAGGGCACATCTCTGCAAACCTCTGCTGCCTTTGTGCTGGGTCTGACATCCCACAGCCACTCATGGACCTGGCTGTGGTGGATCTCCATCAACAGCTGGCCTTGGGAAGGAATAAAAAGGAGGAAAGGGAAAATCAGACACGCTTTTTCCTGCTCCCTTACGTGTCCTGGAACCAAACCTGTACCAGCAAGGGATTTCTTTTATTTTCCTCTTTGAAGAGCTCCAAAGAAGGCTGGACAACACAGAGGCTAGAAGCTGTTCCATGGGAAAGCTGCAGAGAAACCCCTGGCCTTGCTGCAGGGAGCAGCTGTCCCTGTGCTGCATTTCAGAGCCTGAGAGCCCAGGAGCTGTGGAGCCTGAAATCTCCTGAGCCACCATGCCACAGCTGGAGGCAGAGCTGCTATGCTAAATACAGCATCCCTGAGCTGGAACTCGAGTGGGCCGTGTTGGATTGCACAGCAAAGCAATTTAAGCAAATGACTAATCTAAACCCTTCAGCTTCCTTCCTACTTTGGGCTTTGAAAAAGTGGCTGAAAAGCATCAACCTCAGTCCTCACCCGTGTAACAAAGCAAACCCAGAAGATTAATTTTGCCATCCTAAAGCCAAATCAAGGCAAATCCAAACAACAAGACTGTTAACTGAGCTGTGCCAAGCCACTTGCACTTGGACCAGGACTTATGGTACACAAAAAGCATGACGTGTTTTTCACTTCTAGAAGAAGGAAAGAAAAATTACTATGACGAAGATGATTTTTGTCCCAGACTTCTTGGTACCTTAACTAAGTCAGTGTTTTGATTGAAATTGCCCTAAGATTCCCACACTCTTAACAACTATTTCATTACAATACACATTTTAGAAGTGTATAGTTACACGTGTGACACTTACACTTAGAAAGTGCCAAAGTACTTGTTTTTAAAACCAGAGTGCACGAAAGTTCTTCATGCCACAAGGTCTCAGCCAACTAAACCAGCAGGAACATTTAATTTGCTATTTGAATGCTCTGATTTGAAAAAACTCTTTCCAGCTGACGTAACAGTGAATTAAGAAACGTGACAGTAAGATCTGAAAATATGACACTGGATGCAATCATGACTGAGAGAAGTTACATTAGACTAGAAATAAAGCTGCTGATTGGAGGCTTGTTCACAGCCAGGCAGAACATTCCAGCACAGACAATGGCCGTGCTGCAGTTGGCTCTGGCTGGCAGCCTTTGTAAGGCAATCTGTGATTTCCCAGCACACAGGTTCCCAGCAGTGCTCAGCAGGGTACTTACTGCAGTAGGAGCAGGGCTGCCACGACCCTCCTTACCAGCAGCCTGACTCTGCTCCTCAGGCCCACGCGTCACAAGAATCCTGAAGTGCTGCTGCCTCGTGGTTTGCTCTGGTGTGATTTTAAACAAGCACCCCTGCCCTTGAGGCACCCGCTCCACGGAGTCCTTCCTGGGCACCTGTGCCCTGCTGCTGCTGTTCCCGGGCAGCTCCCAGGTCGGCCCGTCTCCCGCGGGGCCAGCCCCTTCTGCTGGCGGCGCGGGGGGGGGAGCGCTCCTCTGCAGCCGTACGCGGGGGTACCTGAGCAGCCTGTCTCCTTTCGTTCCCGTAAAGCCAAGGTTACCCGCGCCCGCTCCGCTGCCCTGCGCCTGCTGCAACTGGAGCACAACGAGCTTTTTCCCCGAACCTGCAGGCAGCTGTGGCACATGCTGCAAGGACCAGCGCCGGGGCTCGGGGCTGGCAGCGTTCTCTGGAGCCTCAGGAGCAAAGGGAAGCAGAGTAACTTGAGGCACATCTGCGCTCGAGGCCCGATGCTGAATCCTCACGCCACTCATGTTCAAGCCCGGAGCTTCGCTCGCTTCCTCTCGCTGCAGAGCCTCCTCGCTCTGGCCAGGGGCAGGAACGCCAGAGAACACTCCACGGTTGGGGCAGACGGTTCCGTCCCGCTGGCCCAGCTGCTCGGCCAGGCCGGGGCTCGCCGGACAAGAGCAGCCCTCCGGGGAGGCTGCCCGGGGCTGCCCGCGGCCAGGGGAGGTGCTGGCGCGGGCGGGCGGCTCCGGCGGGCGCCGCGGGGCGCAGCGGGCGCAGCCGCCGGCAGCCCTGCGCTGCAGCGAGATCTGCATGGAGGAGCTCCTGGTGGGGCGCGGCGCCTGCGGGACCAGCATGGACGCGCTGCGGCGCAGGGAGCCGCCCGCCGGCCCGGCCGCGCCGCTCCTCCTCGGCAAGGTGTGCAGCGCCAGCAGAAAGGCATCTTCTCTCTCCCGGCCCAGCAGCTCCGGCTCGGGGGCCGTGCTGCTCCTCCCGGAGCCAAAGTGAAACCGCAGCCGGTGGGCCATGGTTTGACAGAGAGGAGAAAAGGACAGCGAGAACAGCAACGATTCAGGCACTGCCAGAAGTTAAAAACCAAAGACATAAACTCCGGGAAAAAGTGTCCCATCTGCCAAACGGTTAGCACTGCAGCCCCGGGAGCGACAGATAGCAGAAATAGCCCAAGTGGCAAGCAGCATTCCAGGCATGACTGGGCAGGAGCAGTCAGCGCTCCTACACACACGGTGACATAGGGTAGGATGGTGGGAATCACGTGGCCTGGTTCCCCCTCTCCAATGTAAGAGTGTGAGGAGTTTGTTTTTTCCTTTTTTTTTCAATGCCAGCAAGGGCCTGAAACAGCACCTTCCCAGCTGCTCCTTTTCCATCAGGGAGGAGTGGCCCCAGCGGGAGAGCTCTCGCAGCTGACCGAGGCACTGCTAGAAATCTAAACCACATCACATTCACAGGGCACGCTTGGAGAAAGCACTCGCAGAAAAATGTAACTACAACAAAGCCACTTCCATTTCATGTTACAAGTTTAAGTCAACACCACATGCAAATGAGGAAACTTCCTTCAAGCGTAACATTTTGACGTGTTACAGTTCAGGAACAAATACAAATGGTTACGCTTTCCATCTTAACCATGCTCAAAACACCTTTAAGCAACAAACTCTCGCCTTTGGAAAGCCCCAACAGGCAGGTAACCTGCAGTCCCCTCCGAGTGAGCACAAGCTGCAAACACAGCGATTGCACACGTGGCAGAGATCGCTCACAGTCACAGCAGCAGAACCAGCAGGACAGCAGACGCAGAGCTCCTTCTCGCGATTTACCAGGCAGCACAGGGGAGGGAAAAGCAGAGCTGGGTGCTGCATGTCTGACTGCACTGCTCTGCCCAGAGCTGCGGAGCTGCTGCTCCTGGCTGCCTCCAGCAATGCAGCACACGTGGCACTGCCAGCACGGAGTCCAGTTACAGCCTCCGAGAGCCGAGGGCAGCACAGGCAGCCGGAGACCCCAGAAGGGGAGCCAGGCACTCCAGCAGCTCTGCCGCTACAGAGATACCCCGAGGGCACTCACTGAAGGGGGCACACACCAGAAAAGAAACTCTAACCACAAGGTCTCAGGGCCTGAACAGCTGCTCCCTGGGAGAACTGGAAAGCCTAAATCTTGTCAACAGCTCTGAGAACCTGTGTGTGGCAGGTCAGTCCTCTGCCTAGACATCTGAACTCTGCTTGCAAGCAGCTTGCTTCCAACAGCCAGGAAATCACCAATCCCAAGAGAATGGCAGCTCAAACTGATCAAACTGCCAGCAGCCAGCACAATCCCACATTGTTCTATGTGGATTATGAGACACCACAGAAGTGTGAACAGCTTCCACACAGCAATGGTCCTAGAGAGTGCCTTGTAGAAGCAGAGGTGTTGGTATTATTTTACCTTATTTTTCAGCTAAAACATATTGCTCAAGAACACAGTCTCTGCACCCAAAATGAAGCTGCATCACATTTAGTCTGTTGAGACTGGGGAATAGAAAGGCAAGGACAGCTGTAGAGACAGAGTGCACTTTGGTAATTTGGGAAGAAGGAACAAAATCAATCCTTCCAACAAAAGCCATTTAAGCATTGACAATAGGTATGGGAGAGAAAAGCCAAAATCATCACTACAAATGTCTCCTCATTCTAGAAACACAATCTGATGAAAACCTGCTGCTCCAAACCCCCCAAAGCAGCCACCTTGCCATATACCTGCTTCAAGGAAAGCCATGGCTCCTAACCTGCTGCTGCCTTGGCAGGAGGTTCCAAGCCCAAGGACAAGCTGACTTGGGAGGTAGGACCAGGAGAATACACAAATCGGTCCAACAATAAAAAGTGCTGAAACTGCCAGGGTAAGGCCAGTCCTGCACACCAAACCTGAAAATCCCAAGCAATGTGTCTGAAATGAGCATCCCAAACCTGTCATTTCCCAGCTGTCACTGCATACAAGTCTTTTCCCTAAGCCACCTCCCCGTCCCCGTGGCACCTCGGCATTCCAATGGCACATGGCAGTTTGAAAAGTGCAAGTGGTCATTATGATCATTATACACAAATACATATGCTCCTGGTCAGCACACTGTAGGGGCACAGTGCCACTGGTTCACCAATTCACTTCCTCCTGAGCAAAGTTCCAGGCATTTGGCTGCCAAGTCCTCTTTCTCCCCAGATCACAGCTCGTGTGGTTTGCTTTGCTATTTATCAGGAAGATAGAAGGAAAGAACCTATTTGTTGAAGACAGATGATTCTACACTGTCTTTTTTTAATGAAAGTATCTTTGCAACTCTGATCCTAATTTTCAGAAAGTAAACAAGTTTGGTAAAGGTTGCACTGCCCCCAGCCCAGAAAATGTTAATTCCTGATCTCATGAACAGAGAGATGGTGTTCCAGTGTTCAGAAGGCAAACCCCAGGAGCCACCCACCAGCGTGCCACTGCACTGGCATGTTTAACCCTGGATGTACAGAGGACACTCACTCTGCCCATGGACCATAACTACAGCAGCAGTCAGGTGGTGAAAGGCTCCTCCAGAAGAGCCACTGCATCAGCCAAAGACCAACAGCACCAACAGCATGTGAGCACTGTGAGGCAGAGAGCTGAAACCCAGCAGAGCACCGTTGTGCCATGACCTCAAACCTTCACGCACACAAGGGGCAGCTCTGGGAAACAGCTCCCAAGGCAAGATGCAGAAGCACAAAAGGGCTGGAAAGGGACACTAAAGTGATCCTAAAGTGATCAGGGACTGAAGCAGCTGCTTCAGCAGTGATGAAGGAGGTCAGGACTTCGTTGCTTTGAGGAGGAGGCCTTCAGAAGGACAGAGGGAGGCTTTCACTGTCAGAGGGCTGGCTGAGGACCTACTTTAGTGTCCTTTTAGCCCCAAACTCAGTTGGCTTTTACACATCTATCTGTGTTTCTTGGCACTGTCACTGAAACAACAGACTACAGACACCTTTAGGCTGTCTGTACTTCTGTCAGCTGTGGCACACACAGCCCTGTGGTCAGTGTAGCACAACCAGGACAAGCACTCACCAGCCTGTTCTCATCAAACACCTCGAACAGGAGCCGATGGTTGGTTGGGTTTACCTGTGGGGAAATCCAAATGTCACTGGAAGTTCAGCAGCTGGACAATAACAGTATCAGAGTACTAACTCAGGCAGCAGTCAAACAAGGCACACAGGACAGGACTGCCAGGTCTGATGTAAATCTTTACCTGACTGGAGCACCAGAACCTTACTGCAACTGGGAAGAGCCTGGTATAAAAGCTTCTATTTGCTGTGCTCAGTTACTGCATTTCCCTGGCAGGGGACTCCAGCCCCAGGCTGGACTGGCAGGGCTCCCTGACTGACTGACTGATTTATGAGGAGCAAGAGTTTTGCTGCATTTCCTCCAGAATTTCACATTCAGCTGTTTCTGGCTGTCCATTGCTCACCATCTCCAGCCCATTTAGCACACACACCCCTCAACACCCAACAGGAGTCTCCCCAACACCTGAAAACAGCAAATTTACCTCCAGAAAGTCATTTACTTAAATTAAAGCAGAAAGACTGCCAACATTTAAAAGGGCAAAATCAAGCATAAAAAGAACTCTGTCAGAAAGACAAAACAACTGCTATTAATAACAAATTTTATAGTGTTTGATCCAGTTGATATATTTTTTCAGAAAAGCTTTGCAAGCCAGGTTACTATGACCAGCACATTTGAGAAAATTTAGAAATAATATACCACAATGTATTGATAATTCTGTGGGCTGGAGATGGACTTCCCAGTTTTGAGAAAATCAGAGAACTGTGGCACAAAATAGGGTGTAAATTACTTTATAGGTCCCATTATCCCTGAGGACTTCCAAGATGTTTTACCAGAGCATCTATACCAGAGGTTTTGCAGCAGTGTTTTCACTTCCTTTTCCTGTTTTAGACCTGTAGTACTTGGCTGCAGACCCCAGAAAAGCTCTTTGGTCATGTGTCCCAGGCAGCATTCCCCATGAAACTGAGCCTAATGACTGCAAATAAAGAGAAACTTACTCTGAAGTAAAACTCTTCATTCCATTTAGGGTTCAGTGTCTGTAAAAGCAACAACAATATTTACATACTAACATGTATGGTGTGCAACTATAAAATAAAACATACAATTGACAGTTTTCTAGAGAAATAGAAAGAAAAACATGTAATAAATGAAACAGAAAAATATATTGCCATCTAGAAATTCTCTATTGAGTAAACCAAATGTGGGAGGACAATTGAGTCAGATGATCCTAAAATAGACATTAAATATAAATAGAATTTGATGATTAAGAGATAAATCATTGGGAACCTACAGAAATAAAACTTGAAGACATTTAATTCTCAAGATTAATTTAAACCCAGGTTAAAAAAAAAAAGTATTTTTTAAACACAAAGGTAACTTTAGGGGTACAAAAATATGCTTAGATTTATACTGTGAAATAAACAGAAAAATTAAAACAAAAACAAAAACAAAAGGTTATTCCTTAGAACAGGTAAGATATTCTTCCAATCCCCTCCCAACCCAAGGATTTTAATGTTACCAGCCTGACTAAAGTGCACAGAATAAACACACATATAGACTACAAGCTGAAGTGAGCTCAAGCATAACGTAACAAACTGATAAAAGAGATGAGAACTACAAACAGTCATTTGGACAATTCAACTTGGGTAAGTATAAAAACAATTGGACAATCTGTCCAATGTTTTTGTGCTCATGCCAAATCATTCCCTCATGCTCTCACACAGCAGAGATTTATGGGCAGAGCTGACAGGAAAAATTGGCTTTACACCCACAACAATTCTGTTCTAGCAGAGAAGGGGAATCTTGGCTGTTTATCTTACTCCTTGCTATAATCCAAGAGATTCCTCGTGTGCAGGAATGGGGGCTGACTACACTGCATCTCTACAAACTGGGAACAGCACTCATGGCACAGCAGGAAATACTCCCTGGAAGAAAAGACCACTGTCAAGGGCAGCTGAATCAATGAGGGGAAGGGTAGGGATGGGCTGCTGGGCACGGAGAAACTTTCAGCTTTTTTCCCCGAAGGAGTACAATGTATTCAGTAAAAAACCAATTGCAATTAAACAGAAAGGAAATCAATGTTACACTTTAAACACTTGTATTCATCAAATGCTACTGCTGCTGGCCAGAGAGGGCACACACAATTGACCAAAGAACTGGCTTCACACTGGCTCTGAGGGCACTGCTGCCCACTGATAACCCATTAATTCTGAATGCTGCTTAGCCACAGAGCTCAGGGAAATCTGATGGACGAGGCAGCAGAGTCTTTGGCAAAGGCTTGGCAACTCACAGAAATTCCTTCCACCTTTACAGGTCCCACTCTTAGTGGGCCAAGTCAGAAAGTGCAAACATCTGAGCTCCAGCAAAGAAGGAATTGCAGCAATAGCTGCAAACAGGACATGAGCAGGGAAACAAGAACAAAAACTCAACCTCAAAAAGAACTACATCCTAAAAAAGGCAAGTGTTGCACACATAAAGGACTCAAACTGAGCCAGGAGTCAAACTAGAATTAAAAAGAGTATACACGTACCTTTTTGATGGTTTTTGTCTGCACAAGGGCAAGTTCTCTGTTCTCATCTGCTACATACAAGGAAAGTTTCACATATGGGTCACTGCAAAAGAAAACATCAGATTTAATGGCCTACAATTGTACAGCCAGAGAGCACTGCAGAAGGGATTGGCATTTAACTGGGTAACAGCAGCACCTCCAGTGGACCTGTGCTCAGTGAAAGCTCAGAACTGCAGTGAGCTGCTGGCACACTGACAATTGAGTGTTTGAAGGTGCTCAGTGAAACCCTGTCTGTGAGAGCAGAGCCCCTTCATTCCCTGCAGCTCTGTCCCTGCTGGGGCAGATCTCCTGCTGCCCCAGCATCCCCTGGCACTGCACTGGCAGCACCCAGGGAAATGGGGACTTGGGTAGATCTCCTGCTGCCCCAGCATCCCCTGGCACTGCACTGGCAGCACCCAGGGAAATGGGGACTTGGGTAGATCTCCTGCTGCCCCAGCATCCCCTGGCACTGCACTGGCAGCACCCAGGGCCTTGGGCTTTGGAAGAGACTGCCTACAACTAACCCTGGAGGCTGACAGCAAGTATTCTGAAGCAGTGCTTATAATGGTTTTGAGCCATAAAATCAAGCTGCACAGCACCAGCAGTGACTCAGACAGGCAGGGCAGAGGAACCTGCTCCAGAGGAAGCTGTTCCTGCCCATGGCAGAGGCTGGAACTGGATGGTCTCTAAGGCCCCTTCCATTGCCCATGGTTCTGAGCTCTAGACTGGGACAAAGAGCATTCTGCAGGAACAGACGGACTTCACACAGCTACAATGCCAGGAAGAGGACCTGGAGCACAGCCTCTGCCTGAAGGGAGGAAATGGGTGCTTGAGTAAAACCAGGAGCCTGACCTGCTCTGGTGCTTCCCTCTCAAGGCTGCAGCACACTCAGCTGGATGATGATCCAAGATTTCTTGAAAGCATCAACAAGAGGCACTCTCAATACCACCAGACGCTCAGATTTACCGAGCACGTCATTCAAATGCTGGTACTTCTGAATTTAAGGAACTATTTTGTGACAGTACCACTACAGAACAATCAGGACTTGCATGTTTATTACACTGGCTGCTCCCTGTATCGAATACGAAATGCCACAAAGGTGGAAACAAGAATAAACAAGACATCTTGTTGGACTGATTATTCCTATCAGTACATGCACATAAATGCATCTACTTAAACTGCAGTTATGTTCAGAATTAAGAACCAAGGTTTAGAAGAAAGCAGAGCATCATTGTGATTATAAAGAAACGCTGATGCTGCTTGGAATTGCTTGATGTACCATGCTAATATTTACAGGTATCTTCCCAGATTTGGGTTATCAATCCATACCCGGGCAATGTTGTTTTCAGGAACCCTTAGAAATACTACAATTTTTTAGTGCTAAAATACCCTGGATGAGCAAGCCTACAGAAAATGAAAACCGTGAAAGTGGCACAGATTATTTTTAAAATCTATTTCTATTTTTAAAAACTAGAGAAAAATTAAGTTTGTTACCAGTTTCAGTAAGGTAATCTGCCTTTACTGAACAAATTACTGCCAACCCTGCCTGCTCTAAAAGCGGGACAGAGTGAGTCAGACTGAGCAGTGCAGCCAAGCTCTTGGTGCTGAAGGTGAAGCTGGAGTTTACCCAAATGACTGGATATTTGAGACTGTTTACTTACAAGCATTTGTTTACTTAAAACAAACACGTAGCTGGAGGGACACTGGAGCCCAAGGAAAGCTGACACCGCCCCAGTGGAGCTGTCTCAGGCAGCCCTGCACTGAGCCACTTGCTCTGCCCCAGGGTTGCCCCCAGAACAGCTCTGCACAGGGACACTGCACAGGAGGGCTCCAGCTGGAGGCAATGGGCCATGAGGAGTGCAGGGGTCACCCATACAGTGAGACACACACGCATACGGGCAGACACACACGATACAGCCTGACGCACACCCACGTATGGTAAGAGCCGCGTACGGTCGCCCATCCGCGTGCGGCCAGATCCGCGTACGGTCGCCCATCCGTGTACGGTAAGATCCGCGTGCGGTCACGCGTCTGCGTACGGTCGCCCATCCGCGTACGGTAAGATCCGCGTACGGTCGCCCATGTGCGTACGGTCGCCCATCCGCGTACGGTCGCCCATCCGCGTGCGGTAAGATCCGCGTACGGGCGCCCATGCGCGTACGGCCAGATCCGCGTGCGGTCGCCCGTCTGTGTACGGTAAGATCCGCGTACGGTCGCCGCGTCCGCGTACGGTAATGCATCCGCGTATGGTAGAGTCAGACGCACACCCCTACAGTCAGACACACACCCATACAGTCAGACACCTCTTCACACTGCACTTACACAAGCTCTACAGTGACTAGAACGCACCTGATTAATAGTAAAACTCTTATGGCTGTATGTCAATAAGTAAAAAGCATTGTATAAGCGTTTAACAAACGCCTTACATGGACTCAGGCTCAGATCCCAACACCCAAACAAGCAGTGTAATCTGAAAGTGCCACTGACTGAGCAGCTGCAGGATCCTGCTCTGCAGGTAACACAACCAGAGCTCCGGGGATCCAAACAGCCCCTGGGAAAATGAAACGCGCTGCAGGGGAAAAGAACACAGAGCAGATGAGACTTCCTGGGGAGCACACATTGTAACTGAACTTACTGGGGAAGGAATCACAAAATGGGCAAAGAATGGAAGAAGGCAGAACCCCAATTAGGAACATAACTACAGCAGCAAAACAAAATAACTGGGATCCCAGAGAACAGACACTACATGTCAAAGCAGCAATAGATACACTGAAGGAACTTTACAGTGGTTAATTGCACCCTGAAAACCCAGCTAGCAGCAAGTATAACTGATAAATGTGCTATCTTTGCAAGGGAAAATCAGTACCAACGTAGAAGATCTATTAGCTAAAAACATGAAAAAATCAGTAAAATTGAGAAAAACTTGCAAAAAAATGGATACACCACTAAAGTCACTGGAAAAACCTAACCATAAATTGAAATGAAATGGACACAAAGACAAGCCGTAAAATACCAATTCCTGTGTCACAGCCGTGTCTGCAGACGGGTTAAAGGAAGGAAATCCTGATGATCCAGGTGACGGTAGACAATAATAAATGAGACACTGCTGAGATCATAAAAAACCCCCAGCACAGCAATCAGGTGAGTTTGGGCAATGCTCTCAGGCACATGGTGAGGTTCTTGGGATGCTCTTTGAGGGCCAGGAGCTGGGACTCGGTGACCCTGATGGCTCCATTCACACCCATCATATTCTATGGCTCTTGGATTCCAAGTTTTGAGCGCAGAAAGCAGACTCCAATCAGTCTGGAGCTGTACCTGCCAGATAGTCTCACCCTGAAATGGACTGAATAAAAGGAGGAGCACTCAAACAGTGCTGCATGCACAGGGACACCACAGGCTGACAGAGCCGCCCAATGCAGCAAGACCACTGTGCCCAAGAGGTGGCCCAACTGCAGCTGCAGGGCATAATAAACCTACTCAGGGCAACAAAGGGCAATTCCAAAGGACCAAGTAGTGCTTACAAGAGAAATGAGCCCAGTCATCATCCTACCAGCGACTGGGGATGTAGGGGACTTGATTTGTGAACACCTATCTAAAATGCTCCTTGCTACAAAATCAAAAATGATTAAAAGCACCAAATCTCATGATGACTGGCCAAAAGAGAACATCAGCACCTGCCAAGATCAGGAGAACCTTGAAGCTGATAACAGTTCTCTGGAGAATAAAAGGGAATCCTAAGAAAACTATGCTAATAATGGAAGTTATGTTAATCGTAATCACAAGTTAGTGCAAAGACAGTTTGGCAGAACAACAGCCATCAAAACAATCTGAGACTTCAAAAATCCTTTTCCTGACCTCTGGAATCCCTCAGACATCCAGAATTAGCTATTTCCCATGGTTTTGCCAAATTGCAGATTTTGTCATTTTCCTAAAGCTCAAGCAACTGTAGATACATAATTACCATCCTTCATTTCCATCTCAGCATGAAAAGGCAAGCTTCCAGCTCTTCTCTGGAGGACAACAAAAGCTCTGCTGACTTCAAAACTCCAGCAAAAAATCTCAAGGAAGATCAGCCTCCTTTAGAAATCACACTGCTTTGGAGCACTGTGAAACTGGGGCTCAGAAGCAGTGTCCCATTTGTTCATTTGATGGAATCACATCTGCTCTATACTTTTGAAGCTATCCTGAAAGCAAGTCTCAAACTACCTTCTGCCAGTGCCACGATGTATTATTTACTTATTTTAAGCTCCAAAAGAAGGGGGTGGAGAGCACAGGCACAAGTGAAAGAACAATGGAACTCCTAAGGCCTACATGGCTCTATTTTTATTTTAAAAGCTGAAACCGCCTCCCCACATATAAAATTTAGCAACACTTGTTATGCAAGTGCGTGAATGCCAGGCTTGTCACATGCAGGCAAACTCTGCATTTCAAAATAGCCCGACTGGTTCTCTTTGGAACAGTCTTGCACAAGGTAATTTAGCTTCTGTAAGAACACAGAACCATTCCCCTTGTGCTGCCACTTTTCTGCCTCACATATGAGAAAGCTGATCAACAGCTCCTGTAATTCTGGCTACAGAAATACCAGCACACACCAACATGAGGGCAGAGAAGCCTCTTCCTCCAAGCCACATCCCAATCTGATTCTTCTCCTGCTCTTGAGGGAAGCACTATTTGGCTATCAGTTCATGTTCATCCACCCCCTTTTCCCACCCCCTCACTCCACCCTGCTCTCTCCCCAGGGCAGGTACACATGGAACAACATCCTCACTGAGCCCTGCAGCCACGTGCCTCCCTGCACTCCTGACCCAGACAAGCTGGACGTTCCAGCAGCCCCCAAAACCACCCCGCAGATTTCAGAGCAGCACAAGACCTCAGGGCCCCTCCTCCCCAGGGGACTGGGATGGCTGAGGCTCTGGCTTTGCCTGGTTTGGGTCCCTCCACCTGTGGGAGGTGCAGAGGCAGACATGCTCAGGTACTGGGTGCTGCAGGAACTGAGCTGCTCTGCACAGACTGGGAAATCTGCAGGCTGTGCTGGGGGACATACAGTGCTCTTACAGACAGCATGTCCCCAAAACCAGCATGTATAAATTCACATCTGTAACATACACCATCCTCAAAAACATCCACCCCAAGGAGTCTCCACAAAATTATGGGAGTCCCTTGGATAGCAGTTCACATCAGGGCTGGAAAGGTTATGCTTGACAAGAGGAAATTCTACAAACCTGAAAATGTTTTTCAGAATCACTTAAACACACTTAGAGAAACTCCATCTGTGCATGCACTTAGTGGAGCTTAAAAAGCTCCAAAAATTATTTAAAATTCCAATGTTTTGCTTAGTCACTTTTAGATTCAAAGAAATGAGAGAAACAAACCACTAAAATGTGCATCATTAAAGAAGATTAGAATTATAAGCAGATACTTCTAACCAAGTTTTATGGAGAGCAGTAAGAACAATGTTCTAAGGCAGAAGCTCTTGCAGCCACTATCATTTTATCCCAACAACCATTCCCTGATGACTTTCCCCATTCCTGCACAGTAAGAAGGGAGAAATACAATAAGAATACACAGCAATTAACTACAAGGAATGCTCCAGAGCACACTGGCTGTGTTTGCTCCCTGGTTTTATTTTAGCATGAGCCTTCAGGGTTTCACCTTTCTGCCTGTACTAGAATCCATTAAGTTCTTCTCAAAGAGAAGCAGGATTTTGACCTCACTGCCATACAAGTCTCATGTCCTATGACTAAAGCAAAGCACGAAGTGTCCAATCACACAAGGATAAAGGAACATCAGCTTCTGAAAAGAAAACAAAACCTTACCTTACCCTTCACAAGCCAAACTTGCAATCCATTGTGCCTGAGCGTCCCAAATCTCACTCCTCCATACCAAATCCCAGAGTCACTTTACAGACCTCCCATTTCCCTGCTAGGCTTCTATTTCACAAAGATAAGCTCACACTTCTGACTCTTCAAGAAATGTAGCAAGGCTTTACCAAAGAGCTGCTAGAGATAATGACTCACATCACAGACAGCCACAAGAAGTGCCCGTGGGTGAAAAAAGGAGTTAAAAATTGTACCTCAAACCCCACCTCCAGTGTCTCCACCTTCCTTTACCATGTTATGTTCTAATAAAGGGTACCAAGATGGATTCCTTCTGTATTCTTGCTCTCTTGGAAGTCTCCCAGAGCAGAAAGGATATTTTAATCTTCAAAAACAGATGGAAGTGTAAATATGGGGTTTTTTCCTCCCTGAGGCCATTTTTTTTGCAAAGGTTAAATGAATGCTCTAACAGAATATGCATACATCAGCCCTGAAGCTGAGTGGCTGATGTATGCATAGATCTTCCTATGCCATTTCGCACTCCCAGAATATCTTAACAAGTTCAAAATCCAGCGGGGGTGGAGAAGGAGCCAGAGAACTCCGTGACACCTGACTTTAGGAAGAGAAAAGCTCAACACAGCAGTTCTGCCTTAAATATTTAAGATCAAAAGGTTTCTTTAGATGATTTTATTGACATGCCCTATTTTTCTTCCAAAGATACCAGATTCAGGTAAACTCATAGATCACAGCAGATAGCAGGCAGGTAGGAAAGCTGAGGAGCTGAATACAGAAGATTCCTTTCTTCAAGTAACAGGAAACATTGTGTGTTCCTGTATTTGTACAAAGAGAATTTTCCATTGAGCAATTATCTGATGAGAATTATTTTTTACTAGGACACTATAACTGTCAGGAATTATTACCAAGTCTTCTTGTTAAGCAGCTGGACCACATCCTGGAATAAGCAGTATTTCTCCATTTGCTGCTCCTGAAACACATACCCAGTGCACCCTAAAGAACAGAGCATGCAAACGGTAAATGCTGCTAATTTTGGTGAAGAAGCTGCGAGCCTGATTTGCTGGAGGGCCATCAGGAGCCGGAGGAAGCTGCAGAAACCCTCTGGTGCCCTCTGCTGGCCCGGGCGAGAGATCGCACAGCCGACACCGCGCGGGCACCGGCGGCGCAGGAGCCACGGCACACACGGGCGAGCAGCGACACAAGGTCCCACAGAGAGCACGTCTCTGCTGAGCAGCGATTCATCTCTGCCTGCCTGAGCCTCCCTGCGCCGGCCACAGCCCACACCAGTCCCGTCCCACAGGGAAACCGCGCGCTTGCTGAGCGGCGCCGACGCTGCTTTTACATCCCAGCTAGGGCTGGACCAGGGAAAGCTCTCAGCTGCCTTCTTTCCCTTCCCACACTGCTAACATTCATCTCCACTGCACTGGAAAAACTTCCATTGCCAATCAGCTAGAAAAAGGAAAAAGCAACACCAGAGCATGAACTCCCTCCTACTTGAGCAGCTGCCCTCTAGTCAGGTGGCTCTGGGAATTCGGTCTCAGCTCTGTTCCACTCTGCTCTGGCACACATGCAAGTGCTGAAGAGGCATTCAGGAGCCAGATGATTTTTTTAATGGTTTGAATAATTTATGAAAGCAATGCCTTCAATGGCTTTGTCTCTGCTCATCAGGGGAGCCATCGGTACAGAAGGGGAACAGGCTGTGAGCCAACCCAGTTGCAAGGCAGAACAGTGCTGGAGGAGACAGCTCCAGGGGCACAGCTGTCACCACACTTTTTGCAGTAGTTAAAACCAGATGCACCCTAACTCAAAGTGGACTAGAAGCAGTGATAGAGGACTTCAAAGAATAGGTGCAAGGTAAACACCTGCCACCTTTGTCATCTGCAAAGCCACAGCCACAAGTGCTCTCCTCCCAGTATGAACCACAGCGACAGGACACACAGGAATTAAAGAATTCTGGCACATTTCAAGCAGCCTTGCCCACAACAGGGGTATGCAGCATGACTTACAATCCTACCAGAGCCTGGAGCCTGCTCCCCCAGCTCCATCATGGATCCTGGACACATGAAATCAAACCAGAAAAGTGCTTTTCACAAAGAGCAGGTAAAAGCAAAACTCTTATGCCATTAGAAGCACAGTTCCTTGACAATGAAAAAATCTGCAATTTTAACTGAAAAGCACTTTACATTTTCAACTTCCATACAGCCACAATTTTCACTTCATGATTTAGAAGGCAAAAATACAGTAGCTAAGGCACCCCATCAGCTGTACCTTCACAGGACACACACAGTCTGAGTTCAGCCAGCACTGGATTCTTGTATGAGATTTATTAACACTTCAATTAAGAGGCTGGAAGGAAATTAAACATTCACACCTGCAAGCCAATACTAAATTCCCAAAATCCCAGTCTGCAGTATCTGTTCACCATCAGCACGTATCACAGACTTGTAATTTTACAGAGCAAAATATAAAGCAGGTTACAGACCCCACTTACACCTACACTAACCAGCCTCTTATGCCCACCTCCACTGCTGCTATGAGGATGAAATGCCCTCACTTAACCATCACCTCAGGGTGCTCACGGCTACTAACCCACTCTACATTCCAGTTACTTTGTGTCATTGCAACCCCAATTCCATAATTTCTGAACTATTAGGGCAATCATAGGAAGCTATGAGGTTGGAAAAACCCTCTAAGATCATTGAGTCTAGCACAAATCCATGTCCCCAGGTGCTACCTCGAAATGGTTTTTAAATCCCTCCAGGGCTGGGCAGCCTTTTGGGAAGCCCATTTTCCCTAACACCCAGCCTAAACCTCCCCTGGCACAACCTGAGGCCCTTTCCTCTCGTCCTGCCCCTTGTTCCTGGAAGCAGGGCCCGACCCCACCTGGCAGCACTTTCCTGTCAGGGTGCTGTGGAGAGCAAGGTGGTTCCCCCTGAGTGCCCTTACTTGCTATTAAAATGGTTTCCTAAGCAAAAAAGAATCCCAGAAAAGCAAACTCAAGAGCACTGAGATTTCTTTCCTGTTCCAATCTCCAGAAGAAAAGTACAAGTTTCTCCAGGGCTCTACACCGGTAGGAGACTCAGCTTAGATTTTATCAAGAAGGAAACGGCTTTCAGACTCTGCAAGCCCACAGGCAGTGTTTTATAATGGTGAGGCTGATTAAAAAGGGTCAGGACAACCCACTGAGATGCAAAACACAATGTATGCCTCCTAGTTAATCTTCCACAGCTAGGCAGGAACACAGTAACTGTTCTGCCCAGTTTGAAACTCTGCAGGGCTGCACCACACAGAGGCACAGGAGCTGCAGCTCTGCAATACACACGGGTTTTCAAACAACTGTACATTAACTCATTTGAAAGATTAAAACACATTTAAAAACACATGTAGGGAATATGTTTTTAACTCTGTTTTTATGGAAATCCTACTGACTTGAAACCCATTTCCTTAAAATATGTTAAGGGCCAAATCAACAGGATTCAGTACAAATTACACTTGGATTTAGCTTCAAGCATTTTAAAAGATAAAAGTTATGTTGCTTATGGTCAGCATCAAAGACTGTTCTTCAAAACAACACATTTGGAGAAAGAAAATAACAAAGCCTTGGCATACCATACTCTCCACACAGCTACCAAAGGAACGCTTGTTGCAAATTTCACCCAAAATACTGGGGTTGATACAACCTTTTAATTGCTGCTTTCATGTAGTTTTAAGCTGGATACACAAGTTAATGAACAATTTGTAAGCACCATTAAAGAAATACAGGAAAACCCACAGGGAAGCTCATTTATACATTAAGAAATTAGTCACTTCAATAAAAGCTAAAATTGGATACCACTAATTTCAAAGTGATAAAACCCTTCTAAGTAGATTGGAACATTTGCAGCAGAGCATTTTGTCATGCTTAGGCTTAAGAGAGCAGCAACGTCAAGGCAGAATTAACCTTCAGAAAAAGAGAATTACTGCCTGCAGGGCTCCACAACACCCACCTGGCTCCAAAGATGTCCTTCTTGGCCAGATCAATGCCAGAAACCACCTTCACCCTGAGGATGCGAGACTCCTCCTGCAACAGAAACAAAGTGCCTTTAGTGTTTATGCTGGAGGTAATTTTGAGGTGCAACAAGAGGTTAGCAGGCAGCAGGAGTGTCTCCTAGGCAGGATCTGGAAAAGAACCTCCTCTTGGAAGGCTTATCTGATTCCAGCCATGAGGAGTATTTGAGTCCAGTCAGAGCTGTTAAGAGTTCAATAAAGACAGAGTAAGAGTAGATAACAGTAATAACATCACAGCAATAATACTGCAACAATAATAGCAATAAAAGTAGAAGAGTATTTGCTGAACAGGGCTGTTTCACATCCTAAGCGATCCACATGCCACAAATCCATTCTGCACTGACACCAAAGCTCTTCAAACACAAGGGAAATTATTCATAACCTTTTAGTAATGAGAGGTGTCTGTGGTGTAACAATCGAGGATGCACAGTTAAGAAGAAATCCTTATAATTAAATTTTAACCGTCTCACCACCTTGGTGTGCGTGGAGAGCTCCAAATCACCACGCACCGACAGCCAGCGAGTCCTGCAGATGCACAGCAGTGCAGCATCAGCCTGATGCTCAGTTTACCCTTCACTACATGAAGCCCTGAGAACAGCTGTAAAAAGGGCCTGCTTCTACTGGCTGGTTTTTCACCGTTTGAGCAACACAGGCCACCAGAAGGAAAGCTGGAAAGCCTTCTACAGAAACAGGTTCTGCAGTGCCCCGTATCAGCTCTGATAAGGCTCCCAGAGCTGCAAGATACCGGATTCAGTTACAGTAACTCGACACGCCGTTCCTTGCAGCCCGGTCAGAAAACAATTACACTTTCCCACAGGTTTCTCCCGGTCTGTTTGCTTCAGGCAGCTGAAAGCCAGACTCAGCTTTGTCAGCTGTCTGGCACACATTTTCCAACTGGGAGGAAGGTCAGGAGCAGCTCCAAAGTAAAGCCCTACCTGGGCAGCCCAACTCATGCCTCTGGAAGGACACAGGACACAGGATCAGGAAACAAGAAGCTGTGTGCAGGGCAGGTTCCACCCTGGCACACGTCCTGCCCGACAACTGGCTGCACTGGAACAACACTGGAGACAAATCCTTCCTGTAAACCTGGCCTGTGCTATTCTCCCCGGCAGCACTAAACACTGCAAGCTACTTTCTAACTAGGCAACAGGACTTTTTTCCCCAAAAGAGCCCAAAGCTTACCTGAGAGGTGAATAAAACAGCACGTGAAAAACAACAATTCAATGGACTCGTGTTAGTGGATATTGAAACTTTTTCCTATGTACCACGTGCCTGATTTTCTAGAGTGGTTTTAATTTTCAAAAGGCAATGAACTTGCAAATTGTGATCAAGAGAATTCCTTCAGTAAGACAAGACAGCATAGAATAACTCAAGCAGAAACTCAGACTGTTCAGACCTCACTGAAAGTACAACTAGGAGAAGTTGCAATAGCTGTTTCTATATTAACAATGCTACTCAGATTCCCTCTAGTAAAGTCCAACATCAACTTTGCTAGTGGCATCTTCTCCCTGCACTCTGCATATTAACTGATTCAAAAGAAATCAAAGAAAAACAAACAATCCCCCCTCCCATAAAAGAGGAAAAAAGGCAAGAGAAACTCCCACTACTAGAGGATCCCTGAGTTTTGCAAGATACAAATGATGCTCCAGATGATCGAAATAGTCTCAAAAACATACCTGAAGGCTCACATCCACTTTAAGTATCCCAAAAGCTATGACCCTGTTCCCTCCTGTGAGGAGGCTCTCAGCCTCCCCTCAATATTCCAATTTAACAAGCAGAACAAGTGTTTTTGCAAATGTTTGTTCTAATTTGCATATGCACAAAATATGCATACATACATGTAATGTTTTAAAAAATAGTTAAACCACCTCCTCAGCTAGTGATGAGGTCTACCATATGTGCCGTATGTATTAACTTTTGCTGACTCCTTGTATGGCAATTTCTTCCTTTATCCCCAAGTGTGCTGTGTCTAGGTAGAAAAGGAGTTAAATTATTTCAGCAACAGTGAGGTGATCTCGCCTCATTGTCCACCAAAAATCAGATAAAGGATTGCTTGGCTGGGCACAGCCTGAAGCTCACCGAGTACCAATTACCTGATGCAGGCTTCCATCCAGCCCTCTCTGAAAAGGCTGTACAACAAAATTAGCATTTTGGTTGGTTTCTGTTGTAAACCCAGGGTACAGTGACAGAGATCACTAAGCACAGAAAAATTCTGCATGAGAAGACCCAGGATCCAAACCCCAAATAATAAAGTGATCCCCAGCAGAAGCAGAGAATGGGATAAGGTTCTGCTCAGAGCTGAAGTTACATAGCAGAAAGCAATACGTGTCTGGTGATGAGATTAAACTGTATTCACCTTGTGTGCAGGAAGTGAACACCTGACTGCAATTTTTGTACTCCACTGGATTCCCTGTGCTCTGTAAAGCACATATCCTAAGCTGCTTTTGGAAGCTCAATTCAAAAGAGAAGTTCAGCTCACCCCACGGAGACATGTTTTCTCTCCTGTTGATAGCACATCTATCCAGCTTGCCTGCAGCACAGCGAGCTGGAAGGGGCTCAGGTGCTGCCCCCAGCCTGGGTGGCTCCTGCTAGCAGGGGCCAGGCTGAGCCCCCCCAGGGCAGAACACAGGTGGGAACTCCCTGTCCCGAGCGCTGGGCTCAATCCAGCGCGAGGCTGTGTGTGCAGCTGGGATGGCAGGGGAGCTGTGGCCATCCCAGCAGCTGTCCCTGCCCAAGCCCAGCTCCCCAGCTGCTGCAGCCTGCCCTCAGGGCCCGCTCACCTATTAGTGCTGAGCTCCACTGCACCGCTCCTCCACACCACTTCTGCTTTGTCCAATCATTAACACAGTTCACATACTCCTGCCTTCCCAAAACATGTCAAAGGTTGCAGAGCTCTCCTCTTTGCTGAAGGATAACCTTTACACAGGTTATGTTCTCCTTAGCTGCAGTTCACAGTGCCATTTCAGAGGACTCAGCTTATTTAGGTGGGACCAAGCTGTGGAACTGGAAGCCTATTATAGATCAAAACCCAGACTTCATCAACAGTGAATAAACCTCAACTCACCTCAGAAAAGATGCAGAAAACAGATGTACTTCCAGATTTAGGAGACTTTTGTATGTATATTTAGCTGTATGACTCACATTTTGTTAATTCTTTGTTAAACACACACCACATTCACTTTCTCCAGTTGCTCTGGAAGGCCAACTAATTTCTAAGACCCACTAAGGCACTCACATAAAGCAAATGTGTTAAGTCCTGCCCTTAGATTAGTAAAATATCCTGGAGCCGGCGAGTTTAGAGAAGAGTTGACAGCAGAAGAGAAGGAACATGGGTCAGAGTATCCCGAGCTGCCTTCTGCCCCCCAGGCAGGGTGAAACGCTCGTTCAAAGGGTGATCCAGGAGACACAGCTCAGCCAGCAGCAGCTACACCCACACAGAGTGCTGCAAAGAACCCCACCGAGCCTTGGAAGGCACATCTGCATGAAAGGAAAGCACGGCAGTGCAGCCTGGTGTACGGAGGAAAGCTGCAGATGTCAGCTTCCCCCAGGACAATCCCATGACACAGGCAGCGCACCCATCGGGGGAGCGGCCTGCCATGCAATCGATGGGGTATAAAATTAGAAGGTTGACTCGTTTAAATGAACAGACAAGTGTGAAAGGCACAAGGGCTGGATCAATGCACAGCGATATTTGAACAGCTGTCAGGCAGAGCAGGAGTATGAAGCATTTAACGTGGTTTCCCAAAGGAACATAAAGCACCCGTGAGCGGAACAGCCCAAGGCGGGCAGGCTCAGGCCTCCCCTGTTTCCTGATGCAGGCTGTGCCCCGGACCCCAGCACACCCCGAGCACAGCGGGCCAGCACTTACCGGAGGGGCACGGGGAGCGCGGCGCCGGGGAGCGCGGCACCGGGGAGCGCCGCGGCACCGGGGAGCGCCCGCCAGCAGCGCGGCACCGGGGAGCGCCGCGCCGGGGAGCGCCGCGCCGGGGAGCGCCGCGCCGGGGAGCGCCGCGCCGGGGAGCGCCGCGCCGGGGAGCGCCGCGCCGGGGAGCGCCGCGCCGGGGAGCGCCGCGCCGGGGAGCGCGGCACCGGGGAGCGCCGCGCCGGGGAGCGCCGCGCCGGGGAGCGCGGCACCGGGGAGCGCCGCGCCGGGGAGCGCCGGCAGCAGCGCGGCACCGGGGAGCGCGGCACCGGGGAGCTCCGCCAGCAGCGCGGCACCGGGGAGCGCGGCACCGGGGAGCTCCGCCAGCAGCGCGGCACCGGGGAGCGCGGCACCGGGGAGCTCCGCCAGCAGCGCGGCACCGGGGAGCGCGGCACCGGGGAGCGCCGCGCCGGGGAGCGCCGCCAGCAGCGCGGCTCAGCTGCCGCCGCCTCTCCCGCACACGCGGAAGCTCGGCCGGGAGGAGGCAATAAATGACCATCACCACGGCAACCAGGGGAAAGGCCAGCGAGCTTGGCTTTCACCGGCACAGAGCTTCACCTGAGCCACGCTGGGGGAGAGTTGCTTGGGTTCAGCTTGGCTTTTTTTTCCCTGCTCTCTGTGTTGAGACATTTTTGATTGCAGCCCACGATAGGCGGCAGCGAGGTAAATTTCCACTGACTGCGAGGAGAGAAACCAGATCCCGCTGGAATGTTACCTGCACGCAGAGACTCTCTGAATCCGGTTTCATCCACTGAGCACCTCAACCCTAGTTTTATTATATCTCAAAGTTTGCAAAACATAACGTACTAAAAAAGATAACAGATCTTTAACTCAGTGCTTTGGTGGCAAAACAAATCCAAATGAAAAAGACAACAAACCTTTAATTCAATGTTTTAACTGTGGCACTTCTGGTTTCCTGAATGAAAACTCAGACACAGAACTCGGTGTGCCACACACACACAGTCACCCAAACACACACTGCTCTGAACTCTCCCCATCTGCAGGGGCAGAAGTCAATCAGGATCTGCAGTTCCAAAGCAAAACCAAGTGTGTGTCATCTCCCGAATGGCCATAGCAAGCCTAATAACCATGTCAGGCTTCTGCTAAATCTCCCAGTAACTGAAACCTAAGTTCAACAGCAGCAGAGTTGAGCTGATTCTTACTTTGATTTGGTGGATGAAACCAATCCACGTACGGCTGAGTGAAAAAAACATGCTCTAGGAAGCTATTCCACATCACCCTCCTGCAGAGAGCATTCCCAAAGCCACCTCCCTAACACCAAACAATACAGGGCAGCCCAGCAGGGAGAATCCAAGTGGGTGCCCTGATGGTGGCTGTCACCATCACTCCCAGGGACAGCAGCTGAGAGCACCCCAAGGAAACATCTCTGAGGACATCACAGTGACTTTCTGAAAGCCACAGCAGCACAACGTGCTAAGTCTCACGATAATTCTTGCAATATCTCACTAATCTTGAAATTCCCAGTGGCAATTTTGCCAACAATGTTTGATAAAATCTCAGTTGTGCAATGCAAACAAAACCATGCACCAGGGCTATGACCCAAATCTCCACTCTCCTCTGCAAGTTCAGCACAGAAAACAAACTTAAAAGGTCACTTGGTTACAATTCATCTGGCTCAAGCAGGGACATTAAAATCTCCTTTAGCTTCACCACAAACAGCCTAGGAAGCCAGCTCAGGACTTTGTCCTTGCATGTGTGCATCACACTCCTCCTCACCAAATCCAAGAGTAAATCCAACTGTGCCTTTTCTTACCCACAGAGTTCTTTGCTGCAGGATGCAATGCCTTTGTAAAAACCCCTTTATTTTCTCCACAGATTGCAACATTACAGCAAGCAAACCTAGAAGCTTTTGGGGAACAGAAGGCTATGCAGTTTGGCTCATACAGACCCTCCTGGCTACAGTGCACTGTCAGTTCCTGGAGCATACCTGGTCCCCCAGAGCACTCCTGGCCGAGCAGAATCCTCACACAGCAGGAATCAAGACGAAGCAAACCCCAGTAAGCAGTAAAAGAACTGCAGAGTTTGGAGAACTACAGTACTCAAACTCATACTACAACAAAATAGTAAATGCTTTACAATAGTGATTTAGGTCCTGTTTCACACCCCTAAAGAAGAGGGACTATGTTCATGCCTTCCTTGGCTGCAGTGACACACTGAGCAGAAAAAGCACCAGGCAGAACTTCACCAAGGCACAGGTTTATCTTAGAGGGACACTACAATGGTGCTGCTCTTCCACAGGGACCAGGCAGCAGAAAAGAGCACACAGAAGTGGAATGAGCAGTGAGAGCACACACCAGGAGTGTGCAGGGATCAAAGGCACCTGCACATGGGTGACGGCACACGGGCCCAGGAGTCCAGGAGCCCAGGCCAGTGCTGAAAGCACACAATTGACAACAAACAATCAAAGCACAGAGCTGCCCTCCTGCAAATCTGCTCACAAGGTGTTTTTACTACATGCTTTAAAAGCTAAGTGTTCCAAGTGGACTGTGATCTGTTTTCACAGAAACCCACTGAACTCACGTGGTTAGAGACACTTGAGCACCTTAGCAAGCGTGCTGAACCAGGCCACCGTGAGCTTTGGAAACACCTGAGAGGATGCAAAAGAACTTCATTTCATGGACCTGCTGTACTGCACAAGAGTGCCTTCTCCTTATTTAGCTCTCAGAACTATTTGTATCATTAAAAGACTGTTTTCTGCACAGCCTCATTGACTGAGCTCTGCAGTGCCTCATGCAGCAAGCACAGAATCATTGCAGCTGGGTGAGACCTCCAAGAAAACCAAGTCCAACCTCCAGCCCTGTACCACAATGCCCACTAACACCCTAGGGCAGCAGGGAATATTTGCTGAGTCATCTGCACGTGCCATGCATTTACAGTCTAGGAAATTCTCTTTCCAAAGGAAACCTTGATCTGCTTTTCTTTGGACAGGACAAGAGAAGTGTTTAATCTTTGGTGGGAGCAGAGAAAAGGAAAAGCATTTGGTACCTGTTGCTATTAAAACAAAGCTTTGACTGGGAATAACTGGAGCATTTGCAGCAATCTGTGACCTGACAGTGACTCTCCTATATGAACTCAGCTTTAAAAATGAAAAATACCCAAGAAAATCACCCCGAGACCACACCCAATCTTGGTACTGCATGACAGACCAGCACCAAGACCATCTGCATCCAAACTGAACATTAACTGTAAATTTCAACAGAAAATTCCTAAAGAAAAGTGAGGAACTTCTTTTTCTTCCCTCTGGGGATACAGAAACCAAAGTGATTGATTAAAACATCAAGGTTTTATTTAAACAAGTACCCCACTTTCTGATATGCACAAATTACCATAAAGCAAAGGAATTATGATTCTCTGTGTAGGACACTGGCAAAAGAACAAGGCAGGTTGGTTTAATTTCAAATCCTCATTATCCTCAGGTCAGGGTCCAGCAGTACTTCAAAAGTGACTAGGCCAAAGAGAATCATTAAAAATCCACGTCCCCCGTGGATGCCTGCCAGCCCCGTCCAGTAACGAGAAAGGCTCTGAATTCCCAATTAGCAGCCGACAGTAAGGACTCACAGAAGGACCCGACAGGAGGACTTGCTCTCAAAGTGCTGCTCTAGCACAACCCAAAGGTTGTTACTTTTCACTAAATCAACCTTTGATACACTGATATTGTAACTCTTAAAAAAAAAAACCAAAACATTAAACATCTTGAACTGGTGTTTTTTGATCTCACGAAATGAACTAGGCCCTTAACATTGAAACTTTTTGAAAGTGAAAATTATGCTTTACACTTCATGCAATTATCTTCATTTTTCTATGTGAAATGGCACACAAATCCAGTGTAACACCGTATTTCAGACTATCAGTTCCCACAAAAATCCACGGTTTATCCAAAAGCCTCCAGCAGTACGCAGCAGACATACCCACTCCCTGCCCGAATTCAGCAGCGATGTTACTCTGTTAATGACATTCCCACCTCGGGGCCAGGCTGGGCAGGGCTTGGAACAAGCTGCTCCAGAGGAAGGTGTCACAGAGCAAGCAAAGATCCTGTAGCAAACGGGGAGGTGGAGCTGCACTCACTCCAGTAGCCCAGCCGCTTGCCAACAGATCACACAAACATGTTTATGTAACCACAATCTATACTCCTGTTAGATATCGAATGATTCCAGACCATAAACCAGCCGTGGCTGCGCTGTTTAATGACAAAACACACATTCAATAAAAGCCTAATCCAACAATAAACTGTGATTGGAGGCTCATTGCTAAGGCAGATAAGTCCAGGGATCGATTCCACGGCTCACACCCACAGGCCAGAGCTGCAGCACTGCCTGTTCCACCTGGAGAAGGAGGCACAGGGAGCTGCTCAAGCAGCTTTGCTGGAAAAGCCCTGAGAGCAGGCAAAGCACAGCAGCTGGCCAGGAAATGCCAGCGGGACTCTCAAAAGCTGCAATAGCACAGAGAGACTCAAGGCTCACTCCAGGGCGCCAGGACCAGGCGGGCAGAAGTTTCCCGAGGGAAGAGCTGCTCACACTGCCATTCCTCTGGGATACAGCACCCACGGCCACTGCCCTGCAGCCCAGGCAGGGCCTCCAGTGGGCAGTGCTCCTGTCACTGCCCCACAGAGGCTGCAGAATGGATTCACTCGTGCCTCACTGGCCAGAGGGTGCTGGGGCAGAGGCAGGCAGCTGAGGGAGGTGGGTTTGCCCGGGCTGGGGAAGGCACTAACTGCAGACCCCCATGGATCACAGCCTGGCACCTGCAGGGAATTCAGCTGCACCTTCCACTTTCTAGCTGCTGTAATAGCTTACCTGCAGTAGCTTTAGCTCAGAGCAGAGCTGGGAATGTTTTCACAGAGACACTGCATTTTCTGACACAGTTTGATTTGTTGCATGAATCATCCCATTATCCTACCAGAAATTAAATTAGATCTTCCAGCTCTTGGCTGCAGTTAATAATTAATGTTACTGTATGAGTTTCCAACCTCCCCTGGTGAAAAAATTCTTCCAAACACATTAACACTTCAGTGAGTGGTGTTGTCAGTCACTCCAGCAGTTCACTCCTTTAGCTCCTTTTCTTCATCTTGATCAAGTTTCTTTTTTTTAAAGAACAACAAGTCATAGCCTCTAGCAGCACCTCTTATCTACGGCTTTGCTCCCCAAGAATTCCTCATTTGGGGGAAGAATGCCTCCATTAGAGCCTGTGCCCAGATTAGGGGAGAAAAACCAGCCACTCAAACAGTGAAAAGGCCAAGCCAATGGGGAAGGGATCTGCTCTCACCAGCATCTCATGTCAGGCTTTTGGATCCTGCTTGTAGTCCTGCTGTTTCCAACCCACTTGCACACCATGTTCTGCCTCCTTCTCCCCCCTCCTTTCCTGCTCACTTTACAACCAGCAGCCCTTCACAAAGACTTGACTCCTTTCTGTTCATTATGAGCATTTATTTGTTACATAAATGGATAGCCTAGGGCTATCCACACGAGAACTGCGGTGTCTCACAAAGAAGAAAACTGCTCAGTTACTATCCAGGCTAAAGGCTGACTAGATTTGGGCAACTGAGCAGGAGCAAACACAGCCCCTCCTGGCTGGAAGCACAAATCCCACAGTGGAGCTCTTCACTTCTTCTCCAGTGCATCCACTGACATACAGGGATAAGTTATGAACAGCCAAAGGTGAGAACAGAATTTAAGGTGTAAGAAAAATAACTGGAGTAAAAGAATATGCCCAATACAGGAGACTGAGTAATTCAGCTGCAGAAGTTCTTCCCTATGCATACATGCACTGAAGGTGCTTTTCAAGAGCAATAAAGCTGTTACTTAATTAACTTAATTTAAAGGCATTCTTTTTCTTTTCATGGAATATGCTTGTCTTTTCCACACTGTAAAAGAACAGACTCTAAAGAGAAATACAGTGATAGTGATACTGAGTGCTTCTTTGGTTTCTATCAGTAATTTCTGCATATATATTGATGGAAGGCTTGGAAGGGTTTTAGGGGGGTTGGAGTGTTGCTTGCATTAGTTGTTGGATTTGAGGTGGCAGTTTGTTTTGATTTTTAGTTGTATTGATTGTTTATGGGGAATTCCTTCCAAATTTGTGCCATTCTATCAATAAATAGATTGTTGCCAGACCAAGCTGAGAGGTTAGCTCAGTCACTTGTTCCCAAAATGGTACTTGACACTGACTAGACTAAGAAACACTCATTACAATATTCAGCACTCATTATCTAAAACAAAGGCTGCACTTTGTGTCCTGCCAGGCACTCTGGATGCAAAGTGGGGCTCAAAGCCCCGAACAAAAGGCACATTCAGAACCCATGTTTTGCAGCAGTGCTGCAATAGGGTCAGTCATTCAGCATCCCAGAGCAGGACCCTGTCCCAGGGAAGCACAGATGCATGTTCCTCAGAGGCAGAAAAGGAGGGAGCAGAGGGCACAGCAATGCTGAGCTCCTCAGGCAAGTCACAGGCAGTGCATCAGCCTCCACAGCAAGCAGCTATGCAAAGAAATGATTGCTTCTACCTGCTCATTCCTGACCCTGTATCCACTGCTGCCTGCAGAGGTGATGAGGTACATACAGGGCTGGATGCTCCTGACACCACAAGGACTTTTAGAGAGCTCAGTCAACAACCTCAGGAATAAAGAACAGCATTTTTCTTCCAAGAAAACAAATGCATGTTACAGTGACTGAAGCACAGCAGTGAAAAGCTCTTGGGATCACACAAATTAACACCAGTCTGAAGAACAAACTCCATTTCCTCCAGGCAGGATTAAATGAAGTCACATCTCCTTCCCAGAAATAAAGACCCGATCTACACAAAGTCCAATTTTTGTACAAAGCAAAGAGAGAAAACCAGCTTGGAGCTGCAGAGCCCAAACTGCAGTGGCACAAACTGCCTCCTTTACCAGGATCCCACAGGAGATGGGCACACACAACCTAACACATTCCATGGCAAGGTATCTGTCCTGTATGCAAGCCCACACTGCAGCTGCTTTTACTGAACACAGTAGTGTGCTCCCAAGATCAGGGAACAGCTCCAGAAAACACAAATGATGGTACGCAAAAAAACCAGAAGGTGCCAGGCACAGCAACACCCTGAGGGCAACTAAATCAAATCCAACCGCCACACCTGGGTCAGCAGTTTGCTTTGTGAAGACTCAGTGTAAAGCACAAGACCCAAAATATGAATGAGGGTGGCTGTGTTGAGATTTATTCAGCAAGCAGAAAGTTTGGTGCAAAAAGCTTACAAGCCCCAAACCTCCTGGAACTGCTGTGGCATCCAGGTAGGCTCCCCTCATCCCAAGCCCTGCAAGAACACAGGTGAGCGCTGAGTGTGATCCTGCAGAGCCTGGCAGCGCCCCCTAACCCAGGGAGTCAGCCTGGCACACAGGACCTGCAGCTGCTGAATCCCAGCCTGCCTCCCAACTCAGGCTGCAGAGACAACAGGAGCAGCCCCAGCCCTGGGCAAGGAAAGGCAGCAACCTGCGTGGCACAAATCACAGCCTGCCTTGTGAAAAGGAGCCTGGAAGTCTCTGCCCTTGAGAAACAGCCTGCCAAGGAGCAGCTTATGGAACAGCTGCCTGCAGAGGGACTTGCTCTCTCTTCCCATGCATTTTCATAATGAGGGGGAAAAAGAGCACAAAACTCCAACACCCAGACAAACAGAGGGACTGAGAGGGATGCTAGTGGAAAAGCACCAGTTCCTCCCATGTGACCATACCCAGTGAGAGATGGGAGCACATCTAAACCAGAAAGAGGTCCCAGCACAACATGGAAGTTTCCGAAGATGAGGGCAGCAATGAGAAAGAAATAAATATTATTTACTGTCCCTTCAACTCTCTGCAACAACTTGAACCTGTTTTGCTCTGAGCAGTGGCAGCATTTCAGCTCAGTCACTTCCCAACTCACCCACAGTCCATCCCCACAGCAGCCAGGCCAGAGCTACCACTACACTGGAGTAAGCTGGAATAATGAAAGATTCTCACAATTTGTTTTCCCAAGTAACTGCATGAATGTAAAAGGGTAATTTTTATTTAATAATGAGAGTGCTGGCCAGCCCAGCAGACATCTTCACTGGCACACAAAGCCTACTATGTAATTTGGTACTATCTTCTGATAGAAATATCCAATATTTCTGCATCCAGAGCAGCATCTCTCTTCCAACACCCTCAGCTCTCAAACAGTGATCTGGACATCATCTTTCCTTACCCAGCCTTCCATAAAAACTTCAGGTGAGGTCAGAAAACTGTAAAAAAACCAGTAAATCAATGTACTCCCTGTCCTGTGCCATCATGTACCTCCTGCCTCTAATGCACCTTCCAAGCACTGAAAGCATTTATGGAATATTAGGAAGGAGAGGAAGAAGGGGACTTTCTCCATAGAAAAGCTTTTCAGAGGTGATCACACAGTGCAGGTTGTCCTGTCTCCATTACCCACAGTCCTGTCTTTCTATCTGACTGGAAGATTTGAGATTTCTCAGAAAGAAAGACCTCCTTAGTGTCATTGACACAGCAAGGATGTTCCAGTCTGAGCAGCACCACTGCAAGGACTGACACAACATTAATGGGCAGTTTGACAGAGGAGGGGGACTTAAACCTCTCCTGAAAACTGCAGGGAGTAGCACCCCTGTCTGGGAGACAGAAAGGGCACAGACTGCAACCAGAGATCTGAGATGAAATCCTAAGGCCAAGAACTGGCCCCCTCACAGCAGAGACCACACGCTGGCCCTCAGCCTCTGCTTGCTCTTGAGTGTAATGCTGAGCCCCAGGGACACGAGTGAGCAGGAGAGGCAGCAGAACTGAGACCACCAACCACACCCACAGGAAACACAGGACCCAGGTGAATGCCAGGGACAGAGGGAGTCAGGCAGCCCTGCTAAGGGCTGTGAACAGCTGTTATCACACAGAGGTCCTGGGTTTTTGGAAACAGCACACTCAGGGAGCACAAACACACAGGATGTTCCTCCTGAGCAGCTGCCTTCCCCACACCTGTCTGCACCAAGGGCCAGCTGTGGGAGGCAGGGACAGCACCCCAGCCCCTGGGGTCAGCCTATCCCCAAGGCAGCCCAGTGCCCAAGAGCCCTGGGGAGCCACCCCAGCCCCAGGACACAGGCAGAGCCTGTCTGGCCCCCTGATGGCAGCTGCACTCAGGACACACCCTGGTGTGCACCAGCCCTGGCTGGGGATCAGCTGCAGCACCAGCTCACCTTCCCAGGAAACATCAGGAGCGCTAAACCACCCAAAGCAGCCAGTTTCCACAGCAACAGCGAGCAGTGACACACAGAGCTTCTGCAGCACACCCCAGCCTTACCGAAGGCCAGCTATCTACGGGCATGTGTGCTCCAGCCTGCAGGGACACCGGGCAGGGGACCCCAGTTCTTTCCCAAACGTCCCACACAGAGGGGACCAAAAGTGGTGAGTGCTTAGTGATTTCCCTCACCAGGTACAGCTGCAGCAGCCAGCTCAGCACTCACCTCTGAGCTCCCTCTCACACAGAAGCTACTTCCCGTCCACCTTTTGGGAATTTGAAACAATAACTTCACCCCTGCAGGGCACAGCCACTCAGAGCTGCTGGGAGCCATGCAGGGTACAGGTACCTGTACTGAATTACAGCTGATCACCTCTCACCGAGTGAAATGAAACAACACAAATGCACGTACAAGTAGCTCAGAACTGAACTGACCAGACCCAAAACAAAATGACAGCAGCATAAGGCATTAAAGGTAAATTCTCATGACGTCAGCAGGCTGAAGAAACCACTCAGGGTTTTGCTAAATCCATTTGAGCAGTGTTAAGAGGCATTTCTTTAAGAACAATGTCAATCAAAACAGTGACTAAAGCTGTGACTGAAATGTTTTAAAATATGTACTAATTCCAAGTCAGATTTTGGCTTAGGAAAAAAGTGACACAGATAGGCATGTTGCATGAGGAGGTCACCATAAGACTTGAAAACACCTTAGCTCAGCCTCCAGCATCTTAACTCTGCAGACTTTGAGGCCAGTCACACAGTTGGGAATGGCCATGGTTTCAACAGCTTCCAAAGGGGCTCTGTCAGGATCCTGCCTCAGGAACATGGTGACAAATGACCTGGCAGGTAGTCCACACCCAGCCTGCAACCACCTAGCACAGTCTGCTTTACAATGTTTGACTTTCAAGCTACAACAGAAACTAGCTAAGACAAAACCAAAACCTGAGTGTGTCTCTTGACTGGGCACAACCTCTAGTACAGCTGCAGGATGTCCCTGAAAAAAACAACTTACCTTGTTCCCAGAGAGACAGGCCAGACCTACAGGACAGGGGGATGTGCTGCCTGTGCCATTCTGTGGTTCCAGCGGGGCACAGCCACCCCTCCTTGGGATGCAGCTGGTCCCTAAGCAGGGATGAGTGAAATCTCAGCCTCAACACAGGGCAGGAAAACGCAACATCATCTTTATCATGCTAATTAGAACACAGAAGGAGAATGTAGCTTCTGGCTAAGAGAGGCAACAGAAGCATCAGGATAATCCACTTCGTACAAAAAACACAATTTGGAAAAAAATACCTATGGTGCTGCCCTCAAAAGAGAACAACCCGTTCAGGTTCGCTGCCCATTCTCCCTGCTGAAGCCCACATGCAGCCCTGGTGTGCAGCCCCTCGGCCAGCAGGGCCACTGTGAGGAGCCAGGTGTGTCAGCACTGCTGGGAGCAGCCTGCCCTGCCAGGGACAGGCACGGAGCCTGCTCCTTCCCACGGGGAACAGAAAGGAAAGAGCCTCCTCCGGCCACGGCAGCAGGATGGTGTTAGTCACACACTCCAGCCCAGGCATGCACAGGCATTGACCTGGCCCCGAGCACTGACCGTTTTCTGTGGACACTGGCAAGAAGGAATAAAACAGTGAATTACCAAACTTGGCCAGATGGAGCTGAAACAAACCAACCAGCAGCAAGGATGAATACCCAAACACGAGCCTCCAGCACTTACCCAAAAGAAGGCCAGGCTGTGCAAGGAACGTGTCCCTCACTGTGGCACACAGCGCCTGAGCTGCCCAAGCCCCGCTCCTTGGACTGGGCAGCTCTGCACCTCCAGTGCCCAGCACCCACCTCTGACTTCCATCACCTTTCCAGAAGTCACTGCAGCTCCACAGCCCCACAAAGACACGGGATGCTGCCTGCAGATTTGTGCTGGGCCACGGGTGTACAAGAGAAAGCAGCTTCTCTCTTCCAGCACTGCAAATCCACTAGATTTGTGGGGGCTGCTCCAGGAGCCATCAGCCTCGACTCCCTCTGCTCAAGTAGAGGGTGGAGGTGCAACTGAACTGTCCTGGGATCAACCACGGAGACCAGCAGCAGCTGAAGGTCCTCAGCACATATCAGAAACCAGCAGCAGCTGAAGGGCCTCAGCACACCACACACACCCAGCAGTGCCACAAGCGCCCACTGCTAAGGAGGCAGCCACAACAGGCAACCCATAAATCATTGTAACAGATCGGGCAGAAGTACCTCTGATGGGAGCAGCCAGTACAGTCCCATTTCCAGGCACCTGGGCTGTCTCCATCACCCACGGTCTCAGCCTGGCCTCCTCTTTCCCACCCCAAATCCCAGCACTTCTGTGAGGAGCCATTTTTGCCCACATGGCTTCCAGAGCAGCATGCTGCAAAGCTTACATCCAGGGCCACCAGGAAGAGACCAAAAGCAGATTTTCCCCACCACACCAGATTCCAAACAGACCATCCATGAGGGAGTCATCCCAGGACACCTTCTCCTGCACACGACTCATCACTCCCATCCCTACAAAAGCCCACCACGAATTCAGTGTGATCATCTACACAACATAAAGATGCTTAAAGGGAGCCAGACTTTGAAGTGCTTTCAATTAAAACCAACACAGATTACAGAACATTCTTTCCACCCTCAAGCCAGGATTATTCAACGCTAGGATGTGCCAAGGGAGAGCGGACTGCATGGTTGTGCTCCCTGTTCCAAACTGTTCTGCTCCTCTCCAGCAGATAAACCACATGGGAACAGGAAAACCTGACTTGAGCTGGCAGGACACCAATACAGCCCCACTGATCCCTGCAGTGAGGCACAAAAATAAGGTGCTGTGGGTTAATGGCAAAGCCCAACTCATTCATGGAGTGACTCCTCAGAACAGCCAGTGCTCTCACAGCTGGAGATATTTATTTTGGTTACAGGCAAGGTTCCTAAGTCCTAGAAATCAGGATTCTGACAAACACCTACAGCCTGCCAGCACACAGGAATTATGGTCAAGTGGAGGGAGGAAAAAAATGAACAATTACAAATACACACATCGAGTCTGCTGCCAGTGAAGACATCACCTGGCAGATATAATGCATCTCAATTAATTCCATAATCCATCTCAGAAATCAAGTTTCTGGATTTCTTTTGTTGGGGCTTTGAGTTGTTTTTGTAGGTTGGTTTATTTTTAACTATTTGAACTCTAATTAGCTGGCCTGTGCAATTTAGCCACATCTCTTATTTTAAAATTAACTACTAGTCCTCTACAGAAAACAATCCCTTTCGTAAGGATTTGGTTTTCTTCCTTCCTTCTGGCAGGGGAAAGGAAAAGACAGTGGGAGCAGGGGGAGGGAACACTCCAGCACTAGAAACTGGCCATGCTGGAAAAAGCTGGCATGACTGTGTTAACCAGTTCTGAAAGGCACAGTTGCAGTTGCAGGTAAGCCCTGCCAGGTGTTAGCACTGAGTAGCAGCAGCCCCAGCCCTGAGCACAGCAGCAGTAAGACAACATTCCTTCCTCGCAGCGCTGGAGGTGGGAGTCACCCAGCCCGCACCACATTCCTGGCCAGCTTACCCAAAAGAGCAGTGTACACAAGATTACACTGCCCTTCTTCCCGAAAGGGGACGCAGCTGCCCCGCAGCGCTTCTACTGCCACAGTGAAACCCTCCTCTTCAACACAATGAAACGTTTGAGGGGAAGTAGCAGTGAAAGCAGAAGATGGAGAAATGTATGGAAGTTAATGAGATTTCTCTGCTCATCAATACCAAAATTTAATTACAATTAAATCAAGCTACTTTTGCACATTGTTATCACATCCACGACTTTCTGTTGCCTGAAGCTGTTGGATAATGCAGCCCTCACTGCTGTTACAAGGCCTGGAAGTTTCCAGCTTGCCCAGAAAGTCCCAGTTTGTATTGCACAGAGTTTAATTAAGCAAAGGTCTTGGCCCATCCAGCCTTCTGGGACTGAGAGGTTGTGAATTCGGGCCAATCCAGCAGAGATCAGTGAGCTGCCAGCAGGCAGCACGCACAGCACCACCTCTGGACCCCACAGCACCTGTGCAGGCAGCCTGCCCCACAGCAGGAGCTGTGTTTGGTTCAGGAAGGATAAACATTCTATCTCACAGAGCCTTCCACCGGCCGGAGACACAGCACCAGCCCAGAAACGCAGGGGCGAATTGTTCCCACAACACCCTGAGATGTAACACCGACTCCCTGCTGACAGATAAGCTCGCTGGCACTCGCACCACGCCTGGTGTATTTTCAAAACAAAGCACAGCAAATCGCACAGAGATCTGTGAGCCGTAGCTGTGCCGGGGTGCCCGCTGACCAGCAGGTGAGCGCTCGCAGCCCGCGTTTGCTCCCCTGAAAACGGCCCCGTGGCACAGAGAGCAGCAGCGCTCGGTCCGGCGTCCCGCAGCGCCCTCCAGCGGCAGCGCCGCCGCGGAGCGCTCGCCAGGGCTGCCCCGCCCGGACACAGAGCGGCCCGGGACGGGCAGGGCCGGAGCGGGCACCGCTACAGCCAGCCGAGCCTCCTTCAGTGCCTTTACACTCATTTTATAATAAAACTGCAACTCACTTAGTGTCAGCGCTAGTGACCAAAACATGCCAATAACTCATCAAAAGCTGCTTTAAAATGCAGGCTCTTATAAGAACCTATTGACCTCCTGAGAACCACAGCCTACTTTGATATTCTGCCACACAAGTAGATATGCAAGCCCTGTCATTTATGAAATGCTTCCTTACCTGGACTTTTTAATCATCATTTAAGGTTTACATGCTATCCCTGAAGCCAGTGCACTTACAGTCTATAAAAACAATTCAGGGTCCATAAAAAATTCACTATTCTGAATTGCTTATTGCTAAGACACTGTCAGTGCTGTGACCAGGGGAGGCCCCTCTCACACTCAGACGGCAGATTGAGGCTTTTGCATAACTGGAATATTCAGAGCAGAAACAACAGAGCTCTCATTTAAAGGCTCTGTGTTCAGTGCTGGTGACAAAGGGTGCATCTCAAGGGATTTTCACATGAAGCCTCCAGGCTCAGGTACACAGTGGCTGGGCTGGAGCCCATGGGGCCAGGGGTGCACTGGGCAGACTGGTCCCCCCACACTGCCCCTTTCCACCTCAGAGCTGAGGAGCCCAGCGGCCACGAGCTGCTTCTCCAGCACAGCAGTGCCCTGCTCCTTCAGGCAGTGCCACAGCAGCTGGTGCTCCAGTGCTGCTCCAGGAGCCAGGCGACGAAGGGACACGGCTGGAACCCCAGCACAGTCCTGGCAGGGCTCTGTGGGGACAGCCTGGGCTCAGCAAACACCTCTGCCGTGGAAGCCAGGTGAGCAGCAAGGCACAGCCTCACCACTGAGGCCACACGAAAGGAAACCTCACCTGAAATCTAACTGCAGCCATCTACAGCAGACACTGCCCCCACAACTCAGCATTGCCATTACTTCCAAAGTGTATGGCTGGCTTCAGTGCAAAGTAGAGAAACCCAGCCCTGAGCTCCCACTTCACTGCTGTCACCAAGCCCAGGCAGGGAGGGAAAATCACAGCCCTTCTCCTCCCCGATAAATCTGCTGATCATGAGCAATAGCATCGTTGTCTTGAGGCTCTGCAGCCCCATCTCATGGATCTGTTAACACGACACTCGAGTACCGGGAAGGAGACACCCTCGAGGGAGATCATTCCAGAGCAACAAACCCAGCAGGAACATGTAAACACCAGGCACAAAAGCCAAGCTCCCATATGCCTCGGTCTGAAGCACAGACAGACAGTTTACCCAGCACAGCACCACTGTGGCAAATCTTGGCTTATTCCTTACCCTAATGTCAGACCCAGCAAGGTGAGCCTGTGCTTTACAGGAATTCGTCCTGTCCATAGGAGCCACTTCCATCATACTCAGAACTGGGCTTGCCTCCCTTTCCCCAAAGCGTGTCTCAGTAAAGTGAGGCACCACACAGGCTCCCGAGCTCCTGGCATCCTTCAGGATTCATTCCTCAGGCACAAGGCTTTGCCCAGCACAGCACTCAAGAACTAAGATGAAAGGTTAGGCTGCAATGGCTACATGCAGAATTATTTATCTTGAGGCATATGGGATTGTATCTCACACATCGAGATAATTTCAGGAACATAAGATCCTTTTGATAATTTCTAAGGCATGACAAAATGTCATCTCAGTAGGAAGCTTCTAATTCCAATTGACTCAATCACAAGTCACAGAAGTTAAATAGAACTTGAAAAGAGAAGAATGCTGGAACTGCAGAGAGCAGTCTCACATATGCTTTCCCCCCAGTTTTTAACCTTTTTTTCCCCTAATATTTTAAAGTTTAAAAAGACACTCTTCAAGGATCTTTTTTATGAAGTCCCATTCTTTATACAAGCAAACAAGATCCAAGGAGCTGCAAGTTTTGCTTCCATCCAAGGACACTGAGAAAGCAAAATATTTGTGGATTTGTGCGGGCAACATTTGACTCTCAAGAAACCCAAATCGAAACAAACAAGAGGTACACTTCATTCACAAATATTTTCTGCTACAAAGGGCTGCAAGTTTATATATACACTGATATTTAGAGATTGCATGAAAGCACCCAAGCTTCCAAGAGCCTGCATAAATATTATTTCACAGAATTGCAAAGGGGCTGAGGTTGGCACGAGCCTCTGGAGTCACCTGGAAGTCTAAGCCAGAGCTGGCCTCCCAGGCCTGTGTCCCAATGGTCCCCAAGAGCCCCAAGGATGGAGCTCCAATACCCTCTGGGCAGCCTGGCCCTGGTGAAAAGGTGGCAGGATATGAATCTGATTTACAACTGCTTCACACTAATTAATATAAAGCACTTTACAGTTCAGGTTTACAAGGAGGCTGATCAGTGAGCACAACAGGGTCTGCCACGACAAACTGCAGTGGTTGGCCCATCCCCTGCGACGCAGGGACCCCCAAATCCCAACAGGCAGGTGTGCCAGCACCGGTGAGAGCCCTTGGCAAAGGGGCAGCGTCCCGTGGAAGGCAGCCTGCGAAGCACCGCGCGGGGGTGAGTGCAGGCCCTGCTCTGCAGACAGCGCTCCACGCCCACCACACATCAGCTGTGCGAGCAGCAGGGAAGCCTGTGCCTCTGCTCTGTAGCAGAGACTGCTGCTTCTCTCCCTGGAGAGCCACTCAGCAAGTGCAGCTTGCATGTAAATCACTGCATTTTCCAATCAGCAAATGGGCCAGGAGAGGAAGCACTGCACAAGGCCACTCAAAGCCCTCCAAACCCCTCTACAACAGATCTGCAAACTGCATTTCAAACCCAGGCAGGAACAAAGGAAATGAATAGGCTGAATATGTCCACATATGCAACCCAGCCTCTCATAGCTCTCACAGCTAATAGAGCTTTGCTTTCCAAAAAATGATGAGCCAAGTCCAAGCCAATGCTAGCGGGAAGTCATTACCCACACAAGCCAGCATGCAGAGAGCTGTCAGCACACCTTCCTCAGCCCTCCTGAGCTTTACTAGAGCTTTCTTACAGCCACCTTCCCCAGAGAGAGCATCCTCCCCCCTCCATGCTCTCCTCTGCCCATTACTACACTCAACAGCAGGTCAGGCTCTCAGGGCCATGAAACCACAGCCCAACAGGCTGCGAGTACCACCTGCACCCTTCCCATGCACCCCTCCCTCAGCCCCTTTTCCCTCTTTCTTCCATCCTAGTTCCATTTGTGGACTCCTGCTGTAGTTTTAGATGGTCACTGCTCTTCCTGAGAAGTGTCCAGCATCAGCAGCTGCACAGCAAAGTAGGAAACAAAGCACAGTCTCCTGTCCCTCAGGCAGTGTGGCTGTGGTCACCACTGCAGCTGTGATATTGGTCACTGCTGAGAGACCGGAGTGCTTCTTTTCCCAGCAGCTCCTTTTTCCAACAGCTTAGTTTTACCTCGGGAGATGAGTGCCAAACACATCTCCTTGCCCCCTGCTGCACAGGCAGGTCCCCAGCACCAGCTGGGGCTCAGGATCATGGCAGGAACAGCCCCTGCTCCCCAGAGATCCCTCCATCTCCAAGCCAAGGTGAGAGCAGCCAGCACATTTCTGCCTGGATCCGTTTCTCTTTAGCATTCCGTGCAAGTACCAGCATATGTCGAGGCAGGGACAAAAGACACAGCGAGCGCACGCACAACAGAAAAGGCAGCAGCCAAGCTCCAGCGTGATGTTCTCAGCCACCTCCCTGGGACCCGGCAGGGTGGCCCAGCTTTCCCTTTTCCTCACAGATCACACTAGCTAGTATAAGCACAAGAGCAGCTCCAACCAAATGCTCTGAGTGCCCATGTTGGGACAGCAAAGCCCACTGCCTTTAGCTGTCCCCTAAGCCTGAGCAAAGCCCTCCAGGAGCCCGGGAGCAGGGAGGGACCCCCAGGGGCAGGGAGGGACCCCCACGGGAGCAGGGAGGGATCCCCCACGGGAGCAGGGAGGGATCCCCCACGGGAGCAGGGAGGGATCCCCCACGGGAGGCAGGGAGGGATCCCCCACGGGCAGGCAGGGAGGGATCCCCCACGGGCAGGCAGGGAGGGATCCCCCACGGGCAGGCAGGGAGGATCCCCCACGGGAGCAGGCAGGAACCCCCACGGGCAGGCAGGAACCCCCACGGGCAGGCAGGAACCCCCACGGGCAGGCAGGAACCCCCAGGGGCAGGCAGGAACCCCCACGGGCAGGCAGGAACCCCCAGGCCCGCTGGCAGCCCCCGGGCAAGCAGGGCCCTGCAGATGGCTCGGCAGTGGGCCCAGCTACCTGCAGGGTCAGGCAATGCTCCGGGGCTGGCCAAGGCTGCTTGGGGACAGACGCCAGGCACTGCTGCGCTCACACGGAGGCTCATGGAAAAGCCCAAGGAGAAGGCTCTCCTCCGCTGTTGTGCTCGCCATCTACACCACCCAGGCTCCTGCAACACCCTCTCCTCTCCCCTACCTTCACACACACACAGATTTGCCATCACTCAGCTCTCAGCTTTATCATTTAACAACAACAGAACGACACCCACCCCTGCCCAGCAAGCTCCTTCCCAACGAGAATTAAACGTTACAGTCACGCAGACTCGGTGCCTCTGAAATACACCAGGTAAGAGATACTGTCTGTCAGCTTCAAGAGGCAGAAAATGTTTTTAACGTCAGTTTCTTCTGCACCACAAACAGACTGACACATCACCCGTCGTGTTCAGTCCCACAAAACCGGAAGCAATACTGTAGCAATTACTATTCACTCCTGTAAAAATAAAAGCAATACGTGCTCCCAACAGCCGATACCCTGAAACCACAGCGCAGTAATGCAGCCTTGCCCACTGCTGATGCTCTATGACACCGGCTCCTAAGAAAAGGAGCACCTGACCAAGGCAATGAAACAAAAAGGACATTAAATAAGATTTTTAACATTCACCTAAAGTAAACCGCACTGTTCTCCTCATGCCTGTACGATTTGTTTGGTTCGGCAGAAAACATCGGCTGATAAAGCCGGCACACGGTGATTAGTTATCGCGGCTCCTACGCCGCTTATCAGCCCCATCTGCACTGGGGCCAGGCTGTGTCTGACACGGTACCGGCGCACCGGCCCCGCGGCCGCTCCCCGGGGACACGGGCAGCGCCGCGGGGAGGAGGCGGCGGCGAGGGGCGGCCGCCCCCGCCCGCAGCACCGCCGGCCGCGGCTCTTTGTTCGCCGCCGGCCCGGCCGAGGCAGCCGCGGGCTCCGGGCGGCGGCGGGCAGCGCTCCCCGGGCCGGGGACCGCCGGGGGGGCGCGCAGCCCCGAGGGGCGGCCGGCGCTCGCCCTCCCGGACCGACCGTCGACCTTCGCCCGGCTCCCGCACCTCAGCCGCGCCTCCGCCGACGGGGCCCCGGCACACCCCGAACCCAGCGCGTCCGCGCCGACCCACCTCGTCTTCCGAGAGCCCGTACACTGGTTCCGCCGCCGCGGTCGCCATGGAGCCGCTCCCGGGCCCGCCGAGCCGCCCACCGCCGCCTCCTCCTGCTGCCGCTTCTACCGCCGCTGGTCCGCGGGCGGCGGAAGGCGCCGGGAGCCAAGCCCGGCGGAAAGGGGCCGGGGGCGGGGCCGCCCGGGGCCGCCCGCGCTGCCGCCGCCGCCGCGGGCCGGGGCTGAGGCGGCCGCAGGGACGGGGAGCGCCGGCGGGGCGGGGAGAGCGCCGGGCCGGCCCAGCGGCGGCGGGCGGGGCGCGGCACGAAGCGCGGGAGGGGCCCCGCTCCGCGCCCGCACCGCCCTGAGGAACGGGCGTGAGGGGGCGCGTGAGGGGGCGCGCGGGCGGGGGGGAAAAAGGGCGGGAAGAAGTGGGCGCGCGAGGGGCGCGCGGCGGGGGGCGCGCGGCGGGGGGCGCGCGGCGGGGGGCGCCCCCCAGCGGGCGGGAGCGGCAGCGGCAACGGCGGCGGCGGGCCTGGGCTGCGAGCGCGCTCCCGCTGCGGGACCGGCGCCGTGCCGGGATGTGTCCCGGGATGTGTCCCCGTGCGGGACCGGCGGCGTCCCGGGATGTGTCCCGGGATGTGTCCCCGGGCGGGACCGGCGCCGTGCCGGGATGTGTCCCCGTGCGGGACAGGCAGGAGCGAAGCCCCCGCTGCCCGCGGCTCTCCGGAGCGCTCGGAGCTGGTCCCTCCCTGTGACATTTCTCCCCTCTCGTCACGGGTTCTAGGGGAGCCAAACACCGGGCACTTGGAGGCACATCGGGGCTAGATCAAGTCCCGCTTCAGCTGTAAGGGGCCGCCGTGCCCTCCCGCGCTGGTCCCCGCTCATCTCTGCCGTCTCCTGGCAGCGCGGTGCCCAGGCGCGGCGGTGCCCAAGCGCAGCGGTGCCCAAGCACAGCGGTGCCCAAGCGCGGCGGTGCCCAAGCACGGCGGTGCCCAGGCGCAGCGGTGCCCAAGCGCAGCGGTGCCCAAGCACGGCGGTGCCCAAGCACGGCGGTGCCCAGGCACGGCGGTGCCCAAGCACGGCGGTGCCCAAGCGCGGCGGTGCCCAGGCACGGCGGTGCCCAGGCACAGCGGTGCCCAAGCACAGCGGTGCCCAAGCACGGCGGTGCCCGGGCACAGCGGTGCCCAAGCACGGCGGTGCCCAAGCACGGCGGTGCACAAGCACGGCGGTGCCCAAGCACGGCGGTGCCTGCCGGGCGGTGCCCAGGCGCAGCGGTGCCCAAGCACAGCGGTGCACAAGCACAGCGGTGCCCAGGTGCGGGCGGTGCCCGAGCACGGGCGGTGCCTAAGCCGCGCGTGCACAAGCACGGCGGTGCCCAAGCACAGCGGGTGCCTGGGCACGGCGGTGCCCAAGCACGGCGGTGCCTGCCGGGCGGTGCTCAAGCACGGCGGTGCCCAAGCACAGCGGTGCCCAAGCACAGCGTGATGCCCAAGCGCCGGGCGGTGCCCAGGCGCGTGCCCAGGGCGGTGCCTGGGCACGGCAGTGCCTAAGCCGCCGGGCGGTGCCCAAGCACGGCGGTGCCTAAGCACGGCGGTGCCCAAGCACGGCGGTGCCCAGGTGCGGGCGGTGCCTGCTGCCGGGCGGTGCCCAAGCACGGCGGTGCCCAAGCACGGCGGTGCCCAGGCGCGGCGGTGCCCAAGCACGGCGGTGCCCAGGCGCGGCGGTGCCCAAGCACGGCGGTGCCCAGGCGCGGCGGTGCCCAGGCGCGGCGGTGCCCACGCACGGCGGTGCCCAAGCACGGCGGTGCCCGGACACGTTTGTGCAGTGCGCCGCACAGGCACGCGGGGCTGCTGCCAGGGACGCGTCTGTCACCGCAGCCCAGCGCGAGGCGCTTCTGGGCACTCAGGGCTCTGTGTGCTCGGCTGCTTTGCGCCTCTTTCTGTTCCACGGAGCCAAGCGGAAAGGGAAAAAGGAGATCCCTTTTTCTGGAGAGATTCCACACCAGTCTGTAGGCCAGAAGGCGTTTTTCCAGCCTTTCCAGAGCCTTTTTGGGGCAGGAAGGATGTGACCTCTGCCCAGACAGCAGTGCCTCGGGGCTGAGCCGAGCTGTTAAAGTCCAGCCTGGGGAGGCTGAGCTCAGCCTTTGTACTGCCACGGGTCCCTCCTGGCCATAAAGCACACGTGCTGCAGGCAGGGAGGGCAGGGCAGGGGCTTCCCCAGCGCCAGCCTGTGCTCGGTGCCCGGCCCGGGCTCCTCAGGAGCACCAGGCTGGCTCCACAGGCCTCTTACCGAGACAGATTCGGTTCTATTCCTCTTTGTTCCTAGCTCAGCAGATCATTCCCACCTCCAGGTGCAGCTTTTCCCCCCTGCTTTTCACTCACCTACTTGCCAGCTTGAACAGAAGCATCTCCACCACTCCCATCTCTTGGATACCACGGAAACCAGGATTTCAGGAGTCCTTTCATTCAGTCCATAAACACATCTCAGTTCTTTGCCTCCAAATCGTTCTGTGCTGACACTGAGAGTTGGAAATCACCAGGAACCTGGCATGTTTCTGTTCAAGAACATTTCTGTTTCTGAAGTACAGAATGAAAAAGCAACAGTTAGAGTAATGCAACAGCTGTAAGTGTGATCCCAGCACAGTAAAGATGGTGATATGTGGATACCTCCGAATGCAGATCTTTTCTGCAGCACGTGCTCATGTCCCTCTGGAATCACATCCGTGGTTCTTATCCCTGCACCTCACAGCACCTGGGCTGCTGGTGGAGTACAGTCCAGCATTCCCACCAACAGGTTTCTCCCCAGAGAAAAATGCACCTGTAGAGGAGCAGAATGAAAGGATCTCTGAGGTCAGAGCAGAAAATTAGTGCCACTAACAACTCAGTTGAATTGCAAAGCTTCAGCATCGAATCCAGGCTGAAGATGACTTGTTTGTTTGCCTGTGCATGTTACATGCATAATTCCTCTCTGGAATTGTGTTTACAATAATAGATGGCCCTGGAGAGATGTAATTCATGTGATAATGCTGACATCAGAAGTCTCCAGGTGCTGCTCGGATGATTTATAACTGGCCTCTTTATAGAACCGAGCCCCATGAATTATTTACAGCTTTCTGAAAAATAGATTTAGTGTGTCTGATGGCTGGCAGTTCTCCACGAGGGCTGGGGCTGCTCCACCTGTGCAGGAGGGGAAGCAGAGGGGAGAGGGAGGGCCAGCAGCCCTGTGAGGGCTGGGGCACGGGGCAGGGCACAGGACAGCATGGAGCAGTGGCTTCCCGGGCCAGACCACTCCCCTGGCAATTCCTGGCACAAAAGTGGTTCCTGAACATTGCTGTGTTTCCCAAGGAATCCTTGGGAGCTGCCAGTAAAACACCCGGTGGAGCACTGGAAGCTCAGCTGTCCCCACTCCTTGCAGCCGCCCTGCACTGCCACAGCTCAGCCATTCCCAGCATTTGTGCCTGTTCTTGTTTCCCTGCTGGACTTCACTGGACCAACTGTTACCCAAACACTGAGAGATGCTACTTAGAAGGTCACTGTAACATGCCAGTAGAGAGACTTTACACTGTAAATCCCTCTCTACTGACAGCAGACACAAAGAGAATCTAAATCAACCATGATCTTCCCAAATACAGATGGTTTGGATTTGAGAGAATTGGCTTGAACAGATTAATAGAGCCCCGACCTAAGCAGAAAATGCTCTTTAGGAAATGAGCTGGATGCTTCCAGCTCACCAAACAGCATTATAGAGCAAACTGCTGCCAGAGGCTGCCCAGAATGACTTGCTTTTTGCTGTTCAATTTATTATTTATTTATTCTCAACAGCTCTGGTGAAACACAAAATGAGAGTGCAGAGGTGAAAATCACCCAGACAAGGCTCCCTTTGGTTTGATGCGGCACCAGCTGCACATGGAATTTGGTAATTCCTGTCTTTTAAATGATTATTGTACTTCAGTGACTGCCAAACGGGTATTTAACATGTTCTATTCACACTGTGTTACTCATTCCACTGAACTTAACAAATCATAAAAGTAGTAGTGGCAAGGTACAGATTTTATCTGGTTGGTTCTTCCATCGTGGTTTAAAACAGGATTTCATTATTTCTGCAGAGGAAGAAATAAAATCTGCATCACACTGGGCCAGAATGAGGCTGTGTACTGGCACACCTCAGCATCATTCAATATTTAATGGTGTTACTTAACAATCTTTTGCTGAAAAAAGGCTTTTCCCACTGCAAAGCTTCTAGCTTTGTGATGATTTTTCTCCTTCCTTCTGGAAAAATTTCATAAGAAATGTTAATATTTTATCAGGTTGCTGTTGGAGTAACATAATTGCCCCTGTGTTCTCAGTATATACCTTCCTTGAAGCATTATTGAAATGGCTGGGGGCTGAGCATGGTTCTGAACATAGACAACTAGTAAAAGATTAACTATTTTAGAACATGTCAGTATTTTATAATGTATTATTGAGAATGCCATAGAAAACTCATCAAAGCTAGAAGCCAAGTTGAATCAAGCTCCCACAAAACATAAATTGTTAATTGTTGCTCAGTTCCCAGTGACAATATAACACTGCAGGCATGAGCAAGAAAAGCAAGGTGAACCCTGGAGAGGTCAGAAGCTCTGTGTCTGTGTCAGTAATTTACAGTAGTTTCCAGGAAAGGAAGAACCCAACATTTTGGGGCTATTTAAAGAGTAATAATAGAATTGCATGAGGTGTGGTGCCACAAGGCTTTGGACAGGGGCTGCTAATTGTTCTGGCAGGCCTTTGATACAGCCAGTGGCCTGTTTTGCAGACAATTCCTTGCAGCTCCCCATCTCCCCAGCATGGAAGTGTTCTGGGCAGTGTGGGAGCAGTGCCACTGGCACAGGGCAGGGGCTTTTCTGCCAGCTCACTGCTTATCCTGAGGATGTTCTACCTTGCTTAGCTCATGAGACTTGTCCTGCAGACTGTTTCTTTCACTTGCATTTCACATTTTGTCTGTTAATGCACCTCGGTTTGTTGGCATGCATGTGGTGCTGAGATTCAGAGGCAGACATCCCTGAGGAGGACAGCAAAAGAGAGAAAGGAAAAATGGAATGAGAGCTGAAGCATTTCTGGAGGTAGCTGGCTCGCTGAGCAGTGTGTGCCTGTGACACCCACCTGTCTGGGCAGGGAGGGAGCACCAGCAGGCTGGGGAGGAGGGCTGGGGCAGTCAGCTCAGGAGCTTTGCACAGCTCCCATGGGAATCCCGGTGTGCAGGTGAGTCACACGGGCCTGAGTCAGGCCCAGAGCCTCCAATCTCTGGGGCATCTCCCGAGCAATGCTGTCCCTCCTGTTCCTCCACAGCGCAGGCCACTGCAGGGCCAGGAGCTCTCCCCAGTGCTCCCTGGGCTGCTCCCCCTCCAGGGAGGAAAAAACCCACACCTACAGGATGCTGTAATTAACATTCAGGCTCATCTTGCTTGGTCTCTTGTCTCTGGAACTGGCCAGAGTGGAAAATTACCTCCTCCTGTTGGCCTCTCTGTAATTCTGTGTAATTTGATTTCTCCTGGTTTTTACATTATGGTGCACAGGGAGTAAGGATCAGCTGTCCATCTTCTCCAGAATGTGTGCTTTGACAGGCCCATACCCCCTCAGTCAGTCCCTTTCCTGCTGTGACTGTAGCACACCGAGTCTGCCTCCCAGAGCCCCAGCTGTCCTTACCCTGTGAGACCTTCCCAACAGTCCACTTCAGTTCTAAGCAGTGCCTTTGCAATCCTCACCCTCTTTTCCTCCCCTCCCAGCCTGGCTACAGGGAGCCATGACAAGCACAATCCTGAGACAACAGACCTGCACCTTCCTGTAAAGCATTTTTGGCTGTGGATTTGGTACTTGCAGCAGTGGGCTACCCCACCAAGCAGGGCTTTCCTCAGCTCAGGTGCCTGGAGCTGGTGCGGACCTGAGGAGGAGGAGCTGTCACCACACCACCCAACACACGGCCGTGGGATATCTGCATGACCTGAAATGTGTTTGCTGAGGGCACAATTCCTTGCCCAGGATCCTGCAAGTGTATTTCCTGGCCTAGCCCGGGTGAGAGTCCTGCCCCAGCGCTTGCTGGAAAATCCCTCTCTGCAGAGCTCGGAGGGGACACTGCCGAGTTGAAGCCGGAGAGCTCTGGGAAGCAGCCCAGCTTTTGTAAATCCTCTGTCATTCCTGCCTGGAATGTAATCAGCACAGCCACCCCGCCCGTCCCATTGGAATTCCAGATCACCATGCATATCTCCTTTCAGGGTGGAGATTTCTCCTGAACTTTGGGTTTCCTAACCCCAGCCTGGGCTGCAGCTGACAGTCCTTTCTCCTGTGTCTGCAGGGCACAGAATGGCTTCTCCCATTCCAAAAGCCAAGTGCAGCTCAGTAGCTTTATGGAGGTTTATCCAAGTCAGGACAAGTCCTCCTCCTCCAGGGAGATCTTGGAAGCACGAGGACAATGGGCTGCCCCTACTTCTAACGTCATCTTTCTAAAGGAGAATTCATTCACTTGCCTCCAATCCAGACAGCCTCAGGATTTTGCTTCTTGTAGAATTGGAGGCAGGTCAAACTCCCAGTCCCACCTGACCATGTCTGAAGGAGAAACAGGAGTGATCCCCAAGACATTGCCCTTAGATCCTTTAAAGTGTGACAAGCATACAATTAATAACAATAAAGACTTCAGTGGGGTTTGGTGGGAGATCTCAGCCCCCCCATCTTTGTTCCTGTCCAAAAGAGACATGTTTGATATCCCTCTCCCAAAAGCAGCAATGAGCTTTGCCATTTCTGTGCCCTCATTTCAGTTGTGTGAATTCAGACAATACTGACAGGTGTTCCTGAAAGCAGCTGTGAGAAGCTTTCAACCATTTCTAGACAAGGGGCTATAAAGATTTGGGGAAAAACGGACTTTTTGTGGCTTCCTTCAGGTGATGTCCCCAAATCAAATCAAATCAAATCAAATCTTCTAGGAAATACCTGCTCTTTAGTAAAACATGCTCATTAGGAGAAGGATAATAATGACCTGGAGACCCTGGAAGATCCTTGGGCACAGAAAGCAACAGCATCCCTCTTAAAGGGGTGGAAGATTCAGCTCCAGCTCCATGAAGTGCTTGCCAGGATGTGGCTCCCATCCCATCAGCTCACACTGAGGCATTTGGATATTCCTGGTCAATGAACTGCTTGGTTCCATTTGGGTTTGTATTGTTTTCTAAACTTTCTGTGCATTCAACCAAAGCAAACTGTCCTGGCACAAGTTATTGACTGCACTTCCCAAGGAGCCTTGACCCACAGTGGGTACTGCAGCAATCAAATTGCAGAATGCTAATGTCTAAGTGTTTCACTGGGATTTCTGTGAGTGTGACTGCAGTAGGGAAATGGATCTGCTGTTTGTGCTTAGAGGAATTGTCTTTAGAAACAATTCACTTGCAGGCTGAGGGGCATACCATGAAAGCAGCCATCTGCAAAACAGACAGAATATTTCCCCTCTATTTTCTTATGCTGTTTTTCTAACTTCACCTCAAGCTGCCCAACATTTCCCCAGAGACTGGGGACTGTTTGGGAAATGTAGGGTCTGTCTCCAAAACACAGACTCCAAACAGTCTAATAATTGATTGCATAGGATTAACACAAGAGAGTTGTGGGGTAGGATAAGGAATGCCAGTTAAGAAGAGCCATATTCCAAAATGCTCCTGGAAGTGCTCAGGGTCAGTCTGTTGAGGAGCCCAGCAAGGCACTTCACCTTGGCTGCAAGGCCCACACGGCATCCCCAGGCTGGGCAGGCTGAGCACACACAGGAGGGAAGAGAGGGAACAAACAAAACAGAGCAGAGGGAAACAAGAGGGATTAGTTAGAGGAGAGCTGGGAGGAGAGTAGTGAGCAAAAGGGTGAGTAGGAGGAAAATCAATGTGAGCTGTAGGCGGGTAAAAGGTACATAAAGCCTTGGAGATGGCACCAGATTAGAGCCGTGAGTCAAACACTGAAGCATGAAACAAGTGCACAAAGGGTACCCCAGATTCCTCTAACTCACACAACACCTTGGGGAGCTCAGCCCTCTGCCAGAGATCTGTTCCACAAACCCAACGTTCATCATGGGCAGCAATGCTCAAAGTGAGTCGTGGAGCTGATGCACATGTGTGGGGTCAAGTGGTGGCACAGTTCCAAATGTGCCCAACATGCAAGGGAAGAATGGAATGGGATTAAGAATTGTGCAAAAATGTAAAAATTGGATTATTTTGAAAGACCTCACCCTGAAAAAGGAGGAATTGGTAGGGTTTACACTTACAGAGCCAGCTTAGGCTCTGAAGAGGAATCATTTCAATCCACCCAGCCTGTGAATTACACACATAGACCTTTTTCCTCAATCAACCACACAGAGTAGAGACACTTACCCTGGCAAACCAAAAATGGCCAGTGCCAGATTATACAAAACCTGTGACGTTTTCTCTTGCTGTAAAATCTTATCTGCCTTGCTCTTTATTTCTGTAAGGTTACACTTCCTTATAGCACCCTCTGAACTTCTAGTGGCCATGGATGAAATTCAGCCTGACCTGGCTGAACATCACGTGGACTTTGTTCTCCTGGTGCTGCCATGGCTGTGTCCATCTGGTGTGCTGGCAAGAGGAGCCAGAAGGACACAGTGAGTGACACCTGCTCTTGCCAGAGGACCCTCCAGGTAGCAGCTGATGCCAAAGGCAGAACAGGCTCTCCAGGGACAGGATCACATCCTCATGTACTGAAACCACCCTCAAAAGAGCCAACGCCTCCTCTGACACAGAAAGATCCAGAGAGCAATCTTCAGCAGAAAAGAAGAAGTACAGATCTGTCAGAAGCACCATCTGAGGTTACCTGAGGTTCAGAAGGCTGGCATTTCTGTACAGACAAACATGTTTAGCATTTCTGATCAGAAATTCTGAGCACAGTCATTTCTGCTGACACTCACGGGGATGGCAACACATGGCAGAGGGAAGCTGGGGACAGCACAGCTCCATCCACCCAAGCAAGGCTCCTCAGAGCTTCTCTGGCAAAACAACAATTTGCAGGAATTCTGAGAGCAAGACTAGGAAATAGTAATCAACCAGAAGCTAGATGTGTTATTTATCTGAGGGTACAGGCTGAACACTGCAGAGTCAGGAGCAGCTCTCCAGAGATGTGTTGAATTATTCCAGAGTCAGGCTGAAAGCATGGCATCTGTGTGAGCCTGTGCAGCCACCTTTCTTGCTGAGTGGGAGGAGGATTAGTGGAGAGGGAGAAAAGCCATCAGGGAAGGTATTCTGTGCTGTCAGAAGCTGCAGCACGTGTAACTCTGTGGGTGGCTGCACATCCTTACGGAGTCCCCACGGCTCTGCATCCTTTCTCCTCAGCCAGAGCTGGCTGCATCCCCCTGTGGGCACACACCCATAGCAGGAATATGTCATGGGTTTGTTTTGGTCAAAACAAATAGCAGCACTTGTGAAGAAGCTGCACAAATTTAGTGCAGATGTGCCTACATCAAGATTGCTGACATTTTTATAGGCCAACACCCACAAAGCATAAATCACATTCACCAGCAATGCAGTGCTCAGGCCTTTCCACTCTGCTTACTCTGGGAGTTTAATCAAATGAAGGCTATCACCATCTAACATCATTAATTAGCCATTTTAAGCAGTAATGGGGGCTTAAAGCTGGGTGAGTGAGTGAATTTCTAGTCAGCTCATGCTTCTCTGCATATCAATTTTAAGTCTTGAATAGAATCATAAACTATCCAGAGTTGGAAGGGACCCACAGGGATCAGCAAAGTCCAGCTCCCAGCTGCCAGTACAACCTCTCCTTGCCCTCATTCTGTTTCAGATCAATCGTTGCCACAGCTCCACATGAGCTTTGCTCAGTGATTCTTTTCTGGAATACTTCCCCGTTAATTTCAGGCTTCAAGCCACATCTATAGGGAACAGCATTTCAACTTCCACAAGGAACTTTCCTTGTGCAAAGACCATAAGAATTTCTTTTTCCTGTATATATGGAGGCCGCAAAAGAAGCATGGGAGTTATAAGCCAGGAAAATAAGAAAAGGATGCTGTGACAAGTTATGTGTACATCTGTATCTATCTATATATATATATATGTGGCCATTTTATTGTAATGCCATATATATATTATATATACACACATACATGTGTGTATGTATATACATCCATGGCTCTTGGTACAGGCCCACTCATCAACATGCTGCATAAAATGACACTGTGAAGTGGCTAAAAGCAGCAACTTCCCCCCCAAACACACAAACTGACTCACTTCCACGTGTCTCTGGTAAAACAGGGATGCTGCTACATGGTGGGTAATCCCTGTGGATCCTGGGGACAGCTGCCTTCAGAACTGTGTGGTGCCATGGCAGGAGCTGGCTGCCCATAAATGCCTCCTTACCTGCCCCTGTGTGCAGGGAACATTGCTGGAAATCTGTGCACAGAGCTGGGTGTCCTCCTTCAAGCTGCTCCTGCAACAGAGAAGAAATCACAATCCACATAACCTATTGTTCCTTTTGTGTCTCAAAGCCTGCCCAGACAGGCTGCCCATGTGGCCAGAGAGCAATTGTAGGGCAGAACAATCCATTAGGAGCATCTGGATGCCTACCCTGAAGCCACAATTTGTCCTTGCTGTTCTTATTTTCTTCCCTTAATTGTATTCCCTGCCTGCTGGTGTGTGAGAAGCATTTCAGTCACTGGAATCTCTTCACTAGGACATATCACTTGGAGCTGCTTCAGAGATGATTTAATCATGAACAATGCTTTGAATTTGTGAGCAATATCATTGCTATGTGCCTTGCTCTCTCCTGGAGGATTCCCTAGCACTGAATTTTCATGGAACTGCAGCTAGAGTTGCCTGGCAGACTGGCTTCTCCCATCTTTTTTTGCATGGCAGCCAGGCAGGAGAACAGCGAGGTGCACTATCTGGGATAACATCCCAAAGTAAACCCTGCACAAAGGGCTCTGAGTAATGTTGTAGTAATTCCTGACCACAGAAGTGCCTTCAGGGAACAGGAGATGGATTCCCTTTTCAAACCCCCTAGAATAACAGCAGGGTTTTGTTGCTGCTTTAGTCAAGCCAACATAGATTCCCTTCCCTCAGAATGTATGAAAGCAGCAAATTACCCCAAATGGGCCTGGTTTTGTGCAGATAACAATGCAAGTCATAAAATCAATAATATCCCAAAACAATTGCCCAGAGCTGAACAATGGGATACACTGGTTGGAAGCTAAGCAGGAATAATGTTCCCTTAAGGAAAGACTCCTCACAAATCACAGAAGACAGGATGCAGCAAGGAAGTGACACCCAGAAAAGCCTGAATTGTGATTTGTGGCAATACAGACTTCTAGGAAGAAAAGGAAAAAATTAAAAAAAAGAAAAAAAAGAAAAAAAATACAACAAACCTTCTACTGTAAAAACAAACAAACAAAACCCCTAACAAAAACAAACACCAACCCAAAACACTAACAAAAAACCCCAACAAACCACCACAACAAAAAAAAACAAACAACCAAACAAAAAACAAAACAAAACAAGTTTAAAAAACCCCAAGAAAACAAGAAAAAGACTTCCTAAGCGTACTCTGATGAGAACATTTCCATGTTCAAGAGGGCCCAGAGACCAATCTGAGCAAAACTCACCTTCCCTCTGAAAATCCAGGTAAGAACCTGAGAAGCAATGAAGTGCTCGAACACTTCACAGCTCCAGGTCTAAATCAGTTCAGCTTTTCTGGGGAAAGGAAATTCAGAAAGGAAGCACAGTGAAAACAGGCCCAGACCTGGGCTCAGTGATTTTCATTCCTCAGTCTCATCCTTCATTTCCAGTAGCCCTGCAAAGCCACGTGTGTGCTCTACTGCTCTGCAGGTGTCACTGTAGCAGCAGCATTTGTCCTTCCCAGACCCCAGACCCCACCGCGAGTGCCAGCATGCAGCTCTGGCTCTTGGAGTCAGGATTTCAAAGCCGAGCGGGCTCGGGCAGGAGCTGCAGCAGAGCTGGGAATTCAGCGGTGCGCTTCCCCATCTGTTGGCAGAAGCAAGGAGTAACACTGGAGCTCCTCAGGAAAGCAGATTTGGCATCAGATGGAGCCAAGGCCCAGTCTGTGCTCCTCAGAAATGTCAGCCCCTGATTTCACAGCTTGGGGAAAAGAGCTCTTCTCCTCGTGGGAAATGTCCCTGCCATGCTTGGTGGAGAGCTATAACAGGAACATGGACTTGGATAAAACCCATGGATTTGATGGATCACAGCCAGAAAGAGGAATGCACAAGAAACAACACTTTTTGAATAGCTGGAGTAGGAAAATCTGCACACCTCCGTGTCCTGGCTGTGCAGCAGAGTTAGGGTTTCTGTGTGTCTGTAAGCACGACAGGATCCCTCACCCAGGAGTAACTATCCAGGGAATAACCAGGCACACTCCCAGTGCAGTTAGCAGTCACTCTCCCTCTCTGTGGGATTCTCTGCTGGGCTGCACCAACCCCAGCTATGGTCATTAACAATTCAGCTGGGATGGAGCCTGATTTAAAGCTGAGCTCCCTCAAGGAGGAAGCCATCCCGGGCAGAGAAAAGCTCCCTGGAGAAACGTGCACACAAACACACCAGTCTCCTGCTAACGTGCTCTTAGAAGAACTTCTGAAGTTCAGGCACAAGAGCCCAGCCCTGCTAGGATGGAGTGACCAGTATCCCACCTGAGCTCACGTGGTGTGTGAGGAGGCACAGATCCCTCTGCCAGGGGCTCTCTCTGGAGCTGTGGCTGCCCTTGATCTGCTGGTTCCTCCTCTTTCAGATATGGATGTTAGGAAATTGAAACTTCCAAAAGGTCTGGGCTCAGCCTTCTCAACACTGAAACAGGGCTTTAGTCTAGGAAGCTGTAATCTAACTCTAATCTATCAATTTTGTCTGAAAGTTTTTAATTCAAATTCCTAAAAAGGGAAAAGAGGAAAAAGAGGAAACCCTCCACATTTTAACATAGAAAGGCACGATTCTTTCAGCGTGCAGAATTGCCACCATTTATTTTCTGCCTACAAACTGTACAAATTGTAGCATCTGCCCTTTGCTCAAATTAATAATTTTCAAAATTACCATCTAATTTACTTTTGATCCCAGGTTAGCTGAAAAGTATAGAGAACTAAACTCTTTCCCCCCATTTGGATTAATTGATAGAGAAAACAATGGAAAGATGAACAGGGAGAGGATTGCTTAGAAAGACAATCTGCCTTATCCCCTGGTTACTGCATATTGGGAAATGAGTCAAATAAGAATGTGAATAACTAGGTGTGTTCAGACCTGCTTAAATACAGAATTACTGATATGTGTGACACTTTCTACACAGTTGTGTCCCAAACCCTGACAAAACGAGACAAACAGGAATAGATTTTGGGAAGGAGAGAAGGAGCAGTGGGACTGAAAGGAGCATATTTTTGACTAAGGCATGCTGCTATTTTGGGGAGAAGGGGCACAAGTGAAAGGTGAGACTGAGGAATAAAGGAGAGGAAGGAGGAGAAAGGTCCTGAAGCAGAATTGGAAATACCTGCTGGAGCTGAGCAGGCCAGGCTCTGAGAGGGGCAGCGGTGGATGCTCATCCTCGTGGCCCAGCTCAGGAACAGCTGCTGTTTCCCTCAGCCGTGGATCTGTACTGTGCAAGTGTAAAACCAATATTTGGGCTGGGCCATTAGTCACTGTTAAGGGGCCCTTTTATCTCCAGTAAACTTCCTGACAGTGTGTCCCACAAACCAGGCTTTGCATGCAGCGACCTTGTGAATACTGAAGTCGAAGCCAATGTTCAGCCCTGGGCAGGAATTAACATTCTGCACAGGTAACCTCTGCTGCTTTGTTAAGCCAAAATATTCCTGATTTTAATTAACTTTGGTTTTATTCTGGTGTGAGGAATTTGAGGCAGACAGTAAAACAGAAAAGTGCTGAAAGACACAGCTCTGGAACTCAGCATCACATTTTTGGTTTAGGAAAACCAAGTCTGTTTGAACAAGACTTTTCTGGCACAGGAAAATTGAATATTGTTGCTGCTGAAAAAGAAACCAAGTGATCTCTCCAATACCTGCCAGTCCAAAACAAAGATCACTTTTAGTGCAGAGCAGCAGCCAATCATCACTTTAAGAGACAGAATTTTCCAGTTTTTTATATTTACTCAGATCGGTAACCATACCTGCGTTCCACTTGCCCTAAATCGCATTATTTGTGAACAAATGTGCATATGACAGAACAGCACTACTGTCATCCCTAAATATGACCACTTTATCTGTTAATTAATTTATCTGCTTATTGATGAGCAAAAAAATATCACTGCTGCGCATCCCCCAACTCTCCAGTCCTTCCTCAAAAGGATTTGGGAACCAGGAGTCCATTCTGAGCTTTTAAAAGGCCAAAAGGTTAAAATCCCGTAGCCCTTCCAAGCTCTCTGTAAAGCTGTTCAGTCCAGCGAACAAGGAGGGCTAAAGCAGCGCTGTCATTCAGAACAGCGCCAGGAGGGAGGTCCCAGCTATGGCCAGAGCTTCACCGCATCTTTGCATCCCCTGGAGCACGGAGCTGCGGCGCAGCCTGGAGCCGTCCCGCGGTGCCAGAAGCAGAACCGCGGCCCCCAGGGCAGCCCCCGCGGGCTCCTGCCGCGGCCGAGGGTCGCGGGCCCGCAGCCCCGAGCCGGAGGCGGCGCTGGGAGCGGCCGGCCGGCCCCGGCCCCGCCCCGCTCCCCGCTGCCCGCCCGCGGAACCGGGGGAACCCGTCCGGCCGGTCTGGCGGCGCTCGCAGGGAGCCGGGGCCGGGGGCGCTCAGCTGAGCGGGCACAGGTGGGGCCGGGGCCGGCCGGGGGCTCCTGCGGGCGGGGCTGCCGGAGGGGGGCTGGCGGCTGCGGGGCGCTGCCTTCATCAGCCCCGGGCGCCCGGCGCCCCCTCCGCCGCTGCCGCGCTCGGTGCGGGCCGGGACCGGGACCGGGGCCGGGACCGGGGCAGGGCTCGGCTCCGTCCCAGCCCGCCCCGCCGCGCAGGAGGGGCCGGAGCTGAGCCCGGGCGCACCCGGAACACCCTCGCTTCTTTCCTCCTTCCTTCCCAGACCATCACCTGCTCGGGGCGTTGTTCTGGAGCCTTTCAAGCCCGGCGGGACAGCTCTCCCCGAGGCCCGCGGGAATCGGCGTCCCCCTCGCTCCCACCTGCGGGATGTGCGGCCGCTGATCGTCGAAGTTAGCGCGGAGTTTCTCCAGCCTAGAAGAAAAGAAAGCGCAGGAGTTTGATGGAGGTGAGGCGAGGTAAGGCACGGGCGGCCAGCACAGCTCGGCCCCCCCGAGCCCCCGGGCACTGAGTCGAGCCCGTGGCCCTGGGCTGGTTGCCCCGCTCCCGGCTTTCCCCCATACCTGTAAATGATGAAAGCAGCCTTCAGGGCTGCGGCATGATTACTCATTAGTCAGTGTTTATACAGCTAGCAGAGCAGCAGTAGCTTTCTGCATTAAGGAATAGTAATTCCACAACAGAAAATACTGGACAAGCTACTTGTGGGGTCAGTGACTTGATAGAAAAAATAAATAAATCGGTGTCTTGGTCCTGGTACCTCACGCTTCGTGCCTCTAGGTTAAGCAGCATCCCTTCCTTGGGGTGGGGATGGAGCTGTGCTAAATGGAGCAGTCAATGGAGCATCTCAGAGCTGGCTCGGTGTCAGCAGGAGCGGGGTGAAACCCAAAGCACCGGAGCTGTGGCGGGAGCGGTGCTGCTGAGGAGTGACCGGGGGTGTCCGTGCTCTCGGGGGGTGTCCGTGCTCTCGGGGGGGTGTCCGTGCTCTCGGGGGGGGTGTCCGTGCTCTCGGGGGGTTTGTCCGTGCTCTCGGGGGGGTTTGTCCGTGCTCTCGGGGGGGGGGGTGTCCGTGCTCTCGGGGGGTTTGTCCGTGCTCTCGGGGGGGTGTCCGTGCTCTCGGGGGGGGTGTCCGTGCTCTCGGGGGGGGTGTCCGTGCTCTCGGGGGGGGGGGTGTCCGTGCTCTCGGGGTGGGGGGTGTCCGTGCTCTCGGGGGGGTTTGTCCGTGCTCTCGGGGGGGGGGGGGTGTCCGTGCTCTCGGGGGTCTGCCTGCGGACAGCCGGGCCGCGGGCACTCGGGGTGGCCGCCCTGGGCAGTGCCCACCTCGCGCGGCTGCTGCTGGAGTCCCGGCATTAACGCCCTGGAAGTGTCTGCGCTGGCTCAGCCTTGCTCAGGTTCCTGTTCGGTTGTGGCTTTGGTCAGTCTTGCTCCTCAACGCCTGGTTTGGAAGTTGAGCAGTGTCTGGCCATTTTTGAAGTTTTGCTTGGCAGCTTCTGCCCTGGTGGTCACCTTGGAGTCTGGTTGCTTTCCTACCTGTCCCAGGCCTCTGTTTGTCTCTCTGTTAACTTGTGCCTACTGTAGAGATTCTTTTTCAGTAACTTCTAAACTGTCCTCACTCAATTCTGCCATATAAGACAGCATGTGGCTGTTCTGGACCTTTGCTTTGGAGTTTGGGATGGCGAATTCCGAAAGCCACTTGCACTAAAGCTATTTTAAAATGAGCTGCAATTTATTTCTCTGCTCTCTTGTCGGTGTGGCTGTTGTTTGAGGGCCAAGAGCATGAAGGGCTGCCTGCACTTAAATGTGGAAAGGGGGTTGGTCGGTGTTGTTTCAGCTCTGAGAGGTTTTGATGTTCTTCCTGGCCTTGGGCTTTTCAGGCCTCTGTTAAATGAGATGCTTTGTGCAGCTGTAATTGAATGCAGGACGTTGGCCAGGAGTTTCTGAAACGCAACCCTGGCTCTGTCAGTGACTTACCCAATGGCCTTGGGCAAATCACTTAACCTCAGTGTTCCTGAGCCTGTCGGGGTGAAGGGCATGGTTCTCACTGCGATGGGCTCTCCGAGCCCTGCCCGGTGCCGAGCTGCGGCAGCGCTGCTCTCTGGCCAGCTCCGGGGTCCCTCTGGAGCCACTGCCGCGTTTTCCCCATGTGTTCTCATATCAGCTTCAAATACGCTTTTCATTTGGCAATTGATGGTGATAGGAAAGATGTGCACTTATATCTTTACAAGCAGGGTGTGGGTGTCCATGTCTGTGAAATGCCTGTACCAATCTCAAGTTTGTCCCAGAGCTCAGAGAGTTTGACTCCTGAACCTTAGGGTAATAGGACAAATGGCTCCACACAAAGCCAGACAGTCTGAGCTCCTGAACTTCGGGGGGAATGCCAGGATGGAGGGGAGATATGGGGTAGGCAGTTTGGGAAGGCTGCACCTGGTACCGCGGCTGATGGGCAAAGGAAGAGGGCAGCACTCACCCGAGAGTTCAGGAGAAAAGGAGGCTGTGCCCTCCGAAACCTCGAGAGAGAAACTCCGCGGGGGCGTACCCCACAGGACTCCCTCCCTCTATTTGAATAACGTTGCAGGACTCCTCTGTCTCCTTGGTGGACATTGGCTTTTCATAGCAGGATTTTTCCTCACAATGGGCAATTTCAGCAAGTTCATGGGTGCTCTTAGTACAATGATGCACAGGGAGATGTAAAACAATGCATTAAGAAAAAGGGGCTGAGGAGAAGCACTGTAAGGGAAAACAGGAAAGGTCGGGAGGACTAAGCAGAAATCTCTCTTTTTCTTTAAAAATGTCGCAAGGAATTAATTTCACTGCTTTTCTGAAGAACGGCCTTTTGTTACTGTGTGCCCCCAAGGTGGAAACCGGCAATAAAGCATTTTCTCCATTGTTTCATTGCAGCTGGAGCCTGACTCGAAGCTGAACACGGGGCTCTCTGCGAGTGGCCGGCGCCAGCACCTGTGATGCAGTCTGGGCTTCAGTCACACACTCCATTGGATAAAGGTCAGTTTAGCAAAATGGCTTCAGCGCCCATTGCAGATGTTGCCAGAAAAGGTGGATTAATGGAATCTCCAACCTTGGTAGCAGGAAGTAACCTTTGTTTAGTCCACTTAAAAATACCTGCTGGTTTTGATGGTGGCAGTGATGGCTAGGAAAAAAACTCTCTATAAAGTTCCAAAAATCTTCTACTCCAAACAATGTAGTTTAAACGTGCACTGTTAACCTCAGGATGGGCTGTAGTATAATGTGAACCTCGAGACCAAGGTAACACCCTCTGAAGGGCAGGTTGAAACCCCTTCAGAGTGCTGGAAACTGCAGCTTGAGCAAAGGTTACCAACCCTCTTATCTTCTGCACAGATAGCTTGTCTTGCCTTGGACTTTAAATGATGGAACTCTGCAGATCTGTTAATGAGAAATCCTGGGGCAGATAACGGGGAAAATGATGATTTTGTTTCTGCAGTGGCCCATCTTCAGCCATGTTTGTGTAACCTCATGCAGCTGGCTGTGAGTGGGTCTCTTTCTCAGAGTGACTTTCAGTTAAATTCTTTGTGTCTGGTTAATCCCTTCCTTCTGTCAAATCCTGTTGGCTCATCAGGATAAATTAATTATATTGGAATGTCCTTCATCCTCATTTTCATACAAGTTTTAATTAGTAACTACGCTGGGGAGTACACAATAGACTCTGCTTTCTATTTTTTTTTCCCCAAGATGGGACTTGAACACAGAATTGTACCCCCTCTCCTCTCTCTAGAGGGTTTCAGGTCTTGCTTGAATAGGTCTGCAGTGTGTTCAGGAGAGGAACTGTCACCTCCCTGCAGCGAGGTTTGGCACAAGCAGCTTTTTCAAGTAAGGTTTTCAGAGCTTGGGGTGCCAGCGTGTTAGAGTTTTACTGTGGTGTTTGCCTGCTGATGGTGCAGGAAATCGGGGTTCTTGTGGCATTGGAGGAGGGACTGGGGCTGATTCCCAGCAAAGGAAAGATCTGCGGGTGTTGCAAGGTTGGCTGTGCACGATAGCAATTAAAAAGGCTCTTGGAGCTGGAACTAGTCCTTAGTCCCCAGAGTTAGTGCAGCCTCCAGAGCAGCAGTAGGCTGTGCTAAGGTTCTGCTGTGAATCAGACACGTTTGTATTTAAACACGTGTGTAAAGTAGGGGCTGGGTGTGGCGCAGCCAGGCTGGCCCCTCTGGGACCTTCACTGGCAGAGCAGGAGCCCGGGGTCTCACCTTGCAGGGACAGCTGCAGCCTTGGTGGCTCTGTTGTGCGGATCTCGGCTGTGGCATTGTGTCTCGGGTATGACTTTGTGCTGTCCTGGGCTCTGCGTGCACGACTTCCCCCGAGCACTTTATCTGCAGCCGTCCTGGGATCACTGATTTTAACCCCTTGGGAGATTTGAGTCCCCTGTGCTGGGCAGGGGTGGGCAGGTTCCAGTGGGAGCTGTTTCCAGGATCACAGTGCAGGGCCAGGAGCTGGGTTTCGGTGCCTTACACCCTGGAGCCTCATCTGGCTCAAGGTACATACCTGAGCTCACCTTTCTCCAGGGCATCCCAGGAGCTGGGCTTTCCCTTCCAAGGGTGCAAGTGACAGCCAGTGTGCTTCAGAACAAATGACTACGGGAAATCCCCCCCTTCAAGATAGCATTTTGGGGTGTTCAATTACTGCTAAGTAGTCATTCAGGGAAGTAACTGGAGCTGTTGTGTGTGAATGGGTATAAATGGATCAGCTTTAAGCATGTAATTTACATGGCAATCTCCCTGGAGCTCAGTGTTTGGAGTGAAGGTTATTTCCTTGGCCCATTTGTGCTGATTCATGCTATTCAGCTGCTGTTTTCTTTTCCTCTCAAAATGCCATAAAGATTACCTGGAAGGTTTTAGTTGTTCAGCAGACCCTTCTATCTGCCTGCCCAAGCACTTGTTACCAGTAACAGTTCATATCTGCTCTGAGTAATCAGTGATCCATCTCACTATTGGAAGCAAATGCAGTTTATATTTGCCAGTTTCCCTGCAGCAGCTCTGGTTCCAGGGAGATGAGTTGCTGAATACATTTTTAATGAAGGCTGATATTCTGTGAAAGCCTTTGGCTGGGATCCCTGAGGGGAGAGCAGAAACACAATATCCTGCTGTCAGAGGCCTTGGCTTGGCTTTGGAGGGGTTAAAAATAACTGTAGGAGCATTAACTGGGCCCAGTTGGGTCGTGATCAGGCCGAAGGATGGATCATGTCCTGGGCTCTTTGCAACTCCGGATCTCGGGACTCAAGTGCTGTTGGAGCTGTCCCTTAACCCCGTGCCCATGGGAATAAGCTGGGTATGGATCCGAGCCCCTTGAATACAGGTGCCTGCTCTGGAGGAGCCATCCAAGTGCCCTGTGGGCTCTCATCTCTGCTTTGCTGCTGGGGTGCCAGAGCCCTGGCAGTGTCCTGTGCCTGCTCCCTGCCAGGCTTTGCCCATGTTCCCATTTTGGCTCTGCCTCTGTTACTGGTGAGGTGAGCAGTGTGGGACAGCTGGAGGTGGCAGAATGATTGCTGCTGGCTCTTAGGGAAAATGTAACTGGAGTGATCATCCTCTGCCAGCAGGTCCTTGTGGAGCCCCATCCCAGAGGCTGATGCCAGACATGGCTTTCTGCTGCAGTTTGGGGAGTTTGTATTCAGCCCTCCTTAAGCAGGTTTTGTTTTGCAATGCCAGATGCTCCCATAACACGTAGTAAAGAGATAAATCTTACCTGTATGAGGATCAGGCTTTGCATTTAAGTACCTTTATAAATGCCAAGTTAAATCAGTGAAACATCTTGCTGTAGCCTTTTTGTCCTGTTTGAACTCCAGAGACCTGAAGCAGTTCAGAAGGATCTCTCTGAGTTACTATTTGTACTATTTGAGTTTGCTTTATGATTCTTACTTAAAATACTGGTGTTGTGTTCTGAAAGAGCAGTGCATGGCCAGGTTTGAGCAGCTGCTGGGCTTGGCACTGCCAGGGCATGTGAGGCAGTGGTGCCAAGGGCAGGAACATGCAGGGTGTGGGCTGGTGGCCAGCAGGTGTGTAATGGTGAGGCTTGTGCTTCACATCACAGGTCTTTTTACCCATAATAAACACAACATAACAGCTTTAGTGGCATTTTAGTCCTTTTGCTATACATCTCCCTTGTTCTAGATGGATTCATTTGGGCACTTTGAGTGATGACCTGATTTGCAAGAAGTCACTCCAGGCTCATGCAGTGTCATGTGCAGTGACTCTCCAGAGAAGAATTTAGAGTAAGACTGGGTTGTTGTTTACTGCCTTGAAACAAATGCAGTAAGTGGCGTTTTTACAAGGTTTAATTTATTCCTAATTATCTGGTGCTTGCCCTGAGGCAGAAGCAGACACAAAACCTGAGTGACTGAAGCCCTGTGGAATTTGCCCTTTTAGTAAATAAACTGGATCAGTGTACTTAAACCTGTGCTTAACACTATTTTGATCTCCTTTACCTCCCATGTATCCATACTGCTGCTGGATCAGCAGGATTTTCCAAGCTGGAAGGCAGAAGTGGGAGCTGGGCATTGCTCCCCAGCGGCCCAGGCAGTGTGAGCTGACACTTCCTCTAGACTGAAGGGGTAATGTAAGGTTTTCTGGTCTGAAACACCTGAAACAGTGTGAAAGCCCCTGTTGTCAAGTCAGGAACTAGAAAATGAGGGCTTTAAAAAATGTTCTCTGGGTATTTTATCAAGCAGTGTTTAACAATTGTGTTATTCCATCTTAGGCTCTCCATGAACTGTTTCCACACTCCTCAGAATAGTGACCACATCCAAAATGAGCAGTGACCTGCCCTTTTCTTGCCGTGTTTGTTCCCCTTTAGCTCCTGCTGGGTGTGCACTCCCCTCTCTTACCTGCTGCCTCTGCTGCTCCCATCTCCCCTTTCACATCGTGATCCCCACCTTCCTCTGAACTCCTGGCACGGCTCTGCCAGCCCTTTGCTTCCAGACCAGGTGTCAAGAAACTTAACTCTAAACCAATTTGTCGGCCTGTCACGGAGGACTCCTTTGCCCCGGGTCCCACAGCAGCTCCGGGCTCAATTCCCTGCTCCTGCAGCATGCTAATGGTGTGCCCGCAGCACAGAGCACTCTTGCTGCCTGCAGGGCAGCATTTAATGAGATCTCCTCTCCTAACGAGGTTTCCCAGTGGCAGTTTAGTTCTCTGAGGAGGGAAAGTGACTGCAGTTAATTTAACTTACCCCAGCTCACTTCCATTCCCAGTGAGCATCACAGGCTGCTGCTGTGCCATTGTAGGGATTGCCACGTAGCCACACATCTGTAATGGAAAACAAAGGCAGCTTGCTTTTGATATCTCATCTAACCCTTTGCACAACTAATTAGTTCATTAATCATTAAGCAGTTAATCAGTAAAGTTGAATAGACTAACAGCTGAATCTCTGTGTGCCAGGGATATGAGCTTGTTTTGGTTGTTGTAGAGGGAGAGCCAATCAAAGATCTGATCCGGTGGCATTTTGTGTTCTAGGGATTGTTTGGGAGGAACTTGTTCCCCCCAGCAGTTCCCACGAGAGGTGTTAGCAGGACAGAAAGAGCTAAAGCACCGAAAAGAGGAGAAATAAACCAAAATATCACAGTGAGGTATTCAGGGGAGTGTATTCCCTGCCTCCAAGGCTGTTTAGGAAAACATGACCTGTCACAGAAGTCTCAGGTTCTACACCTGTGTTAGTGACCAGCTGTCGTACTCCAGGGTGATTCCACCAGGGAGAAGCATCCAGCAGCTTGGGTGGCTCTTGGGAGCAGTGGTGGGTTCCTGTACAGCCAGCCCGGTGGATTTATTGTGGTTTGTGTCTGTCAGTCTGTGCTGGGCCCTGCAGCTCGGGAGCCTGGCCTGCCTTGGGCTCCTGCCAGCAGCCTGCACTGGAGCAGCACAGTCAGCACTCTGGAATATTTGTCTCGCTCTTACAGGAGATATCAGGGAGGGGACACGATTCCGCTCTGCAAAATGGGAGGGGACATGATTCAGCTGTGCAAAACCAGAAGCTGAGGGGGATGTCAGCAGGTTTGGTGCTGGCCCTGCTGGTTTGCTGGGTTTGTTAGCAAAGGCAGGGCCGTGGTGGTGAAGCAGGTCAAGGGGAAAGCTGGGAAGCTGATGTGTAGGTCAGGATTAGGATCACACCCAGCTAGGCTGGGGATGTCCAGAGTGGAGGCTCTGAGACCATCCCTGATGCAGCTCTGAGCCAAAATGCATCCCCTGGTGTCCTGGGCTGTTAGGACACCGAGATGTGGATCCTGCCGCGGCAAGCACTGATGCCCAGCCCGTGGGAAGAGAGAGGAAGCCAGGCTGGGCAGGCCAGGACGGAGGCCCAGCTGTGTGAGCCAAGCCTGGCTGTCTGAGCTGGCCAAGCAGGGCTCCAGCTCCTCAGGGCGTGCTGCAATGGAAATGGAGGCGTGTTGGTGCACTCCCCGGGCCCCACGTCCCGTGTGGGAGCACACGGTGTTCCTGGGGCTGCACTGTGCAATTACACACAGCACAGCAGTAACGAGGGGCTGCCTGGCACAAGGGCTGCCTCCCGGCTCTGCTCCGTGCTGGGAAAACCAAGCCTGTGCCCTGTGCTCTGGGGAAACTGCTTCCAGATGGGGGTTTGGTGACCAGCCCCAGCAGAGTAAAATGAGATGTGGTTTCCAGCCCTTGGCACGTGAGCTCTTTTCCCTAAATGCTGGCAGGGTGCTGGCAGCATGATCTCAGAAAGGGACTCGGAGACCACCTTCGAGGAGGATTCCCAGCCCAACGACGAGGTGGTGCCCTACAGCGACGATGACACAGAGGATGAGCTGGACAGTCGGCAGCCCGGGGCTGAGGCAGGACCGAGCCAGAGCAGCAGGGACTCCGAGGAGAGCCGGGATCCTGGGAGAAAAGGTAAGGACGTCCTGGACTTGGACTGGGACAACACGGTGCTGGATGCAGAGGCTGAGCCCCAGGCACCGACTGGGTTCTGTTTATTTCGCCAGGTAGGGTTTGGAATCACTTACTGGCTCTGGAGGAGTAATTGACGGCAGTTCAGTTTAACAAGTGTCAGAATGAAACTCAGCTTCATTCCAAGCTGCAGCCCAGTTCTGTGCCACTGCTCCTTGTGTAAAGATAATGAGCTGTGTGGTGACCTCCTTAATTAAGGCAGGGCCTGGATGTACGTGTGCTCTGGGAACTCTTCAGACAGACCTTCAGGTGCTTCTTTTCCCAGTCCTCTGAAACGGGCTCCAGCATAAACATTTTGCTGTGCTCAGTCAGTGTGAGCAAATTTCCACCTCACTGCTTGTTTTGTAGCCTCATGAGTTTCCTGAAAGGTGAAAGGTGAGTAGGAGGAGTTCAAAGGCAGGTACAGCCTGTGGCTGCTGCCAGCAGAGGAATAGCAGTGGGAGGAGCCTTTCTGGCATCCCTGTTCTGAACCTCTGCCCGAGAAACATCTGCAGCTCCCCCAAATTCCCTTTTCTCATGCTGCAACATGAATATCTTCAATATTCCAGAGCCTGGCTAATTTATACAGATTTTTTCCTGTTTGTGTGGGAACAGTTGACGAGCTCTCATTTCATAACCACCTGTTATGTGTTTGCATTTTACAAGCACCTGTCACATGTTTAATTTAAGACTTTTTTTATGATGACATCCTTTAAAGTTGATGAATTACCAAAGCAGCTTGCCAAATATTAGGTGTTAGTATCACAGTTTAAAGTAGTTTTGAGGAGCTTCCTTCCTGCAGGTTTTGCCTCAGACCTAATTTGCCAGTTTTCCATTATTTTTATCAACACTGCAATGTTTGAATATGTGGAAGAAATGTTTATGTAGACTTTGTTTTTCTTTATCTCCTGTCATTTTGACAAAATTTAGTAACTTTCGCAATTCATGCGTATAATCTTTTAACTCAAAGCATGTTCTTTGAGATAAATACTTCTCTATTATCTTCTGGGCTTGTAACCAAGGTGCTGGAAATGAAAGTTGTGTAGTTACAGGAAAGGTCCAGATATGTCAGTCGGGAATTTCCTCTATGGTGGGTGGGGAAAAAAAAGAGTCTTTGCACTTGGATTTGGGTTTTGAAGTGTTAGTCAGAGCCCGGCAGGCCCCACGCCCCTGGGAGGGATGGGAGTTTCACCCCGTCCATGGGTGAAGATCTGTGAAACCAGGAAGAGCTCCCATTAGGGACAGTCACTGTGGGCCGGAGGAGAGCGGGGAGATGCTGGGCCGGTGAGTCAGGAAAGCTGCATTTCAAAATCCTGCCTGTGTCATCCTTGCCGGCAGGCAGAGCTGGGGGGAGCCCGCTGGGAACCGGGACACTGAGTTCCAAGTGGGGCACTGAGTTCCTGGGGTGTGGGCAGGGCTCAGAGGTGCCCGTGGGCAGCAGGGTGGCCGTGCTGCACTGAGTTCCTGGGGTGTGGGCAGGGCTGAGAGGTGCCCCTGGGCAGGGCTCAGAGGTGCCCGTGGGCAGCAGGGTGGCCGTGCTGCACTGAGTTCCTGGGGTGTGGGCTCTGCTCAGAGGTGCCCGTGGGCAGGGCTCAGAGGTGCCCGTGGGCAGCAGGGTGGCCGTGCTGCACTGAGTTCCTGGGTGTGGGCAGGGCTCAGAGGTGCCCGTGGGCAGCAGGGTGGCCGTGCTGCACTGAGTTCCTGGGGTGTGGGCAGGGCTCAGAGGTGCCCGTGGGCAGGGCTCAGAGGTGCCCGTGGGCAGCAGGGTGGCCGTGCTGCACTGAGTTCCTGGGTGTGGGCTCTGCTCAGAGGTGCCCGTGGGCAGGGCTCAGGTGCCCGTGGGCAGCAGGGTGGCCGTGCTGCACTGAGTTCCTGGGTGTGGGCACGGCTCAGAGGTGCCCGTGGGCAGCAGGGTGGCCGTGCTGCACTGAGTTCCTGGGTGTGGGCACGGCTCAGAGGTGCCCGTGGGCAGCAGGGTGGCCGTGCTGCACTGAGTTCCTGGGTGTGGGCTCTGCTCAGAGGTGCCCCTGGGCACGGCTCAGAGGTGCCCGTGGGCAGCAGGGTGGCCGTGCTGCACTGAGTTCCTGGGTGTGGGCTCTGCTCAGAGGTGCCCGTGGGCACGGCTCAGAGGTGCCCGTGGGCAGCAGGGTGGCCGTGCTGCACTGAGTTCCTGGGTGTGGGCTCTGCTCAGAGGTGCCCGTGGGCAGGGCTCAGGTGCCCGTGGGCAGCAGGGTGGCCGTGCTGCACTGAGTTCCTGGGGTGTGGGCACAGCTCAGAGGTGCCCGTGGGCAGCAGGGTGGCCGTGCTGCAGCCTTCAGGGAATTGCAGCTGCAGAACCTGGGAGGGAAAGCTGTGCCCGTGAAAGAGCCAGCACCTGATGGATGCAATTCCTGTTTTTGAGTTTTCTCACAATCGAACAAAACTGATGGCTGGGGAAATAAAATGGGCACTTCGGATCTGTACTTTTTTACGGGTGCAAATGAAAACCGTACTACAATGTGATTAAATCAAATAATTGCCTTCAAAAGGCGAACTGACCTCTTCATTTCCAGCAAGACAGACACCCAGGTAGGAGTACTGAGCATTGCATGAGTGTCACAGAAGCGAACCAAAAGAGGGGCGGGAAGGGAATTTGGCATGAATAAATGTTACTCTGCAGGTTTCCCACAGAACTTTCAAATGTTAAGCAAGTCTTCTTCCTACCTCTGAACGTACTTGACTTGCTAATAAAAACAAACAGCCTGGAAATATCTTGAAAAGGTTTTTTTAAAAGATAAGTCCTGAAGCAGGTACCAGCCTTGCTTCAGTCGAAAGTACCTTTAAATACGGATTTGAGAGAAAACCTGAAAGTGGCAGATTTGTCCCCTCACGTTTGTAACACTTGTCGCCCCTTTTGTCCCTTCCAGACTGCAGCTGGCAAGTTAAAGCAAACGATCAGCGCTTCTACGACCAGCCCAGCTTCAAGAGAACGATCTTCCTGTGCTTCAAGAAAAGCAAATATGCGGTAGGTTGTCTTATGCCAATGAGGTGCTAATTGTCGGGTAAATGCTTCCTTAATCTGATAAGATCTACGGAATGGCTGGTGAGGCTGTAAAAGCCACCGTTTACAATTCCTGTGTTTCCAGCAGAGAGGGGGAAGAATAACTGGGTTGGGGTTTTGTAATGGAAAATCAAGGAATCAAGAGATGTGTTTAAGGTGAGATGGAGAATTAGGAGCTTAAAAATGTGCACTGTACATTTGTGTTGGAAGGAGAAACTCAGCTGTGTGACTGATGTTTGGGTTTCTCCCACAGGGAAATGCAATTAAGACATACAAGTACAACCCCATCACTTTTTTGCCTCTGAATCTGTTTGAACAGTTCAAGAGAGCAGCCAACTTCTATTTCCTTGTTCTTCTCATATTGCAGGTAAGCAAGATGGAGAATACTCACTGTGAAGGGAATTTGAGCTCAGTAATATTTGACACAATTCAGTGCTGTCCTGTCAGGGAATTGAGGGGCACCATCTGAACTGCTGCAGAGAGCAAACCCATCATAACAGAAACCTGCAGCAAATCTGGATGAGCTGTGGCAGAGTTCTGGGATGAGCTAGTTGTACAGAGTTAGAATGAACTCGTTGCAGAGCTCATGAATTTCATGAGGGAAAGATGTTTCTTGAGTTCATCTCATAAATCAGAAGCACCAACAGACTATATGAGCCGGTGCAGTTGTTAAAGGGAAGTTGATTCCTAAGCAGGGTAACAGCCAAACTCTTCCCACAGAGTTTTGTCCATTTTCACAACCTGACTTTAAAGTCTCTCTTATGAGGGTTTCTTTTTCTGTAGTCAGGTCACTATGAAATACATCTGATTTAAATGTTAGATGATCCTGTACTGAACTGATTTTTTTGGTCTTTTGTAGTCGATTCCTCAAATAAGTACCCTGTCATGGTACACAACACTGGTGCCCTTGCTCCTGGTGCTGGGAATAACTGCAGTCAAGGACCTGGTGGATGACATTGTAAGAAGTTCTGTTAATGTGAAAAGCAAAAGCCACCCAGTGTGCTGGTTTCTGCTGGTGTGGCACAGAGCAGGGAGTACATTCTTGGCTCTGGTTTCAGGCCCGTTACAGGATGGACAACGAGGTCAATAACAGGACATGTGATGTCATCAAGGATGGAAGGTTTGTATGTTCCTGAGCTCTGTAAGTGATGATCATTGCCCTGTTGCTAAGCTTTGCCACTGATCTGCAGCTGCAGGTGATAGGAAAGGTTCAGTTCTCTTCTCTGCTGCTTGTCTGAAAACCTAATTGAAGGTGGAAGGGAATTGCTTAAAAGAGTGATTTAAAGTTAATTCTCTGGACTAAACTTGTGCTAAGTTTTTTGCAGTAAATTGCAGTTTCTGAAAAGCAAACCCACAGTGCACCAAGAGGTATTTTTGTTCTAAGGAAAGCTCAGTATTATAGGATTTATAGAGTGCATCATGTTCTAGATTAAAGAGTAATAATTATTAAACTATCTCGATATTAGGTTCAAAGCCACTAAATGGAAAGATATTAAAGTTGGTGATATCATTCGTCTGAAGAAAAATACTTTTGTTCCTGTAAGTGCTTCAGATACATTTGTTTTATGTTTCTAGAGAGCTCTGTAGGAGTCTTCAGCTGGCTTTATTGATGCCCATTTATTTGTTTCCTAGGCTGATATTTTGCTGCTGTCCAGCTCAGAACCAAACAGTCTGTGCTATGTGGAGACAGCTGAACTGGATGGGTGAGGTTCTACTTAGGAATGTCTTGCAGTTAATTTGGGCTGAGTGGGAAAAGAGCAAGGATTGTGTGTGTTAGTTTGCTCGTTAAACCATGCCTGGGGAACTGTATCCAGCTGCTGATTCCCACAATTCAAACAAAGAATCTTTAAAAATTGTGCACTGGAGTGCTACAGACACATCAAGTGTTGGAGAATCAGACATAGGAAGAAAGGGGGAAGGACATGGATTTATTTTCTCTCCTGTATCCATGGTTTTAATAAAATCACCTTTTTATCCTTTCTTCTTAGTGAGACTAACTTAAAATTCAAAATGGCCCTAGAGGTGACACACAGACACCTTCAGGAAGAAAGTGCCCTGGCAAACTTTGATGGTTGGTACAGTTCTGCACCTAACACTATTAGAATGTAACTCAAATAGTTTGCCAGTCAATAAAAGGTAAAGTAAAGCTACAAATCGAATGCATTTGGATTTAACTTGTACATTAAACAATTCTCCTCCAATTTTTCTAGGTCTGGTTGAATGTGAAGAGCCCAATAACCGGCTGGATAAGTTCACAGGAACATTATCCTGGAGAAACTCGAATTATCCCCTGGATGCTGATAAGATTTTGTTGCGGGGCTGTAAGATGAGGAACACAGACTTCTGCCACGGAATGGTCATATTTGCAGGTGTGTGATATTTCCCCACTAAAAGCACACCTGCAGAGTGAAAAAGAGCCTTCATCCTGTAGACACCAACTGTATTTCATGTCCCAGTTTGGCAAAACTTTAATACTGTCATGTGTTTGCTTATCCTATCTTTACCTTTTTTAACTTTACACTCTTTATTTTAGGCGCTGACACAAAAATAATGAAAAATAGTGGAAAGACAAGATTTAAAAGGACAAAAATTGACTCCCTTATGAACTACATGGTTTATACTGTAAGTCTTTTTGTTTAAAATTCAAATTTTAAGTGGACAGTGAATGCAAAGTTAGGCAGCTTCTTCCTGTGTGTGTGTACTAAATATGTTTTCACTTTTTTTTGGCCTGCTGAGCTGGGATGGAGTAGGAGGAAATCTGAAAGGTGCCTTTGTGGGAAACGTTTGCTGCGTTTCTCCTCACAAACACCTGCCATGTTCTGTTTGGGGCACGAGGATTTGGGGTTGAAGTGGAGCGAGTGTTTCTGAAGTGTGAGGCCTCTGTGTGCCCTGCAGATCATCGTGGTCCTCATCCTGCTGTCGGCCGGGCTGGCCATCGGCCACACCTACTGGGAGCAGCAGATTGGCAGCTCCTCCTGGTACCTGCACGATGCACAGGGCCTGAGCCCGGCCTACCGGGGCTTCCTCAACTTCTGGGGGTACATCATCGTCCTCAACACCATGGTGCCCATCTCCCTCTATGTGAGGTAGGCCCTGCCTGGGGAGGGGCGCTGTGGGGACGTGTAGCTGAGCTGGGAGCGAGGAGTGAGAGCCTTCCTTCTCTTGCACTTAGCGTGGAGGTGATTCGCTTCGGCCAAAGCTATTTCATCAACTGGGACCTGCAGATGTACTACCCCGAGAAGGACACGGCTGCCAAGGCCAGGACCACCACGCTGAACGAGCAGCTGGGGCAGATCCAGTACATCTTCTCTGACAAGACTGGAACCCTGACACAGAACATCATGACCTTTAAAAAGTGCTGCATAAACGGGCAGAGATACGGTAAGTTGTGCAAAGCCTGTGCAAAGGAGGAGGAGGAGTTTTAATCCGTGTTAGAGATCAGGTGCACACAAGTTCTCTGAGTTCCAGCTGAACTTCTGCAATTTAGACCTGGAATTGGGTAAAGCACAGGGTTGAATTGCTGGGGTTTTCCCACTTACCAAGTGGAAATTAAGGACTTTTAGTGGGAACTTCTCAGCTTTCAGAAAAACTGAAAATTGGTCATTTGCACAATTTTTGTACAAACTGACTTTCACTAGAAATGCTCCGGGGCAAAGTCAAGGAGCACAAGGAAGTCTCGTTAAGCGCGGCAGCGTGTCCTTTGGCTTTGCTTTCAGCCCTGGGGCAGTACCCGTTCTAGCTGTTTTACTTTGAGGGGGCTGCCAAGGCTCTGTTGAGCCTGCTGCCCTGACTGCGGGCGCTTGCCTTGCAGGAGACTGCCGGGATGCGGCGGGGCAGCTGCAGAGCCACCCCGAGGTAGGAACGCGCACTCACCGCTGCGTCCCGGTGCCGGGAGTGGAGCGCTCCTCGGCGGAGCAGGGAGACTGCGGCGCCTGTGCTAACTCGGGCTCTCTGCCCCTGTTTTCTGTGCAGCAAGTTGATTTCAGCTGGAATGTGTACGCAGATGGAAAGTTCTTGTTCTATGATCACTATCTGATAGAGCAAATAAAGTCTGGAAAGGAGCCAGAAATCCAGAAGTTCTTTTTTGTGCTTGCTATTTGTCACACAGTCATGGCTGACACTTCTGATGGTGAGTATGGCTTTTTGGTTGGTTTGTTTTCCTTGTGTAGCGGAAAACAATAATTCAAATCCAAATCAACATGGGAGAGATCTGCAACTAATGCTGTTACCAGAAGGGAGGAGTGTTAGGCTGCCCTTTTGAATTAAACAAAACTAAATGTAGAGGTGATCAGCTATTGAATTAGTGAATTCACAGGCTGGAAGATTCAATTAAAACATGGAACGTTAATATTGCTTTCCTCCATCTTGGTGAAATCTCCATGAAACGAACAGTGTCCTGGTCCTTTCTTGCTCCCAACGTTTTGGTGTTGTTTCCAACTCACTGTATTGGTGTCTCTGGCCAAGGCTTTGTCTCTTTGAGCTTCTTTGGAAAGTTTAAATGGCTGGACTGAGAGATTAAGATATTGATTTTCCCTAGTATGTGGAGGGGAGCAGGCTGAGGACCGACGCTGCTTGGGAAGCAGGTGTGGCACGCTGGGGGCTGGGGGTCCCTGCTGTGCTGCAGCAGCGTCCAGCTGCACCCTCCCTGTGTCCTGGCTCCCCCCCTGCAGGGCAGCTCAACTACCAGGCAGCGTCCCCGGACGAGGGGGCTCTGGTGACGGCGGCGCGGAGCTTCGGCTACGTTTTCCTCTCGCGGACGCAGAACACCATCACCATCAGCGAGATGGGCGTGCGCAGGACCTACGGCGTGCTGGCCATCCTGGATTTCAACAGCGACAGGAAGCGCATGTCTGTCATTGGTACGCTGCTTGCCTTTCAGGGCTGAAAGGGGTGTGAGGGGGAAGCTGGGCTCAAGAGCCAACAGCTAACAGCGACAGGAAGCGCATGTCTGTCATTGGTACGCTGCTTGCCTTTCAGGGCTGAAAGGGGTGTGAGGGGGAAGCTGGGCTCAAGAGCCAACAGCGACAGGAAGCGCATGTCTGTCATTGGTACGCTGCTTGCCCCCAGCCTGCGTGGAGAGGGCAGCTTGCATTTCAGGGCTGGAAAGGGGTGTGAGAGGGAAGCTGGGCTCACGAGCCAACAGCGACAGGAAGCGCATGTCTGTCATTGGTACGCTGCTTGCCTTTCTGGGCTGGAAGGGGTATGAGAGGGAAGCTGGGCTCAAGAGCCAACAGCCAACAGCGACAGGAAGCGCATGTCTGTCATTGGTACGCTGCTTGCCCCCAGCCTGCATGGAGAGGGCAGCTTGCCTTTCTGGGCTGGAAAATGGTGTGAGGGGGAAGCTGGGCTCAAGAGCCAACAGCGACAGGAAGCGCATGTCTGTCATTGGCACGCTGCTTGCCCCCAGCCTGCGTGGAGAGGGCCGCTTGCATTTCTGGGCTGAAAGGGGTGTGAGAGGGAAGCTGGGCTCAAGAGCCAACGGCTGTGTGCCAGCCCGGGGTGCGTTTGAGTCCTCTGAAGGAAAGCCGTCCTGTACTTTGGTACTTGGCAGGGGGCTGAAAAGCAACCTGGAATGATTCCTTTCTATAAGGTGCCACCTGTGCTGTTTCCCTCTGCAGTGAGAGAGCCCGGTGGCAATATCAGGCTGTATTGCAAAGGGGCTGACACGGTGATTTACCAGCGGCTGCACCCCAGCAATCCCAAGAGAGAAGCCACAGAAGAGGCACTCGATGTATGTTTGTATTTTGTGTGCTCTTCTTAAAACACACCTTTGTTTCTGACAATACTGTTATCAATTTCCTTTCCCTAAGCTATTAAGACAAATGGAAACCTGCAATTGGTTCTGAAAGTTGAACTTGTTCTGTCAAACTTGTCAAATGCTCATGTTCTTACCCTCATGTTCGGATTACAAATGAAGAGTTTTATGTTGTGGTTTTAATTATTTTTGAGGTCTTTGCAAATGAAACTCTCAGGACACTCTGCCTGTGCTATAGAGACATAAGCCAGGATGAATTTGAAGCGTGGAATAAAAAGTTTGTGGAGGCCAGTTTAGCTACAAGTCACCGGGATGAAGCTCTGGACAAAGTGTATGAGGAAATAGAAAAAAACTTGATTGTAAGGAGCTGTACATTTTTAGTACATTTCAATTCTTATATTAAAAGAAGCATGTTTCAATGCTACTAACCACCTGTATTTAAAATCCCTTCCAGCTGCTTGGTGCAACAGCTATTGAAGACAAACTACAGGATGGAGTTCCAGAAACTATCTCCAGACTCTCCAAAGCAGACATTAAAATCTGGGTGCTCACTGGTGACAAAAAAGGTGGGGCTGCTTACAGCCAAACAGCTAAAAACAGGAGGATTTTTTCCTGTTCATCTACACTGTGGCATTGAAAGGGAATTTTCACACTGAAATATAAATCAGAAATTACTTAAGAGCATTTGAGGTGCATCTGGCTGCTCCTAACAATTACTTGTGACAGAACTTTCAGTAAATACTTTCCTCTCTTAATTTTTTTTTTTTTTTTTAAATTGTAGAAACTGCTGAAAATATTGGATTTTCTTGTGAACTCTTAACAGAGGAAACGGCCATCTGCTATGGAGAAGATACCAGGCAAGTGAAAACACAGAGCAGTTCATTTCAGGATTTTCCGTCTGGAACTGACCTAGCTTAAAGATTATCCTTGACTTTTCTGTAACTGTTTCTCCCTCTCTTTCCAGTGCTCTGCTTCAAGCCAGGCTGGAAAACCAGAGGAACAGGGCTGGATCCAGTCCACATTCCTCTCTCAGAATGAACGAGCCCTTCTTCCAGGACAGCAGAGATCGGGCTCTAATCATCACTGGCTCCTGGCTGGTATGTACAAAGGCTCTTCTCCCGAGTGCTTGGGATTTTGGGGCACCACCAGGCTACAGTGTCTCTCCTTGAGGACTCTGTTCCTCTGGCTGCACGAGCAGTTCATTAAAATGCCAGAAATGGATGCTGGGAGCATATTGACCTCAGGTGGGTTGTTAGGCAGTGCCTGGAACAGGACTGGAATGGTGCAGGAGGGAACATAGTGTTATTTTTTTTTTCACAGAATGAAATCCTGCTGGAGAAGAAAAAGAAGAAAAAGAAACTTAAACTGAAATTCCCCAGAACAGCAGAAGAGAAGGAAAAAGCAAACGGAGAAAAGGAGAAGGGCAGAGGCCTACAAGGAGCAGCAGCAGAAGAACTTTGTGGATCTGGCCTGCGAGTGCAGGGCTGTGATCTGCTGCCGTGTGACACCCAAGCAGAAGGCCATGGTGGTGGAGCTGGTGAAGAAGTACAAGAAGGCCATCACCCTGGCCATCGGGGACGGGGCCAATGACGTGAACATGATCAAAAGTAAGGCAGCTGTCAAGCTCTCTGGCTAGGACAGATTCCTCTGGCCTGCTCCTGCGGTCTCTCCACTGTCCCTCTCTGTCAGAAGACTCTTCCATCTGCTTTGCTGCCGTGGGGCTTTTAACTTCTGTGCCAGTTTCCCTTTCTGAGGAAGCACTTTAGGAAATGGTTAGTGGTTTTTCCTGATCTATTATATTTTTTTCTGTAGACATTCCCTGTGCAGAAATCCCATCTGTTCCCATGCTGTGTGTTACAGAAGTGTAATATAAAGATCAAAGCAGTAGTTTGGCTGCCCCTTGCCTGGTGGCATTAGCCATCCCAGATTGTACCTGCTAATCTTTGAACAGCTTCCCAAGAGATCGCAGTGAGAAAAACCGTCTAGGACGGGGTTTATGTCCTGAGGGTGTTTGTAAACTGCCTGGCCAGTTTGTTCAGGGCTTTGCTCACTGTCTCATCACTTGGTTCTCCTTCGGTCAAATTTCCCAGGTGCATTCTGACAGAAGAAGCACTGAGAAGGGAATCCAGGTGACAGTAGAAATGTGGTCATGTTCCTGTCCCTTTGTCCAACCTGGTGTGTGGTGTTTGTCTCCTCACCCAGCTGCCCACATTGGAGTTGGGATCAGTGGCCAGGAGGGGATGCAGGCTGTCATGTCGAGTGACTACTCCTTCGGACAGTTCCGCTACCTCCAGCGGCTGCTGCTGGTCCACGGCCGCTGGTCGTACATCAGGATGTGCAAGTTTCTGAGATACTTCTTCTACAAAAACTTCGCTTTCACACTGGTCCACATCTGGTACTCGTTCTTCAATGGCTTCTCTGCCCAGGTAGGAAGGTGTGCTCATGTGGGATAACAACAAGCAGATGCTTTTGTCACTGAGGAACAGCAAAGGCTTAACCTGGGAAGTGTCAGGAATGTGAAGTTGTCACCAGTCATTTCTGCAGGAGGATGTGATACTACTGAGCGAGTTATTCACAAGCACTTAGGTCTGGTTCCAGAGCACTAAAGTCAGGATCACTGTTGTAAGGGAGGAAGATTTGGAAGGAGTGGGGCAGCTTAACACAGACTGAAGAGCTTCAGCAGAGCCTTGAGCCGAGGTGTTGCTGCCTTTGGGTGAACACTGAGACAGGGAACTTGTAGCTGTAGTGAGTTTTCTGGGGAACTGGAGGGGAAGGATGTAATAAAATGAAATCTCTAAGCCCTGCAATTCCCCCTCTGTTGCAGACAGCCTACGAGGACTGGTTCATCACGCTGTACAACGTGCTGTATTCCAGTCTCCCGGTCCTGCTCGTCGGCTTGTTTGACCAGGTATCCCCATGTAGTTACAACAGATGAATCCAAAGGCGTCGAACACCAGGTCTTTAAGTTACACTGCTTGTCCATGAAACAAGAGGGGTTTGGTTCTGTGGCTTTTAAGAATTTCTTCCTTTTTAGTTACTCTGTGCAAATCTCTGCTGTTGCAAAGAGAAGGGGATCTGCCATTTCCTTTGGGACACTGTATAGCTCAGTGTCTATCTCACTCTTCAAAGCTCAGCCTGAGAACAACAATTCACAACTTTGTTTTTCTTTTTCCTCTTTATTAAGGATGTAAGCGACAAACTGAGCCTTCGGTTCCCCAGACTTTATGTTTTGGGTCAAAGAGATTTGCTTTTCAACTACAAGAAGTTCTTCTTAAGTTTGCTCCATGGAGCTGTAACTTCACTGATCATCTTCTTCATCCCGTATGGAGCCTACCTTAAATCTATGGGACAAGATGGGGAAGCCCCTGCAGATTATCAGTCCTTTGCTGTCACAGCAGCATCCTCTCTGATATTTGTTGTCAATTTTCAGGCAAGTAAGCTTGATTTCCTGAGCTCTGGTGCTCTGAGATCACTTTCTGCTCACTGTTCTAAATTTCTCTACTAAAAAGGTAACAACATGCAGAAAGCAGTTGACATTATTTACTAATTAGACACTTTTGTTTGCTTTTAGATTGGCCTGGATACGTCTTACTGGACTTTTGTTAATGCTTTTTCAGTATTTGGGAGTATTGCACTTTACTTTGGGATCACATTTGACTTTCACAGTGCTGGAATCCATGTTCTCTTCCCTTCTGGCTTTCAGTTCACAGGTCAGTCCTGATGGTTTGTGGTTCTCAGTCCTGTCTCATGTATCTTTGTCATAAATAAACTTTTGCCCTTTTTATTCCCAGGAACTGCTCCAAATGCTCTGCGACAGCCATACCTTTGGCTTACCATGATTTTATCCATTGCTATTTGCTTACTGCCTGTAGTGGCACAGCGCTTCTTATTCATGACAATCTGGCCTTCGGAGAGCGATAAAGTGAGTGACATTTGTGTTATTTGGGTGGATATGGCAGGTGTTTATTTACCTGATGGGCTGGTGCCAGTGCTGAGGTGTGGGCCCATGGCAGGGGGTGGCACGAGATGGGCTTTAAGGTCTCTTCTGACCCAAGCCATTCTGGGATTTTATGTTAGAGAGAAGGAAGTGACGGTGCCCTTGGGAGAGTGACACAAGCCTGGCTTGGGTGCCATGGGCAGAGAAATGGCCGCAGGGCTGGCCTGAGGCAGCGACTCAGTGGGGCCGTTTCCTCGTGTGCCTGCCTGAGGTGTGGTGGTGCCACCGAGACCCCGTGAGGCTGCTGAGGGCCCCAGTTTGGGTTTAATTTAGGCTGGGCTGGAGTGCCAGGGTTCCATGTCAGGAGTGTGGGAGAGAGGTTTGGCTCTGCCTTTGGGCGGCGCTGACCCGCCGTGTGTTCGCAGATCCAGAGGAACCGGCGCAAGCTCCTGCAGGAGCAGCAGCACTGGACGCGGCGGCAGAGCGCGTTCCGCCGCGGCGTCTCGGCGCGCCGCTCCGCCTACGCCTTCTCGCACCAGCGCGGCTACGCCGACCTCATCTCGTCGGGGCGCAGCCTGCGCAAGCGCCGCGCCCCGCTGGACGCCGTGCTGGCCGGCGGGCCCGCGCGGGGCGCCAGCTGAGGGCTGCGCGGGGGCTGCGCCGGGACGGCACAAACCCTTCCCAGCGAGCTCGGCACCTTTTTAACCCCGGCCTGAGGCTGTGGGGACTTTTGGGTCTTATCACGGAGGTTGCTGGGTTTGGACTCCTGGGAACACAGAAAGGCCAAGAGTTCTCCTGGAGCTGCTGATCCTTGTGTGACTGCTCTGTATGACAGTGAAGGATACATGTGCTGGGAATGGAAACCCAGCAGTGTCAGGTTTTAGTGATGCCTGCGATTGCAGACTTTTCACTTTTTATACTATGTTGGTAAAAAACTGTATCTACATTTCATATTTGTCATGGAAAGCAGTTTTGCTTGTGTGCTCCATTTCATTAGCTCAGACACGATGGCACGTGGGGTGCCCAGACCTGGAGAGGGCCCTGGCTGCTCCCATTGGAGCTGTCACAGCTGAGCTGGGGTGTCTTTGGTGGTAAACTCCAGCCAGTGTCAGATTGGGTTAGCAATCAGGATGGATCTCAGCTCTGGAAGCTGCCCCTGGAGCTGGCACAAGCTATTCATTTCAGTTCTGGACAGAGTCAGTGATGGATAACTAGAGATCAGTCACTTTCATTGGAATGTATTTCACTTGTTGGTGCCTCAGTTCTTACAGTGTACAAAGTGTTTTTAAGAGTCTCTTTACATTTGCACGTTCTTTTCTCAAGTTGAGGTGTTTGAATGTTTCACTTTTATCTACTTCACCCTCCCGAACTAAAGCTAATTATTGAAATGGTTTTATAGTAAAAATTATGACCTCCAGCTCTCATTCAATGGAATGTACATTTCAAAAGTGTAATGCAAATAAATATCCGAAAGTATTTCCTTGCAAAGAGGATGCTGGGAAGGGAAGGGAAGGGAAGGGAGGGGCGGAGCTGGCCCCGGCTGACGCAAGGAGCCGGCGGCTTGGCTCAGCCGCCCGTGACGCAGTTCCGGCGCCGCGGCCATGGCGGGGGACGTGCTGGGCAGGACGGCGGCGCTGGCCCTCGGTGAGAGCGCGGGGCCCGGCCCCCCGCCCCTGTGATCCGCGCACCCCCCGCGGCTGCCGGTGCCCGGGGCCGTGCGGGGCGCCCCGGGAGCGGCCGCAGCGCCGGGCCGGGCGCGGGAGGGATCCATCGCTCCTCCTTTCGGTTCCGGCCAGGGCCGAGCCCAGCCCTGTCTCCCTGCACAGAGCCCCCCGGCAGGGGCTGCTCCTTCTGGTTCCCCGTGTGCAGCCAGTGGCTCCCGAGGGCTCGGTACCTCGGAACCCTTGAGATTTTACCGAGCACACTGCATGGATTGATTTTTTTAAATGAAATGTATGAAATAATTCTTATCCTGACTTACCAGCTGGTGCCTTGAAGGTTTATCACTGTTGCTGACCATGAGGATTTGGTATAATAGAAAGGATTGGGTCGGGCTGGAAGAGGCCTTTAAAGTCACCTCATCCACACCTGTGTGTGCCCACTTTCTTTCTCATAATATTTTTTTGAGTAATTGCCCGTGTTTCTCCTGTATCCCAGAAGAGCTGTATGTGTCTGAACGAGAAGGCAACGACTCCACTGGTGATGGGACGCAGAAGAAGCCATTCAAGACTGTGTTGAAGGTGAGTGTGGAAAACACCTGCTTTGTTTGGCAGTGTGGAACGTGTTCTGGGCCAAGTGATGGCCCTTGTATTTTTAATTGTGAGTTTCTTACCTGTCTTTGCAGCCTGAGCAGGAGCAAAGTGCCTGCTCAAGCTCTCTAAGGATGATTTTGGTTAATTTTGGTTATTTCCCCCCTTCCTTTTTAGGCATTGATGACAGCAGGAAAAGAGCCATTTCCTACAATTTATGTGGATTCCCAAAAAGAAAACGAGGTGCTGTGGCATTGAAGGGTTTTCTAGTGAGAATTGTTTTACTGCTTCTTGGTGTGAAGGGACACAGTGTAATCTGTCTTTTGCTCTCTCCCTGAATTCTTTAGAGATGGGCCATCATTTCCAAATCCCAGATGAAGAATGTCAAAAAGCTATGGCACAGGGAGCAGATGAAAAATGAAGCTAAGGAGAAGAAGGAGGTAGGTTGCAGAAGGAGCAGAGCACCATTGTTTTCCAAAAATATTACAGCGTCATCACTGTTCCTCCCCTCCAGAAAAGCTGCAGGACATTGTTCCTCACATGTTATTTACAACTGGCCTGGTCACAGCTATTTAATAAGTAATTTATTTCAAACCAGGCAGAAGATCTCTTGAGAAGAGAGAAGAACTTGGAGGAAGCCAAGAAGGTTGTTATCAAGAATGATCCCAGCCTTCCAGAGCCCAAGTGTGTGAGTATGATCCCATGCCTTGGCACATGGTCTGTGCCCAGACATGGTGCTGCTCTGGGCTGGGGTCTGCATGCACTAAGAGGTGGTGAACCATTCCCCAATTTAATGACTTTTTATTCCCTGCCTCACAGGTGAAGATCAATGCTCTGGAGGCTTACAGAGGGCAGAGAGTGAAGATTTTTGGCTGGATCCACAGGTTACGGAGGCAAGGTAAAGCAGGAGCATTGCTGAGCCATGCAGGGAGACAAAGCACGTACAGTGGCCTTCAAAGTTTGGACACGGAGCCTGACAGCACCTGGTCTCACGTTTTTAAACCAGTTATATGCCCTCTTTGGTTGATCTCAATCATCACTGCAACACTGACAATTTGCCCTGAGTGGGCCCATACAGATATTTTTAGTTATTAGTTATATGTATGTGTGTGTATATATATGTATATTATGTATTATTATATATAATACATTTTTATAATTATTAGATATTATTACTAGTTCAAATCCTACAGGATTTTCAGTTTGGAGGCTAGTCCTGCAGAATTTCCTTGACTTGTTTTGTGTTTTAAGCTAACCCTGCCAAATGAGGAGTTAACCAGCACCTGCTCATAGTGAAACCAAATTCCTTCTCTTTTTAACTAGGGAAAAATCTGATGTTTATTGTCTTGAGAGATGGCACAGGGTTTCTTCAGTGTGTCCTTTCTGATGAACTGGTAAGTTGTGATGATTGTGTTCTGTTGTTAATTGAAGAGTTCATACCTCATGTGGTTTTCTGTGTAGATGTTAATCTACTGACTCAGTTGTGTTAAATTGCATGTCCTCCCACTGCAGTGTGTCAGTGTGAGAGCTGTTCAGAAGTGACTGTGTGCTGCTGTGACTCCAGTAAATGCAGTGTGTCGGTGAGAGCTGTTCAGAAGTGACTGTGTGCTAATGCTGTGACTCCAGTAAATGCAGTGTGTCAGTGAGAGCTGCTCAGAAGTGACTGTGTGCTAATGTGTGACTCCAGTAAATGCAGTGTGTCAGTGTGAGAGCTGTTCAGAAGTGACTGTGTGCTAAGCTGTGACTCCAGTAAATGCAGTGTGTCAGTGAGAGCTGCTCAGAAGTGACTGTGTGCTAATGTGTGACTCCAGTAAATGCAGTGTGTCGGTGAGAGCTGTTCAGAAGTGACTGTGTGCTAATGTGTGACTCCAGTAAATGCAGTGTGTCAGTGTGAGAGCTGTTCAGAAGTGACTGTGTGCTAAGCTGTGACTCCAGTAAATGCAGTGTGTCAGTGAGAGCTGTTCAGAAGTGACTGTGTGCTAATGTGTGACTCCAGTAAATGCAGTGTGTCAGTGAGAGCTGTTCAGAAGTGACTGTGTGCTAATGTGTGACTCCAGTAAATGCAGTGTGTCGGTGAGAGCTGTTCAGAAGTGACTGTGTGCTAATGTGTGACTCCAGTAAATGCAGTGTGTCAGTGTGAGAGCTGTTCAGAAGTGACTGTGTGCTAAGCTGTGACTCCAGTAAATGCAGTGTGTCAGTGTGAGAGCTGCTCAGAAGTGACTGTGTGCTAATGTGTGACTCCAGTAAATGCAGTGTGTCAGTGTGAGAGCTGTTCAGAAGTGACTGTGTGCTAAGCTGTGACTCCAGTAAATGCAGTGTGTCGGTGAGAGCTGTTCAGAAGTGACTGTGTGCTAAGCTGTGACTCCAGTAAATGCAGTGTGTCAGTGTGAGAGCTGTTCAGAAGTGACTGTGTGCTAATGTGTGACTCCAGTAAATGCAGTGTGTCAGTGAGAGCTGTTCAGAAGTGACTGTGTGCTAATGTGTGACTCCAGTAAATGCAGTGTGTCGGTGAGAGCTGTTCAGAAGTGACTGTGTGCTAATGTGTGACTCCAGTAAATGCAGTGTGTCGGTGAGAGCTGTTCAGAAGTGACTGTGTGCTAATGTGTGACTCCAGTAAATGCAGTGTGTCGGTGAGAGCTGTTCAGAAGTGACTGTGTGCTAATGTGTGACTCCAGTAAATGCAGTGTGTCGGTGAGAGCTGCTCAGAAGTGACTGTGTGCTAAGCTGTGACTCCAGTAAATGCAGTGTGTCAGTGTGAGAGCTGCTCAGAAGTGACTGTGTGCTAATGTGTGACTCCAGTAAATGCAGTGTGTCAGTGTGAGAGCTGTTCAGAAGTGACTGTGTGCTAAGCTGTGACTCCAGTAAATGCAGTGTGTCAGTGAGAGCTGCTCAGAAGTGACTGTGTGCTAAGCTGTGATGCCTTAGGAAAGGTGGCAATAAAGCCTGCTCACCTGTGCCTCTGTGTCTCCCTGCAGTGCCAGTGCTACAACGGGCTGGTGCTGTCCACGGAGAGCAGCGTGGTGGTGTACGGCACGCTGAACCTCCTGCCCCAGGGCAAGCAGGTACGGCAGCTCCTTGCTTCTCCTCCTCCCTCACGGGTCATTGTGCTCAGGGAAGCACAAGCAGAGCTGGAAGGAATCATTGAATTATTTCAGAGGGAGTTAGGGCTAGGGAAAGAACAAAGCTCCCAAAGCTGTGCTGTCACCCACTGTTCAGTGTGAGACAGGTGAACTGTTTGTCTGTTCTGCTTCTGCCTGGAACCATTTTCCAGCCACAGACAATTCCTGAGTATAACATGCAGAACTATGTTAACTAAATGACATGGCTTCACTTTCCTTAATAGGGTATTCAATTTTTATTTTGTGAGGCTAAGAATTTTTTCACATCTCTTTTACTGACATATGTTTGTAGGATCGACCCAAGGGGAGGTAATGTGAGCCCCCACTATTACATTTTGGTAAAAATCCGTGGGTTAGCCTTTGAAAATTTGCATTTCTACCCTGAAAATGCTGTGATTGAACTAAAAACGCCATTTGTCAGGAGTGGAAGGCAGCTGTGACCCACACGGGGGAGCTGCTGAGAGCAGAACTCGGTCATAGACTGTTTGGGTTGAGAGGGCCTTTTAGCTCACCCAGTGCCACCCCCTGCCGTGGGCAGGGACACCTCTCACTATCCCAGGTTGCTCCAAGCCCCATCCACCCAGCCTTGGACACTTCCAGGGGTGAAGCAGCCACAGCTTTCTGGGGCAACCTGTGCCAGGGCCTCACCACCCTGACAGGGAAGGATTCAATCCTAATATCCCATCTCCCCTGCTCACCGTCCATGGGAAGCCATTCCCCTTGTCCCATCACTCCAAGCCCTTATGACAGGACATCCAAGGGATGAGCAGTGGACTTTTCCCCAGTGTTCTCCCACTGCAGGCTCCAGGAGGCCACGAGCTGAGCTGTGATTACTGGGAGCTCATCGGCCTGGCCCCGGCAGGAGGGGCTGACAATCTGCTCAACGAGGACTCGGAGGTGGATGTGCAGCTCAACAACAGGCACATGATGATCCGAGGCGAGAACATGTCCAAAATCTTCAAGGTGCGCTCCATGGTCGTGCAGGCCTTCAGGGATCACTTCTTTGCCAACGGGTACTATGAGGTAGGTGTGTGTTCCCCCTCAGCAGGCGGCTGCTCTAGTGCCCCGGCTCCTCGTGTCCTCGGTTCTTCACTCGGGCACTGACAGCCCCGTTCTCCTGCAGGTCACACCTCCCACCTTAGTGCAGACGCAGGTGGAGGGAGGCTCCACCCTGTTCAAGCTGGATTACTTTGGTGAAGAGGCGTACCTGACCCAGTCATCGCAGCTCTACCTGGAGACCTGCCTGCCAGCTCTGGGAGATGTCTTCTGTATTGCTCAGTCCTACAGAGCTGAGCAGTCCAGGACCCGCAGGCACTTGGCAGAGTACGGACAGTGTCCTTGTTTCTTTTTAAAAGCTTGATTTCCTTTGCAGTGGGGGAGTAAAAGGGGGTCAAAAGTGTGTGTTTGGGTTGTGGGTTTTTAATGAGTTTGTTCCATAGCTAAAGATGGTTGCTTGTATGTGACTTGGCAATGGTGTGCCTCTGTTTCAGGTACACTCACATTGAAGCTGAATGTCCTTTTATAAGTTTTGAGGATTTGTTGGACCGCCTGGAGAACTTGGTGTGTGATGTCGTAGACAGAGTCTTGAAGTCACCTGCAGCGAGCTTACTGCACGACCTCAACCCGGTAGGCAGCAATGGGAGCAGCCAAGAAAATAGGGTCTTAAGCCCTTCCTGCTCAGCACGTTCCTTTGGGAAATGCAGGGCATGGCAGTGAGCTTACTTACTGTTTGTAATGATAAGAAGAATATTAAACATAATAAGAATGAAAAATCTGCAAGGCTGGTGATGACCAAAGCAGGGAGCTGTGGGGGAAGATGTTCCCTGCTAGTATGCTTCAGAAGTGAAGAGTGTGCCAGGATTTATGGAAGTGGGTGCTGTGCCAGTGGAATAAAAACCTCCATCCCAGTGCTTGCTGTGCTTGCTGCTGGAGCGTGAGGGAGCGATGAAACAAGTGGTGTTTCAGTTCCTCCCCTGGAACATGGAGCCCTAAAGCTCTGGAAATACTTCCTTACCTTTCCTTCCAGGTGATCTGTGACATTTACTGGGCTTCACATGGTGTGTTTGGTTCTAGCCTTGTAATACTGAGCTTGATTTGTTCATCTAAGCAATAATTTGATGATGTGGAAGCTGGGAAGGGTCATGGACGGGCTGATCAGCTAGAGAAGTATCCCTTTTAAAATGGTCTCCTCTACCTGTCTTTGCTGTTCTCCACAGGGTTTCCAGCCCCCCAAACGTCCCTTCCGGCGCATGAACTATGCTGAAGCCATCGAGTGGCTGAAGGAGCATGATGTGAAGAAGGAAGATGGCACTTACTATGAGTTTGGGGAGGTATACCTTTCTGGGCTGTGGGGTAATGTCGTGTAGGAATGCAGCTGTGGGTTGGGATTTGACCTGATGTCCTTCAGCGTTGGGATAAAAACCTGTGTTGTCTCCTGTCATCAGCCAGTTCCCTGGCCACACTTCTCCAGCATGTGAGACAGCTGTTTGAAGGAGCTCAGGAGAACATGACAGCAAAGCCAGGATTTTTTCCCTCCTCAGTTTTCTGTCTCATGTATTGGGGAGACTTAGATTTTAATTGAACAGATTTTTTTTCCCCAGACATGTAGGTTTTTATATCTTCTAAGAATTTAGGTAGCTTAGGATGAAAGCGAGGACATGTGCGGTGTGAAACTCTCCTTGTTTGGTGCCCGCTTCCTGTGGGCCTTGTGCGTGGAGTAGTTTTGGTGCTGAGCGTTCCTAAAGCCCTCTGTGACGGCAGGACATCCCGGAAGCCCCCGAGAGGCTGATGACAGACACCATTAACGAGCCCATCCTGCTGTGCCGCTTCCCTGCAGAGATCAAGTCTTTCTACATGCAGCGCTGCAGCGACGACTCGCGCCTCACCGAGTCTGTGAGTGTTACCGGCGGGCGGCTGGGGGCAGTGGGGACCTTGCAGTGCTGCAGGAAGCTCCTGGACGTCCTCGCAGGCTCTGTCCCGCTGCCTGGGCACGGCTGGCGGGCTGCCAGGGTGCTCCCCTGCTGCGGTGGCGTGGCTCTGGGTGGGACTGCTGTGGTGCTTTGCAGGTGGATGTGCTGATGCCCAACGTGGGCGAGATCGTCGGCGGCTCCATGCGCATTTGGGACAGCGAGGAGCTGCTCGAGGGCTACAAGAGAGAGGGCATCGATCCCACGCCCTACTACTGGTACACGGATCAGGTCGGTGCGGCACGCACTGCCGGGCTGACACTGCGGTGGGGCCTTCTCCCCTCTCAGAGGGCCTGGCTGGTTGGTTTGCTATTACTGCAGCTGTAAATGACAAGGTGTGTAATGTCCCCTCCCTGAATTTCACAGAGGAAATATGGTACGTGCCCTCATGGAGGATACGGTTTGGGATTGGAGCGGTTCCTGACCTGGATTCTGAACAGACACCATATCCGAGATGTCTGTCTCTATCCACGCTTTGTCCAGCGCTGCAAACCTTAGCCATCCTTGGGAAAAACTCCTGGAAAACTGAGCAGCTCATGCTTGGGAAAGAATGATACACTCTGCTGTACTACAGCCTGTCTGACAACAAGACTTCCTGCAGCCTGTTGCTAATTCAAATACCAGTTTAGGATGTGAAAAGGAAAAAAACCAAAACCTCTTTGTTAAAACAAAAGTGCTAGTCATTAACTGGAAAAAGCCTTAGAAAAATTGTTTAGGTGCATTTATGCTCTTGAGTCATCACAAAACAAAGATCCTGATAAGTTGTCATTTAAAAAACAAGATACACTTCTGCTTTTAATTTCTTTGACTTACAATATGCTGGGCATTTGATCATTTTCTTTTTAAATTTGCTGTAATTTTAATCTCTTTTCTCTTGGGGTTTCTTCTTGGGGAAGTCAGGAGTTCAAGCTCTTGAAATTGCCTAAGAGTGCCCTGTGAGAATGGTATGAGAGACATGAACAAAGCACTGCACGTTGCTAGTTGCTGCTGATTTTAGGGGGGCTCTCTGAGTTGATTCCGTAGCGAGGTGAGAGCGCAGGGCGCAGAATGCCGCAGTGACGGGCGGGTTGGGTCTGGCTTTGGGGTTTTTTCGGGTTATTTATTGCGCGGCAGTGCTGAGGCTGCTGGGAGGCACTTTGCTCCCTTTCCCGAGAGCTGTGCGTGGAGCCGTGGGTCCGTGCTCACCTGGCTGGCTGGGTCTGAGGGCTCCTGGTGCTTTTTGCTGCCTGCTTGCAGCCAGAAATGGCTGACTGAGACCCAGAGGAATGGGACCTGAAACACGCTGGATTTGCAGACTGTAGTCCCAGCAGTGCTTTCCCATATGCTGAGGTGTGTTCAAAGAGCAGCTCCCTGTTTCCTTGTGCTGCTGCAGCTGAGCAGCTTCCCTGGCTGTAATCAACTTAGCAAATAGGGATAATGAAATACTTCATGTGTCGAGTCATCTGTATCATTTCTAGTCATAAAGCAATTCCTTTACCAGAGAGACAAAAAAAGGTAGGTGCATCATTTGCCACCTGCACTGAGACTTGAGCTGGACTTGCCATTCACTCCTGGAATTGCTGAGCTGTGGACACCCATATTTTTGTAATAAGTGATTGGTTTTCTTCATCTTGCATGTTATATAAACAGGTCTAAATCAGCAACCAATAAATTATGGCAACAGAAGCTGGTGTGCAAGACAGTACTTGACATTAATGCCTGTTCTTTTTGCTGAGTGTTTGGAGCTTGTTTCTTGATCCAGTGTGGACAAAAACCCAGGAAAAGGGAATTTTTCAAGTGCAGTAAATGTATTCCAAGAACTGGCATGAGCTTTTTTCCCCCCTTTTAAACAAAATCTCCACTAATTAACTTAAAAGCATGATTTTTTTCTAACTTGGAGGGACCACCTCAGCTGCCCAGTGAAATGTCCTGGAGAGAATCAATGTGGTGCTGACTAAGGTTGCTGAGGTAGTGCTGCGGGGAGCAGCCTGGACTTCTGGCACCAGGTAAAGACTTTATTAAATACTTTAATTCTCGTGCCTGAAATGGTGGGAAGGGAGAAGTGTTGGGAAAAGGTGCTTCTAGAAAAACATCCCTTGTTTGGGGGGGAGTTTTCAGTCTTTAAACCTGACAGGGTTGAGTTGCTTTGTGAAGGTTAAAGGCCTCCTTATCAGGAGAGCTGCTAGAGGAAGGACTGAGGACTTAAGAAGTACTGATGGAAGAGACAGATCAGATAAGGAGCTTAAAAGGTGACCTGATAAAAGATGCTGTGGAACTTACCAGAGACTGCTGTGCAATTCCCCCGGGCAGCTGGTGGAGAGAGGTGGGGCGGGATCTGGGAAAGATGCTGCAGCTGCTTGGAACACTAGAGAACCTGGATTTACTTTTATTTTTATTAGAAAGGGAAAACAAGCCTGCAGAAGAGAAGAAAATGTGCAATCAGAACTGGGATCTCTCCTCATCCTCACTTTCACTTAGGGGACACCTGCCTTGGGACCACCGCCTGCTGTCCCCGGGCCGCCCCGCTTACCGTGCGGGTGCCGGGGCTGTGGCTGGGCTGGGCCAGGGCGGTGCTGGGCGGTGCCGGGGCTGAGCCAGGGCCGTACCAGGGCGGTACCGGGGCGGTGCCGGGGCCGAGCCGGGGCGGTACCGGGGCGGTATAACGCGAGGGGCGGTAGCGGCGCTGTCTGAGGGAATGCGGGCGGCCAAGATGGCTGCTGCCGCCGCCGCTGCCGGCCGTCACTGTGAGTGTGGGGGCGCCGCCGCGATGGCGGGAACGGGGGGCCGGGGGTGGCGGGCGGCCTGAGGGCAGCCCGGACACCGCGGGCGCTGCGCGGGCGGGAGCGCGCCGGCAGCGCCGGCACCGCGTTACACAACGCCCGAGAGGCGCCTTTCGTAACGCTGACCCGCGCCGGGGCCGGCGGGGCTGCTGCGGCTGCCGCCGCGGGGCCGTGCGGCCGGCCGGCCGGCTTACCGGGGCGTGCGGCAGGGGCTGCGCGGGGCGATGGCGGCTTCCCGCCACTGCGCTGAGGGGGCTTCGGGAGCTGCGCGCTCGGGGTCTCCGCGCCCACCCCGCAGGGCCCCCTCAGGTGCGCGGGGTCTCCGCGCCCACCCCGCAGGGCCCCCTCACCTGCTCGGGGTCTCCGCGCCCACCCCGCAGGGCCCCCTCAGGTGCGCGGGGTCTCCGCGCCCACCCCGCAGGGCCCCCTCAGGTGCGCGGGGTCTCCGCGCCCACCCCGCAGGGCCCCCTCACCTGTTCGGGGTCTCCGCGCCCACCCCGCAGGGCCCCCTCACCTGCTCGGGGTCTCCGCGCCCACCCCGCAGGGCCCCCTCAGGTGCGCGGGGTCTCCGCGCCCACCCCGCAGGGCCCCCTCAGGTGCGCGGGGTCTCCGCGCCCACCCCGCAGGGCCCCCTCAGGTGCGCGGGGTCTCCGCGCACACCCCGCAGGGCCCCTCAGGTGCGCGGGGTCTCCGCACCCACCCCGCAGGGCCCCTCAGGTGCGCGGGGTCTCCGCGCCCACCCCGCAGGGCCCCCTCAGGTGCGCGGGGTCTCCGCGCACACCCCGCAGGGCCCCTCACCGTGCGCGGGGTCTCCGCGCCCACCCCGCAGGGCCCCTCACCTGCTCGGGGTCTCCGCGCCCACCCCGCAGGGTCTCACAGGTGCCCCGGGGGTCTCTGCCCGACGCCTCCCCTGCGGTGCCCCGGGGTCTCTGCCCGCGCCTCCCCTGCGGTGCCCGAGGGTCTCTGCCCACGCCTCCCCTGCGGTGCCCGAGGGTCTCTGCCCACGCCTCCCCTGCGGTGCCCGAGGGGTCTCTGCCCGCGCCTCCCCTGCGGTGCCCGGGGGTCTCTGCCCACGCCTCCCCTGCGGTGCCCCGAGGGGTCTCTGCCCGACCCCTCCCCTGCGGTGCCCCGGGGTCTCTGCCCACGCCTCCCCTGCGGTGCCCCGGGGTCTCTGCCCACGCCTCCCCTGCTCGGCGCTCTCTCCCCCCGAGGCTAACGATCCCTCTGCTCCTGCAGCCTCAGCCTCTTGTCCGTGGATTTATGTGGGTTTTCCTGTGGAACTCAGTGACCCTAGGGAGGAGCGCTTTTACCAGTGTTCCTCCAGCTGGGATCATCCTCGTGTGCCCTTCGTGGTGCAGCGGGAACGTGCACCAGCCTCAGCTCAAGTGGGGCACTAGGGATGTCCCGGGACTCCCCTCCTGGACTGTTGTCCCGCTGCCCCGGGGCCGTGGCATCCCCGGAGCCCCTCTGGGCCAAGCACACCTGTGTTCTTGCAGCACGAGTATCAGGGCGGCCATTGAAACTCCGCTTTTTATTCTCTGTGATTGGCACGCCGTGTCAGCCCTCAGCCATAGCCTAGGAGCTGGCAGTACATAAATACTCGAAAGGAGCCTGTGAGGCTCGGCGCTGCTGGAGGCTCTTTGGTTACAGCCTGTGGTGTCAGGGCAGAGCAGGCATGCACAGTCTCAGTAAGGCTGGGTTTGCAGGGCGCTTCACTCCGTGCTTCAGGCTCTGGGGCCGTTCAGCGTCTGTCAGGAGGTCATTAGAGAGCTGTGAGTGAGAGATGCTCTTCCCAGCGGGTGGGCCGGCTGCTGAGGAGCTCTGTGCTCCTGGGGCTCAATTGCTGCTGAGCTCCCGGCTCTGACAGGGCAGTGATGCTCCGAGCAATCCCCGCAGAATTTAACCTTTACGTTTTTTCCACCAAGAGCAATTCACGCTATTTCTGCACTAAACGAATCCCATGTAGTGACAATGAGCTCCCGAGGAGAATGAAGTGTGCCTTTGAAAAGGCAGGCTGTAACCAGCAGGGAATTGTATGGAGTGGGTTGGAAGGAGCCTGGAGGATAATCTGTTCGGATGTTTCAGCATAAGGACATGGCGATGGTGGAGTGAGCCCAGAGGAGGTGCTCCAGGGCTGGAGCCAGCCTGGCAGAGCTGGAGGTGTTCAGCCCAAAGAGCAGGACCCAGGGAGACCTCAGGGCTCTTTCCAGTGGCTAAAGGGGCTTCAGGAGAGCTGGGGAGGGAGGGCTGTGTGCGTGACTTGTAAAATCCTGGGCTTTGTCTGATGTTAGTGCAGACTAATGGCCCTCAGTGGCTGGGCAGTGAGGAGCAAGGTGGCCCAGGTCTGCAGGTAAATGGATTCTGGAGCTGCTGCTCAGTGTTCCTGGCACAGGGTCAGACAGGGGCAGATGTAAACCTGCACTGCAGACATGGTGTCTGCATGGGTGAGGAAACACTGAGCTCGTGGTGCTGATGGGTTTGTGTGCTGGGGAGGGGTCTGTGCAGCCCTGGTGCAGTCCCCTCAGCCCAGCAGGGCTCCTGGTGCTGCTCTCAGTGCAGTTCCCAGTGCTGCTCCCCGTGCTGCTCCCAGTGCTGCTCCCCGTGCTGCTCCCCGAGCTGCTCCCCGTGCTGCTCTCAGTGCAGTTCCCAGTGCTGCTCCCCGAGCTGCTCCCCGTGCTGCTCCCCGAGCTGCTCCCCGAGCTGCTCCCCGTGCTGCTCCCCGAGCTGCTCCCCGTGCTGCTCCCCGAGCTGCTCCCCGAGCTGCTCCCCGTGCTGCTCCCCGAGCTGCTCCCCGTGCTGCTCCCCGTGCTGCTCCCAGTGCTGCTCCCCGTGCTGCTCCCCGAGCTGCTCCCCGTGCTGCTCCCCGTGCTGCTCCCCGTGCTGCTCCCCGTGCTGCTCCCCGAGCTGCTCCCCGAGCTGCTCCCAGTGCTGTCTCTGCCTCTCTGCAGGGCTGAGGAGCTGCAGCCAGCTGCGGGTGCCGGTGCGATGGAGGGGCCAGGCCACGGCTGCTGTGGTGACCGAGAGCACCAAGCCCCACATCCAGCCCCAGGAGAGGTAGGTGTGGGCCCTGGGCTTGCTGCCTCTCCCTGATAGAAGCAGGGCAGCCAGGGCTTGGTGTGCTCTGTGTGTGTGAGATTGTTTATCTGCCTGGCTGCACTCACCCAGCCTCGTGTTCTCTGTGCTGCAGGACAAGGACAGCCTTGGTCCTGCAGAGCCCGGTGAGCCCAGGCCCGTGGAAGGCCTGGGGCACTGCAGGAGCAGTGGAAGGACATTGTCATTATAAGTTCTGGTTCCTGCTTCCTGGGTTTTATTCAGCACTTTGATGCACACTCCAGCAGAAAGGGAGTGGGAGCTGAGGTCCCCAGACTCTGGGGCAGGCCTGCTCCTCTCAATGCCCTCTTGTAGGACTTTGGCTTTGCCAAGAGGAGGCCAGAGCTCCTGTGCCACCCAAACTATCTGCTGGGGAAGTGAGAGGTCCTGCTCTGTGGGCTCCCTTGGGCAAGGAAACAATTCCATGGGGAAATTGGGTGAGGGTTGTGGTCAGCAGCCATTCTGTAAATGCTGATAGCATCTGTGCTGCTGTGCCCTGTGGGATGTTATCCTTACAACACTGTGCCACACCTGCACCTGGATAGGAAATCCATTCTGGAAAAACCCAACCCAAACACTGCTGGCCCTGCCTGAATTTGTGTAGAAAGGCTTCTTGCTGCTGTCACTGGTGCAGCAGATGAGATGTGTCCCCACAGTAATGCAGAGAAACACTTGTGTGAGTGGCTCATCTGTTTCCTGGGGAAGCTGCTGCTTGGTTTGGTTGGAGTCCACGGCTGAGACCGTGTTTTATAACCTCCCTGGGAGACAGCTTTCTCAGTGTATTTCCAGCTAAAGTTTGTGTTACAAAGGGGTTACTTTTTAAAAAGGCAGAGATAATGTCGTGTCTGGCCATTCTTGTTCCTAGTGCCAGTGTTTACATAAGGAGGAGCCTTGGAATAGGAGCTGCCTTTGCACAAGGCAAATGCAGGAGGATAAACTGGTTGTTTTGTCATCATTATAAAAATAAAAGCTGTGAGTAACTGGGATTTGAAATCTCTCTTTCTTCCACAGGAAACCTAAGACAGGAATCCTGATGTTGAACATGGGAGGCCCGGAGCGGCTGGACGACGTCCACGATTTCCTGCTGCGTCTCTTCCTGGACAGGGATCTGATGACCCTTCCAGCTCAAAAGTGAGGATCCCCTGTGGTGCAGGTGGTGTTGGGTGTTGCTGAGGCTCTGATATTGGCCTTGTGCAGAGAGCAGCATTCCCTGAGACTGCTCTGCCTGGGATCAGTCGGTGCAGGAGGCAGTGCCAGACCCCTCTGGAAGTGGGTGTGCTGTGTTTTAATGGCAGAGTGGTGGGATAGAGCAGAACATGCTGCTGTGCTGTAAGTGCACAGATTGCAGGGTCTGGCTGTGCTGGGCTGAGCTGAGCTGTGCTGAGCTGAGCTATGCTGTGCTGTGCTGTGCTGAGCTATGCTGTGCTGAGCTGTGCTGGGCTGAGCTGTGCTGAGCTGTGCTGAGCTGAGCTGTTAACCCCTGTCTCTCTCTCTGCAGCCAGCTGGCCCCGCTCATCGCCCGCCGCCGCACCCCCAAGATCCAGGAGCAGTACAGCAGGATGGCTGTGCTGAGCTGAGCTGGGCTGAGCTGTGCTGAGCTGTGCTGTGCTGAGCTGAGCTGAGCTGTTAACCCCTGTCCTCTCTCTCTGCAGCCAGCTGGCCCCCGCTCATCGCCCGCCGCACCCCCAAGATCCAGGAGCAGTACAGCAGGATGGCTGGGCTGTGCTGGGCTGTGCTGAGCTGTGCTGAGCTGAGCTGGGCTGTGCTGAGCTGAGCTGAGCTGTTAACCCCTGTCCCTCTCTCTGCAGCCAGCTGGCCCCGCTCATCGCCCGCCGCCGCACCCCCAAGATCCAGGAGCAGTACAGCAGGATCGGCGGTGGCTCCCCCATCAAGAAGTGGACGGCGGTGCAGGGAGAGGGCATGGTGAAGCTGCTGGACAGCATGTCTCCTCGCACTGGTACTGCCCTGCCCTGCTCCCACAGCTGCTCCTGCTCTCTGCTGGCCAAGCACCTTTGGCTTCTTGGTTTTCTCTGGGGGCTGGGGTGGGTTTCAGCCCTGCTGGGCAGCCATGGCCAGCGTGGTGCAGGAGGGACTCCCTTGGTCCTTAGGTTGGACTGGGCTTGGGGAGTCACCTGTGTCTGTCCTGTGGTCGTGGGAGAGGACTGTGACAGGCTGAGTGTGTTATTCTCAGGTGCCAGGTGTGTGGCACTGCCAGGCACCACAGCTTGCCCTGCAAGCCCTGCTGGGGCCTGAGGAATCCTGCACTGAAGGGAAGTGGCTGTCTTAGATGGGAAGGAAGGGGAGTGTGTTTGATGTGAGCAGCCGAGGGTGTGGGAGGAGGGTTCAGAGTGCTGCTCCCAGCAGCTGTGTCAGGGCTGGGAGGAGGAGAGCTGCAGCACAGACAAGGCTGTGGAGATGAGCAGTGCAGGGCATGGCTGAGCGACAGCAGCAGATAAGGCTGGGCAGGGAGATGCTCTCTTTGCCAGTCCTTCAGATGAGAAAGCTTCAGACATGAGTGGGGCCTCCCTTCCCTCTGTGTGTCACACACCCCCTCTGTGCCACCGTGCCTGGTAGAGTGTGACATTTCCCGTGGCTGTGATGGGAAATGGCTGCAGGTGCTTCTCTGAATGCCCTTTCTGCAGGGCTGCTTTGTAGCTCTTTCTGTCAGTGCCTCAGGCTTGCCTAGAAAAAGGCTGGAGGAGAAGGACTGCTAAAAGGGTCTGCAAGGTTAAAAGCAACGTTCTTGGAAGGCTAGAGCCAGATTTATTTCCATCCATTCCGAGTGTGGTGTGTCCCTGGTGCCTTCATCCAGGTGATGTCCTGTCCTTTCTCCACAGATGTGACTCTCTAGCTTGCTTTGAGCCCTGGTCCCTGCAGGTGCAGTCAGAGCCTGAGGCCTGCTGTGCCATCCCAGGCAGGAGTGTTCTTGGAGCAGGAGCCCTGAGGGGTCAGGCCTGCAGCAGGTTCTGCAGATAAGGCTTGGGAGGTTTATCTGCCTTTGCCAGCGTCCCACTCCCACTTGCTCTGGTTTGGTGACCGCTCTCTGTGCAGTCACACCCTTCTCTGGGCACCTCTCCCACCTGATAAGTCCTTTGGAGGCTTTTTTCTTACTTGACAGCAGCTGCAGGTTAACAATAGAATGTGCTGAGCGCTACCAACCGTTTCCTTCAGCATCCCAGGTGACCTTGCAGAGCACTGTGTTCTTACAACAGCCTGGGACACCTGGATGTGCCTGCAGCCAGCATTTGGGAGTATGGTGTGCTCACAGGTGGCTCTTGGGAGTGCTCTTAGTGAGTAACTGGCAGGAGGTGCTGCTACCATGTGAAATGTGGCCAAAGCCCCCAACTTTTTGCCTTGATCTGGTCTGGGCAACAAGTGAAACCTCAGTGTGTCAGCACCACTGCTCTCATCCTGAATGCAGACACAGCACTGGACCAGCTGCCAGGAGGGAACTGGCTCTGCCTGAGCAAGAGCAGGCAGGATGTCACTATTGTTTAAACAGTCTGTGTACAGACACCAGCTCCTCTCTTTTGCTGCCCATGGTCCTGAACAAACCCTGACCCTGCCAGGGTATTGCTTCCAGGCTGGCCACCTTCCCAAAATGTCCTTTCCCAGGTTAAGCTCCTGCAGGCCCTGCTGTGCCTGGTCAGGCTTTTGTCTTTAGTGCCATTCAAAGATGTTAATGAGGTTACTGGCTCAAGGGCCCCTAAAGTTGGGTCTTTATTTGCTGCTGCTCCCAGCTGGGAGCTCTCGTGCCTCCTGCAGAGAGCTGGGGCTGACTAAACCTGTTTTCTGAATCCTGCATAACTGTGTGGAGTGGAGCCCAAGCACGGGACATCTGCTTCCTTCAGAAACCTGCTGAATGTTATTTCAGAGCCACTGACCCGGAAACCCTGAAAAAGAAACTTTGCTTTTGTTCTCCTAAGAGCCTCTGTGCTCCACTTAAAAAAACAAGACAGCAAACCTCTCCTGCCTGCCTCCTGTTCCCTAAGCAAGCCATGCTCCCAGAGATTAGAGATAAGGAATGGAGGAGCCTGAGATGTCCTCATATTGCTGCCAGAACTAGCTGTAAGAGCCATGAAGCTTTTTATAAAACCCTCCAAACTCAGAATGGGAGAGCATGTGTCCCTGCTTCACTGCTCTGCTGCCCCAGACAGCAGTGCTGGGCTTTGGGTGCCACTGGAGCAGGAGTGCTGGCCAGGGGGGCAGCTGCAGCTGTGAGGCCATTGGGGTGTCCATTTACCTTCTCACTTTGTTACACTTTTTTACCATTATGTCCTTAAAATCAGGGCTGGCCCGGTGACACAGAGGGGCTGTGTCCAGGCTGGGAACTGTGCCTCTGCTGATGCAGGAGAAGCAAACCACAATAGAAATCATTTCTAAATCCTTATCCCAGCCAAGTGAGGTACCAGAAAACTGCTTGGCCCGAGGAAGGGCTTGCATGACGTGGCTTTACAAAAGTAGCCAGGAAACAGCAGCAGGTTTATTTCAGCAGCTCCAGCCTGCCTGTTTCAGGGAAGCCAGGGGAACACCCTGGGCTCCCACATGTTTGAGGTGCAGAGCTGTGCCAGTGAGGGTTCTCAGCTCTGTTTGAGGTGCACAGCTGTGCCAGTGAGGGTTCTCAGCTCTGTTTGAGGTGCAGGGCTGTGCCAGTGAGGGTTCTCAGCTCTGTTTGAGGTGCAGGGCTGTGCCAGTGAGGGTTCTCACCCTGTCTGACGTTCAGAGCTGTGCCAGTGAGGGTTCTGACCCTGGCTGACATGCAGGGCTGTGTCATTGAGGGTTCTGACCCTGGCTGACATGCAGAGCTGTGCCAGTGAGGGTTCTCAGCTCTGTTTGAGGTGCACAGCTGTGCCAGTGAGGGTTCTGACCCTGGCTGACATGCAGGGCTGTGTCACTGAGGGTTCTCACCCTGTCTGACGTTCAGAGCTGTGCCAGTGAGGGTTCTCACCCTGGCTGACATGCAGGGCTGTGCCAGTGAGGGTTCTCACCCTGGCTGACATGCAGGGCTGTGTCACTGAGGGTTCTCACCCTGTCTGGCGTTCAGAGCTGTGCCAGTGAGGGTTCTCAGCTCTGTTTGAGGTGCACAGCTGTGCCAGTGAGGGTTCTGACCCTGGCTGACATGCAGGGCTGTGCCAGTGAGGGTTCTGACCCTGGCTGACATGCAGGGCTGTGTCACTGAGGGTTCTCACCCTGTCTGACGTTCAGAGCTGTGCCAGTGAGGGTTCTCAGCTCTGTTTGAGGTGCACAGCTGTGCTCACCCCAGCTGCCTGCCTCCCTCCCTGCAGCCCCTCACAAGTACTACATCGGGTTCCGCTACGTGCACCCCCTGACCGAGGAGGCCATCGAGGAGATGGAGAGGGACGGCGTGCAGAGGGCCATTGCCTTCACCCAGTACCCCCAGTACAGCTGCTCCACCACAGGTGAGCCCTGCCCAGCCCACAGCAGCTGGGGGCACGTGGACAGACCAGCTGCACTCTGGCCTGGCTGGTGCCCTGGACCTGGGGTGCAGTTGTTCCTGCTGGAGACTCTCAGCTCTGCTGATTTATGGTTGTGTTTTAATTATGTGCCATTTGAAGATATGATAAGAGCTTGCTGCCGAGCTGTTGCAGCCAGCCAGTGCTGAGCCTGTAATTCTGTGTTTCAGGAAGCAGTTTAAATGCCATTTATCGCTACTACAACGAGAAGGGGGAGAAGCCAAAGATGAGGTGGAGCATAATCGACCGGTGGCCCACACATCCCCTTCTCATTCAGGTGTGGAGGCTTTGGGGTTTACATCTTTTCTTTTAAAATGTAGGAAAAAATACTGAGGAAGGATAACAGGAAGGCTTCAGTCTGAGGGTGCATTTTAGTTGTGTCAGGAGCTGGGTCTCCTCTGCCATGTCTGAAATGACAGGAGGTCACTTCATGCCCCATGCTTTGGCAAGATAACGTGTGGCAGTGCCCACTGTGCACGTGCTGTTTAAAAGCTGGGTGATGTTACCCTGCTGGTGGTGGCTGCAAGGAGCCTCTCAGGCCATTACTCCAAATTCCTGCTCGGAGCAGGTCTGTGATCACACACACACAGATTATGTTGGTTTGTCACATTCCCCTCTGGCAGCAAGGAGTCGTTCCTGGCTGTGGCAGGAGCAGTGAAGGGAAGCCTGCTGCTGCTTTCTTTGCAGAGAAAATGGCTCTTTATCAGGGAGCTTCTCCTGCGGCGGGGGTTTGCAGTTTCTGTGGTGCGCTGAGCAGATGAGGAAATCGCTGAGGCAGGCAGGGTGGAGCTGGGTGATGCTCCCTGGACTCACAGCTGAGTGCTGTGCGCACGGAGGGAGCTGGGGGCTGCTCAGAGCACAGCACAGGCCTCACGGGGAGCAGGGCTGCCTCCCAGTGCTGCCGGCTCAGCCCTGTGCTCCCTCCCCGCAGTGCTTTGCTGATCACATCCAGAAGGAGCTGCAGCTGTTCCCGCCGGACAAGAGGAGGGAGGTGGTGATCCTGTTCTCGGCCCACTCGCTGCCCATGTCTGTGAGTCCCGGGGCGGGCTGCGGGTGCCGGGCCCCCCGGCGCCGCTGACGGCTGTGTGTGCGCAGGTGGTGAACCGCGGCGACCCGTACCCGCAGGAGGTGGGGGCCACGGTCCAGAGGGTCATGGAGAAGCTCGACTACTCCAACCCCTACAGGCTGGTGTGGCAGTCCAAGGTACGTGCTCGGGAGGCTGAGAGGCTACACCCTGTGCAGGGTCTGAAAAAATCCACCTGTTTACATTTTCAGTCATTTTCTTCAGTCGTGGTGAGGCCGGCCCAGGTTCTGTTCCTCTGAGGTGTAAGGGTGGGAAGTGTGTCTTCATTAAACATTCAATGGGGACAGTGAGAAGTCCAGCCAAAAGCAGGGAAATAAAAACAACTGTTTCTATCCCACCCATAACCTAAGGCAACGTGGGTGTTCTTTGTAAGAATGTTTGAATGATTGGTTTTCCTCTATTTCTGCTTCTTTGTCCCAGGTTGGGCCAATGCCCTGGCTGGGTCCCCAGACAGATGAGACCATCAAAGGGCTGTGCCAGCGAGGAAAGAGGAACATGCTGCTGGTCCCAATAGCGTTCACCAGTGACCACATTGAAACCCTGTATGAGCTGGACATCGAGTATGCCCAGGTTTTAGCCAACGAGGTGAATGCTCTGTGGCTTTGCTCCCTTTTGGGTAGGGCTGCTCTGAAATTGTTTCTCCAACTGCAAATTGCTCTGCAGTTGTTTCTTGCAGTATTATTTGGGATTAGCTTTATTTTCCTGGAAATCAAAAATTAATCTGAACTGGCTTAACCACAAAACAGGTGGGAGTTTGTCTTTCTAGATTTAGGTCTTTAAACTTTTACAAATATTGCTAAAAAAGAACAAATGTTTTGGCAGCAAAATGCAGTGTTGCCCCACAGTAATTTTTGCTGTACTAAAAACCATGGTGCTGCATTTAATCCTGTCCTTTTGGGGTGACTTCTGAATGAAGTGGGACGATTTTGGATCAGATTAACAGGTTTAACTTTCTCCTCCTTGTCTCTGTTTCAGTGTGGCGTTGAGAACATCAGACGGGCAGAGTCTCTCAATGGAAACCCGCTGTTCTCCAAGGTAGCTGCTGTGCTGCAGGGGCTGTGCAGGTTTGCTGTTGGGTGGGGTGTCTCCAGAGGTGTTCTGGTGGAAGAGCAGGGACGGAGCCCCGTGCAGCTGAGCTGTGCAGCGCACGGCGGTGTGTGGTACCGCAGTCCCGTGCGCTTTGCCAGGATGGGCTCGGGCTGGGCAGGGGGGCTTGCCCGGCTGGATTGGCCCCCTGTGACCCTTGTGCCCTCCCTGCAGGCCCTGGCAGACCTGGTGTGCTCCCACCTGCAGTCCAACGAGGTGTGCTCCCGGCAGCTGACCCTGTGCTGCCCGCTCTGCGTCAACCCCGTGTGCCGGGAGAGCAAGGCGTTCTTCACCAGCCAGAGCCAGCCCTGAGAGCAGCTGCCTGCTGCTGCTCCCTCACAGCTGCAGCTGCACGGCCTTTGCTCTGCCTGGAAGAGCTGCAGGAGCAGGGAAGGAAGGGCACGTGCCCTGTCAGGTGTGAGGAATCTCCCCCGCCCCAGCGGGCTGAGCGTGACCCAGCAGTGAGCACTGGAAGGCTCTCAGCTCTTTTACAATTAGCTTCTATTTCTATGCAGGATTGATTTGTGTGCAGGCTGCTCACGAGTGCATTAACTTGCCATGTCAGAGGTTTTGCTTAAGGTGCAGTCTGAGCAGCACAGCCTGTTACCTGTTCTGAGAGGGACTTTGGAGATCAAGTGACTTCTAATGCTTTTTAATAATGTTTATATATATATTTCTTTTTTAGGACATAAAGATAAGGCTTTGTTTTGGTTTGGTTTTCTCCTGCCAGAAACTTCCAGTGAAAGCTTAGCTGGGATAGTGGAACGCACAAACCTTGTTTACATTTTCTAGGAAAAACATTTTCATTATCTGCAGGCAAGTATTTGAAGAGCATAAATTGAAAGGAATTAGCCTGCTTGGGTGATACTGGAGAATTTGCTCCACTGAACCTGCATGTTTCAAGTCTAGCAGGAGCACGTGTGGAAACATGCTGGCTTATCTGTTAAGCAGAATGGCTTTTAAAATTCTTATTTTGATGAAAAAGGGCTTTTTCTGTTTGGTGAAGTAAATTTAGGAAGTCAGGCTTGTTCTCCAGGAGGTTTATAGATCCACTCTGTGCTTTCTACTGTGGTTTTGTGGGATACCTGTGGAGTGCCATAGGTAGGATTGATCTGGCTTGATTGCTGTTCTTTAAATGGAGGTGATCAGTCAGGAGCAGTTTGCAGTTGCACACTGCAGAAGCCTGAGGACAGGCAGCCCTGTGCTGGGCTCCCCTGCAGGCTGCAGCCCTGGCACTGGCTGTGCCCCAAGGCTGTGGGCCTGGCCTGCAGGCTGGCTGCTGGCCTTGCTGCTGCCTGGGGCAGGTGCCACGCTGCTCAGCCAGGCTGACTGCTCAGCAGACCACGAGGCACGAGCAGCTTGCACCTCTGCTGCTGTGGGTAGAGAGGAGAGGCCCTGGTGCAGTGGCAGGGTGTGTCTGGGTCTGCTCTGTTGCTGCAATCAAAGCTGGGCTCCTACAGGAGCGCTGTGGTGAGCAGCATGCAGTGCTCTGAGCCCCAGAACCTCTGCAGAGCTGCTCCTCCACTGCCATGCCTGCTTCCCAGGGGCACAGACACATTCCTTCAGTGCCAGCACCTCCTGCCCTCACACAAAGTCTTCCTGACCCTTCATGCCTGTGCCTGCTGCAGTGGCAGGGAGCCAGAAGCTTCTCTTCTCCCTCCTCTCCCTCCCCTTGGGCTCTGCTCCCTGCCTGGGCAGGAGAAGGAGCACAAATGTCCAGTTTGTCTGGGAACACTGGCCTTATGTCTCTCGTTGGACAAAGAACTTTCTCTGTTTCACTGCTCTGCCTGACACTTGGGGGTCAGTCTGTCAAATCTTCCTGCTCACTCCTGCTTCCTCCCAGCTGGAGGGAACATGGACCCTCAGGTGGTGCAGGCTGTGGCCACCACATTTACAAGTGTGGAAAGCAAAGGTTAACTTCATATGAACCTTGTGGTATTATGAATACAGATGGCTTTTCATTTTCACACTGAAAATAGTGGCTGGCACTGATTCTGAGGCATTATGTTTGTCCCTGGTAATAAAAGGTACTTAAAATTCACTTTTGAGTGTTCTAACCACAAGTGGGATAATTACTGTGTTGCTGCTATTACACCATCATGTAGAAATCACTTAATTTTCCAGCTTTTAGCAGATGGGGCCTGTCTCACAGAGCTGCTGTTTGCTGTCAGAGTAGTTTCCATCAGGGCTTCTGAGGATTCCTCATCTCCCAGGCCAGAGCCAGCGGGTTGGGTGCGTGCCTGCCCTGAGGAGAGATGAGTGCAGTGGTGCATGTGCCTTCTGAGCCCTCCTAGTGCAGCCCCAGAGTGTGAGTGTGCAGCTCCCTGTGCCTGCAGGAGTTCCCAGTGCCCCCAGCAGGCTGCAAACCTCTGCTGCTGCTGCCCCTGCTGTCCCCAAGGCTGGGAGGCTCTGGTGCTGCCAGCAGTGCAGCTGGGCTGTCCTGAGCAATGCATTCCTCCTTTGGGAGGCTCTGGTGCTGCCAGCAGTGCAGCTGGGCTGTCCTGAGCAGTGCATTCCCCCTCAGAGGCTGCAGTGCAGCTGGGCTGTCCTGAGCAGTGCATTCCCCTCAGAGGCAGCAGTGCAGCTGGGCTGTCCTGAGCAGTGCATTCTCCTTTGGGAGGCTCTGGTGCTGCCAGCAGTGCAGCTGGGCTGTCCTGAGCAGTGCATTCCCCCTCAGAGGCTGCAGTGCAGCTGGGCTGTCCTGAGCAGTGCATTCCCCCTCAGAGGCGAACTGGGGCTGGGCTGGAGCCCTGGGGGCTTTGGGGATGGCAGGGAGCTGGGCTGGGGATGGTGGAGCTTTGGGGATGGTGGGGGGTCACTGCCCCCTGCCCAGCAGAGCTCCCAGCACTGTGCAGCTCTGGCCTCAGGAAATCCACTGGAACTGAGGAGATAGGAACAGCCCGGGGTGTCCTCAGGGAGGGAGTGGGAACTAAAGGGGTGAGCTGGTTTTCCTGCTTTCACACTCTCCAGTTTGGCTTATCCATTATCAAGTGATGTTCTTCTCTTCAGAGATGTTTTTTTACCTTGTCCCTCGGTCCTGGCTGCATTTCAGAGAAGGTGGGAGCTCCCAGAGGTGCTGTGGCACCACGAGGTGTGTGGATGTGCCAGAGCTGTGGCACCACGAGGTGTGTGGATGTGCCAGAGCTGTGGCACCACGAGGTGTGTGGATGTGTCAGAGCTGTGGCACAAGGTCTGTGGATGTGTCAGAGCTGTGGCACAAGGTCTGTGGATGTGTCAGAGCTGCCTCCTGCCATGCCCTGGAGAGGAGGATCAGTGGGGCCAGGGTTTCCCCAGGAGAACCAAAAGCTCAGTGAATTCTCCCTTCCCACCAGAGAGCAGGGTAAGCTGCAAGGCAGAGCAGCTCCTTTGATTTTGTTAATGCCAGATGTGTACAGATACTTGCTTTTAACCCTACTTATGCATTTCAGATTGACCAAGGACTTCCATTTGATGTAACACAGCAAATTTGATCATCCTACTGTGTGTCTTTTGCCATAAGGATGAAATTCCAATTAAAGGGTTTTTTTAAGAAATAACTGAGCTGTGTGTCTTTGTAGGAGCCCTTTGTGCTGGAGTTCTCTCCACCTCTGGTGTCAGGCTGGGATGAGGTGAGTTTCACCCCCCAAAAAGCTGCAGAAGATGGTGGAGCAGGGATTTGCCTGGTGTGGGATCCCACCTGTGATGGATAATTTGTTCTGTCCCTGTTAGCGGTCTCTGGGCAGCTCCTTGCTGATATTCCTAATTAAGTGCTTGACTGATTCTTTTCTGGAGCAGGGATTGCAGATGTTGGATGCCTGAGCTGATCCATTAGTGAGCTGTGATGGGGGGGAGCAGGATGCAAGCCCAGCCCAGGGGAGGTGGGAGTCTGAGGAGAGCAGTGCTGGTTCTCTCCTGGAATCTCAGTCCCGGCTTTGCTGTTACCTCTGAGTGGGGATTTGGCTGTGTGAGCGTGCCAGAACTTCAGCAGAGTCACATTTGAGCCAAAGCAATCTCTGACATTGTGGTGGCTCTTTTCCTTCCCTGCCCCTTTCTGCAGGGCTCCCTCTGCACCTGCTTTGCTGCTTGGCCACGTTTCTTTTCACGTTTCCATGAGCAAATTCCCGAGCTCGTGTGGGCTCTCTCATCCCGAGTAGAAGTGCTTGTCTCCAGCAGCACAGCCTGGGCAAGGGGTTGAGTTGTAAATCAGCATTTCAAGCCTTCAGCAGCGGGTTCTACTTCTGCCTGTAGGGCACAGGGGTTTGCAAATTTGGACCAGGTCTAAAACCTGCCTCTTGTTTTCCTGCTGAACTGCCTGACTGTCCCCAGGACACACAGCCTTTGGCCCGGGTCGGAGGTGGAGGTGTCCCTGCCCTTGGCATGGCCCGCAGCTCCCCTCCAGCCCGAGGCAGTCTGGGGTTCGGGCAGTCCCTGGAGGGGGAGCTGGGCAGGGAAAGGGACAGAGCCGAGCCCGGCGCTTCTGGGAATGAGGATGGAGCTGGCCGGGAGTCCAGAGCCCTCCCTTCTCCTGCCACTTTTCAGGATGATCCCTAACGTGTGAACGTCACCGCAATCGACGCCTAATTGGTTTTTCCAGGCACTTCCAAGGCAGCTGAGAGGGGCACTTAAGGGCTAATGCTGGGGCTGCTCACAGCCAACTCCCCAGCGCTTTCCCGCAGTTCTGGGCCATTACAGCTCCTCTTCTGCTGCCTGATCTCCTGCGCTGGCAGCAGGGGAGGGTGTGCAACATGACCCAAAGTGGTCTTGTTGGTTTTAATCTGCTGCTTTAGTATCTTCTGGCTGCCTGCCATTATCCCTTGGTGAGCTGGAGCCTGGGGTCACTGCTGGAGCTCTGCTGTGTGCAGGGCTGGATCATATTGGTGAGCTGGAGCCTGGGGTCACTGCTGGAGCTCTGCTGTGTGCAGGGCTGGATCCCTGGTGAGCTGAAGCCTGGGGTCACTGCTGGGGCTCTGCTGTGTGCAGGGCTGGATCACTGGTGAGCTGGAGCCTGGGGTCACTGCTGGAGCTCTGCTGTGTGCAGGGCTGGATCCCTTTGGTGAGCTGCAGCCTGGGGTCTCCTGCTGGGGCTCTGCTGTGTGTGCAGGGCTGGAGCCTGGGGTCACTGCTGGAGCTCTGCTGTGTGCAGGGCTGGATCCCTTGGTGAGCTGGGGTCTCTCCTGGAGCTCTGCTGTGTGCAGGGCTGGATCCCTCGGTGAGCTGGGGTCACTGCTGGAGCTCTGCTGTGTGCAGGGCTGGATCCCTTGGTGAGCTGCAGCCTGGGGTCACTGCTGGAGGCTCTGCTGTGTGCAGGGCTGGATCATTGGTGAGCTGGAGCCTGGGGTCATTGCTGGGGCTCTGCTGTGTGCAGGGCTGGAGCCTGGGGGTCACTGCTGGAGCTCTGCTGTGTGCAGGGCTGGAGCCTGGGGGTCACTGCTGGAGGGCTCTGCTGTGTGCAGGGCTGAGCTGGAGCCTGGGGGTCACTGCTGGAGGCTCTGCTGTGTGCAGGGCTGATCATGAGCCTGGGGTCACTGCTGGGGCTCTGCTGTGTGCAGGGCTGGAGCCTGGGGTCTCTGCTGGAGCTCTGCTGTGTGCAGGGCTGGATCCCTTGGTGAGCTGAAGCCTGGGGTCACTGCTGGGAGCTCTGCTGTGTGCAGGGCTGGATCACTGGTGAGCTGGAGCCTGGGGGTCTCTGCTGGGGAGCTCTGCTGTGTGCAGGGCTGGATCCCTTGGTGAGCTGGGGGTCTCTCCTGGAGCTCTGCTGTGTGCAGGGCTGGATCCCTCGGTGAGCTGGAGCCTGGGGTCTCTGCTGGAGCTCTGCTGTGTGCAGGGCTGGAGCCTGGGGTCTCTCCTGGGGCTCTGCTGTGTGCAGGACTGGATCCCTTGGTGAGCTGGAGCCTGGGGTCACTGCTGGGGCTCTGCTGTGTGCAGGGCTGGATCCTTTGGTGAGCTGGAGCCTGGGGTCACTGCTGGGGCTCTGCTGTGTGCAGGGCTGGAGCCCTTGGTGAGCTGGGGTCTCTCCTGGGGCTCTGCTGTGTGCAGGGCTGGAGGCAGCTCCCCGTGCTGCAGGCAGAGCTGGCCTTGCCCTGTTCTCCGTGGGGGCACTGGTGTTCCCAGCTGGTGATCCCACCGTTCCAAGGTTTTCTTTGTCCTGCTGTTTTCCTTCAGCACCTCCATCCCACACTGCAATCGGTGGCACTCCAAAAGCTCCTGCTGTTTTCCTGCCGGAGAAAGCCATCCATTCCCTCAGCCTTTCCCTGCAGGCTGCATCCCCGGCTGCTTCCCGAGGGAATCCCTGCAGGGTGTGGAGTGCTGGGATCAGAGCAGCTGCCAGCACTTCATCTGCAGCCAGCAGGGAGCCGTGCTGTGATCTCTGCGGGTCCCCAGGGCAGATCGTTGCTGTCAGCTTCCTCCTGGAGGATGCTCTGCCGTTCCCGGCACTGCCCCAGGGGAGCAGCAGCAGCAGCAGCAGGAGGAGGAGGAGGAGAGGATGAAGTCTCGGCTGCTCTGAGGGCCGGGGCTCCTCCAGGGAGCAGGAGCCAGCTCCAGCCTGGCAGCCACGAGGTGTCCCTGCGCCCCTGGGATGGTGCTTTGCTTTTTTATCTCTGCTGACACAGCTTGGGGGGTTTTACAGCACTTTGACCTGGACCAGTTGTGGCTCTTGGCAGCGTTAGGAAACATGAATGAGGGGAATTCACAGGAAGGGCCCTGAGCACAGGGCACAGCCTGGCACTGGGAAGAGCTGATGCTGACACAACATCCCAGCCTGGCTGCAGTCCTGCCACACAGGCAGCCCATCCCTCAGCTTTGCACAGCCTAATGAAATGGTCCCATTTCCTTCTTGCAGCTGTGCCCACTGCTGAGTGCCTGCAGAGTGCACTCCCAGGGGAGCAGTCCTGCCCCTGAGATGGAAGGGACCTGCCTGCTGCCTCTTGCTCTTCACGTGCTTTTTGCCCTGCTGCCTCTGGCACCTCCTTGCAGGGAGGGGGCTTGGGGGGACCCTCTCACCAGCTCAGCCCCAGGCCAGGGGGACACAGAGGGCTCTGGGCCCCTCCTGAAGCAAAGGGGCTGGAAGAGCCAGTTCAGGCTCTGTGGAAGTGCTGAGGGAGGCAGCTCTGCCTTTATCTGCACCCGCGGCCACTCAGCTGAGTGAAATGAAGCAGTGCAAATTTAATTAAGGGCAGAGCCTGGCCTCGGTGTCGAGCGAGGGACACACAGAGAATGAGCATGAAAACAAACTTTCCAGCCAGTTTATTAACCCCGAGGTCAGACCCTGGTGCCGAGGCTGGATCCCAAAGCCCACAGCCCTGTAACTGCTCTGGGGCTGGGCTCTGGGGTCCCCACGCCCTCCCAGGCTCACCCTGCTCCAGGGGCTGGAAAGGGCTGGCTTTGCTTGGGAAAGACACAAATACAGCAACGTGCTTTTCTCCTGTGCTTTGTGTTTTGCTTTTTTCGAGAGACAAACCAAACCAGACTTGCCCACAGCTAGGGTCAGTGACTGACTGAAGGGATGAGGGAAGGCAAACCTGCTACATCCTCCTTGCCATGGAATTTCAGCTCCAGGAGCTCCTGCCTCCTCCCGTAGAGCTGCTTCAGGGAGAGAAAGTGCAGTAACTGACATAATTGTGCAGTAATTACATTGCATCACACAAGCCCATCACTTACACAAAGTGCTTTCCCTGTAACACACAGCTACACGGGCTGTGCTCCTGGGAGAAGGTGCCAGACTTCCCCCAGGTGCTTTTGCTCACACTTGGCCAGCCTCAGCCCCAGGCAGCGTTTTTGGGTCCTGCATCAGTCTGGCTGGCCTCAGCTCTCCTCGCCCCTCCCTCTCCCAAGCCCCTGCTGGGCTCCACTCCACCCCTTGGTGTGGGATGGGGTTGTGGTGGAAAAAACCCTGGGGGGAAAAAAACCTTTTGATTGCACAAGGAAGCAAAAGCATTGTTTTCCTCCTTTATTGAACTTTGGCAAATAATATGTGTGTGGGGGCTTTACATCAATAGCTATAAATAAAACTTTGAAAGCAATGTAATACTTGTCATTGAGATAAAGGACATCTATTGGCACAAATCAGTGAGTAAAAACCCTTTAATGATAAAATAACATTCACTCTTTAGCTACTTTATTTGTCTGAAAAACTCAGCTTACACTCAGTTCAACATACCACCTTCCACAAAGTTAAAAAATGACATAAAATGACATAATAAAATAGACCTTAAATTTCATAATACAAGTACCTTGGCCAGTTGCAGGCAGCTGGAGCAGCCCTTGCCATGGCCTCAGGTGCCGCGTGTCCCTTGGCTGGGGCTGCGGTGCCCTGGGCTGCGTGGCGGTGAGGGGTGGGGCTCTGTCACACAGCCCGGCTCTGCTCCCTGCCGGGACGTGCAGAGCTTTCTGCGAGGCGAGCCACGGTTACAATCATCAGCTGGCTCACAAAAACCCGCCCGGGGTCCTTGGAGCCGTCACTGTCTTTGGCAGAGGAATCAGGAGAGAGAAGAACCCGACTGGAGTACAGCTTTCATTATTATCACATCATTACCGAGTAAGGCCGAATGAAAACAGCTCCTTGCACTGAGAGAACCTCTCTATGCACCCTAAGGACAGGTATCAGCACTGCAGGCACTGAGAGAACCTCTCTATGCACCCTTAGGGACAGGTATCAGCACTGCAGGCACTGAGAGAACCTCTCTATGCACCTTAGGGACAGGTATCAGCACTGCAGGCACTGAGAGAACCTCTCTATGCACCTTAGGGACAGGTATCAGCACTGCAGGCACTGAGAGAACCTCTCTATGCACCTTAGGGACAGGTATCAGCACTGCAGGCACTGAGAGAACCTCTCTATGCACCCCTCAGGGACAGGTATCAGCACTGCAGGCACTGAGAGAACCTCTCTATGCACCCTCAGGGACAGGTATCAGCACTGCAGGCACTGAGAGAACCTCTCTATGCACCCTTAGGGACAGGTATCAGCACTGCAGGCACTGAGAGAACCTCTCTATGCACCTTAGGGACAGGTATCAGCACTGCTGCAGGCACTGAGAGAACCTCTCTATGCACCTTAGGGACAGGTATCAGCACTGCAGGCACTGAGAGAACCTCTCTATGCACCTTAGGGACAGGTATCAGCACTGCAGGCACTGAGAGAACCTCTCTATGCACCCTTAGGGACAGGTATCAGCACTGCAGGCACTGAGAGAACCTCTCTATGCACCCCTCAGGACAGGTATCAGCACTGCAGGCACTGAGAGAACCTCTCTATGCACCCCTTAGGGACAGGTATCAGCACTGCAGGCACTGAGAGAACCTCTCTATGCACCCTTAGGGACAGGTATCAGCACTGCAGGCACTGAGAGAACCTCTCTATGCACCCTTAGGGACAGGTATCAGCACTGCAGGCACTGAGAGAACCTCTCTATGCACCTTAGGGACAGGTATCAGCACTGCAGGCACTGAGAGAACCTCTCTATGCACCCCTTAGGGACAGGTATCAGCACTGCAGGCACTGAGAGAACCTCTCTATGCACCCTTAGGGACAGGTATCAGCACTGCAGGCACTGAGAGAACCTCTCTATGCACCCTCAGGACAGGTATCAGCACTGCAGGCACTGAGAGAACCTCTCTATGCACCTTAGGGACAGGTATCAGCACTGCTGCAGGCACTGAGAGAACCTCTCTATGCACCCTCAGGACAGGTATCAGCACTGCAGGCACTGAGAGAACCTCTCTATGCACCTTAGGGACAGGTATCAGCACTGCAGGCACTGAGAGAACCTCTCTATGCACCTTAGGGACAGGTATCAGCACTGCAGGCACTGAGAGAACCTCTCTATGCACCTTAGGGACAGGTATCAGCACTGCAGGCACTGAGAGAACCTCTCTATGCACCTTAGGGACAGGTATCAGCACTGCAGGCACTGAGAGAACCTCTCTATGCACCCTCAGGACAGGTATCAGCACTGCAGGCACTGAGAGAACCTCTCTATGCACCCTCAGGACAGGTATCAGCACTGCAGGCACTGAGAGAACCTCTCTATGCACCTTAGGGACAGGTATCAGCACTGCAGGCACTGAGAGAACCTCTCTATGCACCTTAGGGACAGGTATCAGCACTGCTGCAGGGACCTCAGGACAGGTATCAGCACTGCTGCAGGGACCTTAAGGACAGGTATCAGCACTGCTGCAGGGACCTTAGGGACAGGTATCAGCACTGCTGCAGGGACCTTAGGGACAGGTATCAGCGCTGCTGCAGGGAGCCAGGCCCTGCCAGGGAGGCTGTGGCTGCCCCTCCTGCCCAGCCCTCCTGCTGCAGGCAGAGCCAGGGGTACAGAGCAGCTGCTTTGGCTTCATGTGCAGTGCAGCCCGGGAGCAGGGGCACACCGGGCTCCAGAGCTGGGCCTGCAGAGGAAACACAGCCCAGTCTTAGTGGGGGGCTCAGGTGTCACTCTGGGACAAGTCAAAGGGGGGAGAAAGCAGCTGAACGAACCTGGCCCCGGGCACGGGGCGGGCAAGGCGCTGCCGGGTCAGGGGCTGCCATAAGCCAAAGGAGCTCCTGATCTGGAAAACCCGCAGCAGCTCCGTGCGTGCCCCGGGGCGGAAGGAGGCGAACGGTGCAGAGGAGCTTGGCCAATTTCTGCTGGAATGGCGATTTCAGTGGCATGGGATTTGGGTCTGTGTGACAGGCACAGACCAGAGCTGATCCCGACCCCTGCCCTGAGCAGGGCTGAGCTCCCAGGGGCGATTTCACAGCCTCAATGCAAACACAACTGGCCACACTGCCAACAGCTAGCAGGCTCCATGCATAAATAAACACCACCAAGCCAAAGAGCTGTCCCAAACCCAAAGGAAGAAGTTGCCATTAAGAACCACGATGCATCACACTGCTACGGGTTTGCCTCATGCATAAACATGGCAGCGCTGACTGGCAGTTCCTAATTATAATACTACACCGTCACACAGGACAATCAGCTCGTCAGACCAAGTAGCACAAATGTAGAAAATAATTTTTTTTCTCTTTTTTTCTTTTTTTTTTTTTTTTTTTCCAACAGAGCAAATGAACACAGATTGTTTCTTCAGCAAAATATGAAACTGTAAACTTTGGGCTCGTTCTGCAACTTTTCCCCGATCCATAATAACAAAAAAAACCCGATGGGAAGAAAGACTGACGTACATTTTTAAGCGCACCTTCTCTGTCTAGTACAAAAGCACAACCTAAAACATATAAAGCTCCTTCTGTTTTTGTTTTTTTTCTTTTAAACCACAGTCACCAAAAGAAACAGTGAGTAGTTCCTTACATACGCTATATAACATTACGCTAACCAGCTATTCTCTATGAGGTATATCTGAGAAAAGGGATTGCACGGTCTGCTTGCCAACATGCCCAGCTCGTAATAAAGCTTTGGAACCACGGAGAAAGAGCTCAGGGAGAGGGGGAGCAGGAGGAGAGCCTTTGGTATTTTCAGGAGTCTGTTCTTTGCAGGGCTGCATTGCAAAGCACCACAGTACAAAAGCCCACCAGGTACGATTCGGCGGCCCAGTCGAAGCTGAGGTATTCACAGGAAGAATAAAAAAAAGCACGGAGAGGTCTAGACTGGCAACATCGTTGCTTTGGTTCAAGCAAGGCACTCGTCCCGTGGTCGCGTCACTCTTTGCGGGTGAAGCAGGAGCCGGGGGGACCCTGCCAGCTCTGGGGACTGTGTCCGAGGGACAGGGACAAGGGCTCCCCGCCCAGAAGGCATCCTGAGAATCATTATAGCTTTGTGTTGAAGGAACACGGAGACACGGGGAAACACACCCGCCAGTCCTGCCGCTCGCCAGCCGGCCCCGAGCCCGGAGCCACAGCCAAGGCAGCGCTGCGGGGAAGGGCCGGTGCCCCGAGCCCGAGGGCAGGGCCGGGCAGGTTCCGGGGCAGCTGGGCAGCAGCAGAGCCCGGGGCAGGCTCGGCTCCTCAGAGCGTCCCTCAGGCCGTGAACAGCAGCAACAGGCTCCAAACCCAGCGCCAAAGGGCACCGCTCATTCCCGACCGAACAGCAAACAGCCCGGAACGCCAGTGATGCTAATGGAGCTTAATGCAGCTCACTTCATTGCTGACTTGAGAAACGTAATTAATTGATTTTTATCTGAAAACTGTACTTGTAAACAACGGCCAAAGGTGAGGAAGGGAGCGGCTCCTGGCTCGGGCCCGGGCAGCAGAACCCACACCAGCCCCGGGCTCTGCTCCAGCACAACAATGAGAACAATTAGCAGCGCTAATTGCTGCTGCAAGCACAGCCCGAACCCCAAAGCAGCACCTGCAGAGCTTTCCCAGGGATCTGCGGGCACACAGCCACCCCCAGCTCACACAGGGAGGAGCTGCACTGGAACCACAGCCCCAGGGTCGGGCTGGCAGCAGGGACAAGGGACACAGAAAGGAAATCACCAGGCTGGCAGGAGGGACAAGGGACACAGAAGGACATCACCAGGCTGGCAGTAGGGACAAGGGACACAGAAGGACACCACCAGATCTGGCAGGACAAGGGACACAGAAAGGAAATCACCAGGCTGGCAGCAGGGACAAGGGACACAGAAAGGAAATCACCAGGCTGGCAGGAGGGACAAGGGACACAGAAGGACATCACCAGGCTGGCAGTAGGGACAAGGGACACAGAAGGACACCACCAGATCTGGCAGGACAAAGGGACACAGAAAGGAAATCATCAGGCTGGCAGCAGGGACAAGGGACACAGAAGGACATCACCAGGCTGGCAGCAGGGATAAGGGACACAGAAGGACACCACCAGGCTGGCAGGACAGGCTGGCAGGACAGGCTGGCAGGAGGGACAAGGGACACAAAGGACACCACCAGGCTGGCAGGACAAGGGACACAAAGGACACCACCAGGCTGGCAGGACAGGCTGGCAGGACAGGTTGGCAGGACAAGGGACACAAAGGACACCACCAGGCTGGCAGGACAGGCTGGCAGGACAAGGGACACAAAGGACACCACCAGGCTGGCAGGACAGGCTGGCAGGACAAGGGACACAAAGGACACCACCAGGCTGGCAGCCCCAGGGCAGCCCTTTGGGGATCTGGGCTCTGCTGCACGTTTCTGGGCACAGGACAGAACGGGGGCAGGTACCAGAGAGCACAAGCAGAATGCAGACCGCACAGAGAAAGAAATCTTTGGTATCTTTGGTATCATCAACACGATTAAAATTACAAATGGAAAAGTCAGTGAGGTAGCCTCTTTGGTTCTCACTAGAAATAGAAAGGGTTTTTCTGGGTTTTTTTCTTTTTTCCTTTTTTTTTCCTTTTTCTTTTTTTTCCACACACAGAAGTTCATTCTTGGAAGCAGCTAGTTTAAGGGTTTCTCTCTTTTTGCTTGGCATGGATTATTTTCCCCCAGCTTCAGTTTAAGAAGCCACAAAGTTCAGGCAAAGTATCGCAGTGTCTTTTTTTTTTCCTATTTTCTGAATGCACAGTTTTAGGTTGAATATTCATTGCTCATCCTCAAAGTGCGCTCTGCTGCTCTTAGAGGAAATCAGCTGTAGTGCTTTACAGATAATTCTAAATAAAAAATAAAAACTCTACAAGGGCATCCCTGGGAGACAAAGAATAAGTTAAATAAATAAGTTATATTATGAAGGCTTCGTGTGCCATAATAAAGGTATGTCAAACTTTCTAATCAGGAGGGAAGAGATTAACTTAAATAATAATTTAAACTTTGATATTTAAACAATTAAATTAATTACAGGAAGGAATTAAATCTAGACTTCTGTTTTATGGAAAGAGTGGTTGTTCCCCTATCTGACAGAAGCTGGCTGCTCTACAAAGCAATACCAATTCTGCAGGGTATTTACTAGCAGGCTACAACAGCCCTACGGATAAATAAGCAAAATTACTCCCAAATGAATTCACAAATGGCTGAATTAAATAGATACAAATAGCTAACATCAGAGTCTGACCCCCCCATCTACATTCAGGCAAAACTCTCACTGAGTTCAAAAGCTAAACCGAAACACAATGGGATTCAGACTGAACAGAGATCTCAGGACCTGCCCTAAGACTAAATTAAATAAATTACATTATCAATAGATAATATATCGGCTTAAAACCACAGGTGTCTGGAAAATAAATAAAACCATTTGAAGCTTCGCCTTCTTAAAAGATTCAAACAATAAAAATTCCCCATAATAAATATAAAGGAGGCCAAGTAGAAAGTTTCCCATATCATAAAAATCCTCGGGGATTTTTCCAAACCAGGGAAGCGTTGGACACTCTGCAACCCCAGCGGTTCCTGTGCCCCAGGGGAGCAGGGCAGGGCAGGGCAGGGCAGGGCAGGGCAGCACTGGCCGTGTCTGCAGCCAGCACTCTGCAATCCCAGCGGTTCCTGTGCCCCAAGGGAGAGCAGGGCAGGGCAGGGCAGGGCAGGGCAGGGCAGCACTGGCCGTGTCTGCAGCCAGCACTCTGCAATCCCAGCGGTTCCTGTGCCCCAGGAGAGCAGGGCAGGGCAGGGCAGGCAGGGCAGGGCAGGGCAGCACTGGCCGTGTCTGCAGCCAGCACTCTCTGCAATCCCAGCGGTTCCTGTGCCCCAGGGGAGCAGGGCAGAGCAGGGCAGGGCAGGGCAGGGCAGGGCAGGGCAGGGCAGGGCAGCACTGGCCGTGTCTGCAGCCAGCACTCTGCAACCCCAGCGGTTCCTGTGCCCCAGGGGAGCAGGGCAGGGCAGGGCAGGGCAGGGCAGGGCAGGGCAGGGCAGCACTGGCCGTGTCTGCAGCCAGCACTCTGCAATCCCAGCGGTTCCTGTGCCCCAGCAGAGCAGAGCAGGGCAGGGCAGGGCAGGGCACGGCAGAGCCCTTCCCTGCTGGGGCTGGTCCTTGGCAGCTCTTTGGATTCAGCTGTAGCTGGCAGAGAGATCACAGCAGAGCTTGGCACCGAGGCAGGGAGCACACTCTCTGTCGCCGCAGGCAGAGCCGGCCACAGCCGACGCTTCGGGAGGGCTGGACTCGTCCTGGCCGCGCCCCAGGTGTGGCTGCACGCCCCCGCTGCAGGAGCGCCGGGCTGCTCCGGCACACGCGAGGCTTTGGCAGCACAATAAAGCACAGTTCGGTGGCACAGCTCTGGGGACCCAGCTGGGCTGGAACACGAGGCCGGGGGTGTGCAGGGGCAGAGCACAGCACAGGCTGTGCCCACACAGACCACGCTGAGCACAGCCCCGGCTCCTGCCTCAGGCAGCTGCTGCACCAACGGGGAAATGGAAGACTCACACGGGGCCAGGAGAGACGCAGGGATAAAAATTGCAGCAGGGTTTTATTTTCAGCTGGAAATGGATTGTGGCTGCTGACAGACTGCAGGCCCCAGCCCAGAGAAGCCTGGTGTGTGTTGCTGCTCTCTAAGGCTGCATAACAAACACTTGCCCGGTTTGGAGAGAACTTCACCGAGGAGAAATGTGCAAGTGATTCAGTACCTGATCTAAACTCCCTCTCGTGGTTGGGATATGGGATGGGCTGTGAGCAGGAGCAAACAGCCCAGCCCTGCTCCCAGGCTGCCCCAGGAGCTGTGGGCAGCTCCCCTCTGCCTCTGGGGAAGGTGGGAGGCAGAGCTGTGGCAATCTGGGTGTCCCCCAGGTGAGAGGAGCCTCAGTGGGGTGTCCCCCAGCCAAGCACACCCTCAGAGGGGTGCCTGGGGTGATGGACACCCAGGTGGGAAGGAAAGTGAAACTTCAGAGTGAGCACATCAGCTCAGCCTGCTGGCTCCAGACCCCACACTCAGATAGCTGGCATTTGGGTGAGGAGCCCTCAGAACACACCAGCCCAGACTGGGACCATTTCTTGGCAACTTTATTCCATGTCTGGCAAAAAGGATTCTCCAAATCTCTTGGGAATCTGCCTGGAAATTTCTGCCAAAGGATCCTTTGATTCCCAGAGCAGGCACATACTGTCAATTCAGCTGTGAGGATCCTGGGTTTGCTTTCAGAAACTTTTCCTGTCCTGAGCAGACAAGGCTTCTTGATTTTTTTCTATTTTAAGTGCAGTCATTGGAAAGTGGCTGCAGCAGCTCTGTGAAGCAGTTAAAATGAAGCCCTTGTTTAAAGGCAGAGAGGAGCAAGATGTGCTCCAGCTCTGAGGATAAATTTGGACATGTCACGATCTGGATCATCATGACCTGGATCAAACAGCATTACACAGCTAATACGTCAGAAGCAGCTCCTGAGCTGCCTCACAAACTGCTGGATATTCAGGTTTGGGTCAGGTGGAGGTTTGGAGCCGGGCTGTGGTGCTGCTCAGCACTCCCAGTGACAGAGATGGAAACACACATATTGCAAGTTTTATCCCTGGGGAAGAGGAAGAAGGGTGGAGCACAGGAGGGGGGCTGGTCACAGCTCCAGACACACAGGACACCAACACACAAGTGACAGCCAACCCACAGGTGTTTCCTGCAGGGAGGAGATGCACCAGTAGAATCCCAACATCCTGCACCTGGAGTCCATGCAGCTCTTGGAGAGATGCTGTGTGGGGCAGAAACAGGGGAAATAAATAAACCCACCCTTCTGGCTGCACAAAGACTCACGAGTGGTTACCTGTCCAGAGAGCAGTGGGGTTACATGTGCATTAGTCGTGCAAGAGGAGAAACAAACCGAAACACAAGTGGTGAGAATCCTCATCTTTGGTATTGTAGCTGTTGAGGTTTTGGTTGCTCTGTTCCTTGTTCTTTTGAAAAAACTGCATAGGCACAAATTAAAGACAATCTTCAACTTTAAGATGACTTGAGTTGTCAAATGAAGCAGCAATTGGACTGGCTTTGCTTTGTTCTCATTCTTGTCAACCCTTTCTTTGAGATCTGCTTCCGAAAACGTCCGAGGTGTCTGTAGAACACAGTGTGGGACTCGTTTGCTTCCTGACATGCTTCCTTGGATTTGGTTTTTATTTTATTTTTATTTTTACTTTATCTTCCAATGGAACAGTTTGTTGCAGAAGAAGTAGGTGCAGAAAACGTTTCTTTGGTTTCGATTAAGCAGTACATAAAAAAAGTCTCAAGTGTCCGTGGCAGAGCGCGGCCAGGAGCAGCTGGCCAGGCTCCCCAGCGGCAGCCACACCCGCACCAGCCACGACTGAGAAATGGCAAGGTAGGAACATCTTTGGCTTGCAGAAATGCTGTCTCTTTGGTGTGCTGTGCCCCGCCAGCCCGGGCAGCTGGCAGGGAAGGGGCTTGGGGATAGATGGAGAGAGCGAAACGCGCACGGCTGAAACCCTCGGCGGCGCCTGAGGGTTCTGCTCCTGCTCCTGCTTGAAAGGAGCACAGAATGCTGAGAGAACGGAAGAAACACACTGAGCACCAACAGGGCTTCAGTGACAGCCGCTGCTGAGCAGAGATCAGACTGCCAGAAACTGAAAGGATGCAATAAACTAATCCAGATCTTCCAAAACGCTGCGTTTGCTCCACGAACTGCAGCAGTTCCATCGAGCTCCTGAGTGTGCATTGGGTGCAAACACAGAGCTTGTGAGGCGCTGCCAGCTGTGCTTGAGGCTGTTCCTGGTGTTCTGGGATGCCACAGCAGCCCACGGACCGTGGCCGTGGCTACCAGCTTTGTGCTTGATACTTGGAGCTCAAGAGAACTGAACCTTCCAGATCCATGAACAAGCTGATTCAATTAAACTAAAAAACCAACCTTAAATCTGATTTTTTTTCCCCTAAAACACTTAACGAAACCAGGCCTGAGTTTAAAAACGCGGTTTGGGTTTTTAGTATCCGACTTTGTGCTGCGCTGTGGCGTGGCCGCGGGGTGGTGTGGCCACAGGAGCCGGGGCTCAGCAGAAAGCTGCCCCAAGGGCTCCCCGCGTTTCAGCCGTGCTTCGCCTGTCCTGAGCATAGTATTGTGTGGAGAGAGGTGGCTGTGGGGGCCGGAGGGCCCTGGGGACGCGCTGGGCAGCAGCTGGGCGGGGTGGCTGCGGGGATTGTGCTTTAGGTCACGGGCGGGGCCGCGCTGGAGCCGCTCTCTGGGCCGGGCCGGGCCGGGCCGGGCCGCGCCCCTCACGCCTTGCTGCAGGTGCTGGGGGCCGAGGAGGAGCCCCCGGAGCTCAGGTCCTCCTGCCACTTCTCCAGGCTGCGCCGGCGCGCGTTCATGAAGAAGTTGCTGACGGTGGTGAGCTCCAGGCCCAGCTGCTGCGAGATGGTGATCTGCATCTCTTTGGAGGGACGCTTGTTCTCCTTGAAGATGGCGAAAAGCGTTCGGCGCTGGAGGTCCGTGAAAACCAGCCGGGATTTCTTCTGGGAGTTGTTCCGCTCTTTGTTGGGCTCTTGCTCTTTGCGTTTGCAGGCTGGGAGGGGGCGGCAGAGACAGAGAGAAAGCGTCAGGTGGTGCCCACAGACCCCAGCTGCCACCCCGATGGCAGGCGCTGTCACACGGTGGGGCAAGTGGCACCCGCTGAGCCAGCACCACCCTGGCACAGGGGGCTCCCAGAGAATCCAGCACTGCTTCTACATCCCCAGTGCTCTCAGCAGCCAGGAGTAACACCTGTGTGTAAGTTCTGTCCCTTTTCGCAGCCCAAAGCAAACCCCAGCCAAAGCTCTGGTAGCAGCAACCTTGTGTGGCCACCGAGGGGACAAACCACCACGGCTGGCTTGGCTGCCAGCACAGGGCTCAGGCACTGGCTCACCCGGCCCTGCCCTGCTCCTGGGCACTGTCCCCCTGCCTGGGGCATGTCCCCAGGGTGAAGCCAGGCAGAAGCACCCAGGGCAGGCAGGGCAGCAGTGCTGGACCATTGCTGAGCGATCCTAATGGAGCCTGAAACCCATCCGTATTAATAGCTGCTCTGTATTTATTAGCAGAGAGAGAACAGCAAGTGCTGAAACCAATACTGCTGCTGGAGCACACCCACACTTAAAAATAGCCTGCCCAGGCTGTCTGCACTGGGCACAGAGAGAAAATCCATATGTTGACATGGTTAGGTAATGTGCTGGGACACAAAGCCCAGAGAATTGATAAGCGGGCGGGTTTTAAGCAGCCCTGTTAAATAATTCTGTAGGTCTGGAATGCGAAATGAAGCTGGCCCAAGAGCAAAAGTCAGAGTGTGGAATGTCTGTAATTAACCCAGTCAGGGCTGTACCTGTGTGGAGCTGGCTCAGGCACTGTGGCACTGCAGGGACAGGAGCTCAGAGCAGCTCTGCAGGAGACTGGAGGGTTTTTTGGACCCCTCCCAGTGCCAGATCCCAGTGGCTGCAGCAGAGCTGCTTCTGGGAGGGAGCTGAAGGTCAGACTCCAAACGCCCCAAAGCATGAGAGAAGGACGGTGCTGAGAGCTGGGCTGAGACCCAGCAGGGCTGTGGGTGAATACTCCCAAGTGAGCTGAAAAAGCAGATTTGAGGTGGGTTTACTCGCCACGTGCCCAGAATCCACGTGGGGATGTCCCCAGTGCTGGGGACATGAGGAGCACCAGCATCTGTGCTGCAGCTTCTAATCGGTTCCGGGACACTGGGACCAGCCGAGTGTTTCCTCCCATCACTAATTTATGTCCTGAGATACTCTGCCTTTTACAGTTATTGGTATCTGATAATAAATAATGCAGAGGGATGTGCTTTTTGATGCATTCAGTAAATACTTTCCTTGAACTGTGGAGTTTGCTCTTGAAAAGGCCCCACAAAGGCAAATGCTGCACCTGACGTGCATCTCTCAGCAGAGAAAAATGGGGTGAGCACTCTAATAAAATCAAGTGATTTTCCAGGAAGAAAGAGAAAGGTTTTAACAGCAGAGGGAAGGGAAGAGACCATCTGGATTCTAAGCACAATTTGATTTATTAGCTGTGCTTAAACCTGAACATATCCTATAGAAGAAAATGGACAACCAGCAAGAACTGAAAACCATAACTGTGGAAAAATATAAAAATAAACCAAAGATTTTTCTTCTGCGTTGGATTAAAGATGCTCTTTGATGGAACCAATACAGGAACTGCTCAGAGCTGGGGTCAGTGCTGGCTGCCCTTGAAGGGCATTAAGAGGGTGCAGGGAACCGAGGCTGTGCTGTGACACCCTGAGTGTCACCACACTGCATTTCCCTACTAATGGTTCATTTGTCTGATCCTTTGCAACAACGACTCTGATTTTCCATTTTCTTCCACAGCCCAGCCAGCCCAGGCATTCCCAACAGCCACAGATCCTGGAAACACCACCAACACAGCTCCTGTGCCTCTCTGGCTCTGGATGATTTCCCTCACACCAAAAGTGACTCTGCGGCCATGAAACAAAGAGCAGGTGCTAAAAAGGAGCAAAGCAGAGACCAACATTCCCTCAATCCACTGTTCCTGAGGACAAGCTGTGAGTATTGACCCTGCCTCTGCGGTTTGTGTGGGTGCAAAGTCACCCAAACCCAGTTATCTGCCTGATGGAACTCAAACTGCTCCTCTATTCGATTTTGAAGAGGAATCATGTGAGGGAAATGTAATTACTCTGGTAATACTGAACACAATGAAATGACCATCAAAACGTTTTCTAAAGATTTAAAATGCTTTTCTTTTGCTGTGATTCACTTAAAGCAACCCCTTGTAGATCCCTGTTACTACAATCTCTTAAAAACTAGGCCTCAGAAATCAATTTGATTACCTCTCTGAATTAAGTATGCACGAATGAGAGCGATTGAGATCAATACAAATTAGCTTAAGTACTCCGCTGTGTACAAAATCATTATGGAACAAGGAGCAATCAGAATGAAGATGCAAATAATCACATTGTCGGGCTGGGCAGCCAGTGCTGCTCATCCCAGTGCTGCACACACACCAAACTCCCAGTTTTTGAAACCCTAGGAATGCCCTTGATGGCATTCATCCAGAAAAGCAGATTGGATGTGCAGCACAAAGTTAATTCTGTCCTTCCAGAGATCTGCTTGCTCAGCCATGGCAATGGGGAGGTGGTCCCTGCTTGCAGATCCAGGGATTCCTGCGGTGCTCTGAAAAAGCAGCTCACAGCCTGGCTGTGAAACAGGAAGGTGTTTTCTGGGTGCCACACCTGATTTTTCCCTCTCAATGCTGCCACAGGCCCAGGGAATTCTGCCCCCCTCCAGGCCCTGCACCCTGCAGCTCTCTGAGAAGAAGAGGTGAAGGGTTTTGGGAACATGGCTCCTTTCTGTTTCACCTGGCACGCCACAGCTCTCAGGCTGTCTCCAGCCTCCTGTGAACCTGCTGGATGGCTGGAATGGGGCTGTACATTCTGCTTCCTCCCTGCACTGCTGCAGCACCCACCTCAGCACAGGATCTCTGACAGGAGCCTCTGGGTACCACTGGAACCCTCCAGCACAGCACAGCTCTGGATCCTTCCAGCTGCACCACAGTCCATGGCTAACACCTGGGAGATTTATGCTTCCTCTCGTGGAGATTGTCCCTTTTGAATCCCAAAATAGTTCCCAGCTGAATGATAACACTCCAGTGACAAGGATTTCTATTCCCCTTGCCAGAGCACAGGGATGGAGCCAGGCCTTCCCCACGCCTGTTGGAGCAGCATCTCCAAGTGATGGGAAGTACCCAAGCACAGCTGTGACCTTCTGTGGAGGAAGGCAGGGACTCTGGGCATCTTTGCCAAGAAAGGGCTGGGGATTTAATGCTGGGGTGGGCAAGGAAGAGCTGAGTAAGAGCATGAAAACTTACTGCAGGGGGAAGGACAGATGTAGTGAATCCTTGCTGTGTGCTCCTGTTTTCAGGAATTCTGACCCCTGGGAGAGGAGGATGGGAGTATTTCCTTTACTGTCATCAACAGATGGAATTAGGAAGGAGAGCAAAGCTGTGCCAGGCTATCTGGGAAAGGCAGACCTGTGCTGCCCTCCGAGCTCTCCTTGCACTTCAGCTGAACACAAAGCCAGAGCAGCCCTGCTTGTCCACACACTCAGCTCCCACTTCCCCCTTGCCAGGGGCTGAGCAAAGCTCAGCTTTAGCAGGGCTCCAGAGAGGTGGAGGGAGGAAGGCAGGGGAGAGGGGCCATGGATCCCCCATGGCCACGGGAAGGAGAGGGCAGGAGGAGCCCCGGGGAGAAGGAGCACAGAGAAGGTGTGTGGGAAGCTCTCTGAGGAAGACTTCCTCTGCTCTTCCTGCAGCCCAGCGCTGCTTGCCAAAGCTTAATGCCTGGGCACAGGCCCCCTGCTCCCATCCCATTATGAGGGGATGAGAACTGCTGGAAAATCACCACTGCTCATAAATATGTTCCCTGCTTACTGAGAGATATTTTGGTCTTGGAGACAATTTGCGTTTTGGGAACCTGCCAGCCTCTATCGCTTGTCTAATAATTCCTCTGTGCAGCATTTACCAGTGGTTTGAGTCCCTTTTTTCACAATGGAGCAGTTTGATTTTATAGCTCAAAAGCCCCAAACAACCCCAAAAGACTCCAATTCCTTTTTTGATTGCATTTCTCTCTGCCATCAGCGAGTTGTCTGGCTGATGTTATCACCAGACCCATTTGAGATTAGGCTGTTTGGTATGATTTCTGTGTGCAAACCCCTCTATAAATCAGAGAGCCTTTTATGCAAAAGTCTGCAAGATTGATAGAGCTGGATACAAAATCTTTTACCTTGGAAAAAGAGATGTATTATCTGTCCCGTTGGATATAGTGCTCTCCCTGCATATTCATGGCCCAGGTATGAGGGGCTTTTTCCAGAGAGGCAGGAGACAAGATGGGAGCCTTAAACACAAACAGATGGCTATCAGAAGGAAGGGAGTGCTGGTTTTTGCTGTGCCTAGTGGGGATAAGATGAGAAGCAAAGGATTTAGAAGACAAAAAGTGAGATTAAGAGCAGTCATTAAGGGGTTTTGTGTACCTGTAAGCCTGAAGAGATCCTTAGGTAAGAAATCCCCCTCGGGAGAGTGCTGGAGAAAGGGGCAGGCTGCCAGGACAGCGATGTCTGCAGTGCCTTTGAGCCCTGCTTCCCCCGAGATCCATCCTCTGCACACCTGCAGAGCCCGTTTGCACTCTGCAGGCAGCTCCGGGGAGATGAGAGCAGCCTGCTGCCTTTAGTGCTCAGAGGCTGGCACAGCCCTGCTGGGGGCTGCAGGGAGCTTGTCATCTCCCAGCAATGGCTAATTGGAAGGGAAGGAAAAGCTCCTGCAGCTGCTGGATGGCAGCAACGTCCAGGACAAGGTTCTGGGAATAATACCAGGGAGGAGCACCAAGGATGAGCACCACAGTGCAGAGAAAAGCACCCCTGTGGAGTGTGGGAAGAACCAAGGCCAGCTCCTGGGAAATTATCCTTCTGGCAAAAACGTTCTCCCCTTTAGCCACAAATAAATTGTGGCAATTTTCAGCTGCAGAGGAATATTTGAGTTTGGGATATTTCAGTTCAAACAGTGATGGGCAAGAGATACAGGGGGAAAAAAAAGAGATGCCGAGGGAAAAATCTTAAAAGGAAATAGTGAAGAACAGCTTCAGAATGAGTAATATGATGACCAATTAATTGTTTCTTTTAAAAAGAAGGGGGGGAATATAGAAATGCATTTAATCCAAAATGTACTCAGAATTCACTTTATCAAACAACCAAGAAACCGAAAAAACTCATTTGCTTTGCAAAAACAGGATCCAGATTTCAGTGTGGCAGAAACGCCTCCAGCAATGATGTGGAACAAAGAGCAGGGGCGGGGTATGATTTCGGAAAGTTGGTACATGAGAAATAGAATTTATCAGCCAGCACCACAATTTACTGCATGGATTGTTCAAACACAACCACTAATCTATAGCTGAAGAGAGCACCAATATTTCAAGGCACTAAGCACCTTTCAAAGAACCTTTACATACCTGTATATTTAGTTCAACTCTGAGAAATAGATTTATAAACAGGTAACGTGCCTGACACAGATGTTAGCACGCCTCAGTTTTTACCTGGGGGTACAGACAACAGAATCCTCTCAAAATCCAGGGCAGAAATATTTGGCAGGGCACGAAGAGGCAGAGGATGGGCGGGCGCGGACCGTGTCCCGGTGCTGGGGCACGGGGTGCAGGGGCTCAGCGCTGGGATGCGGCGCTGCCACCGCGGCCGCCGGGAGTTTCCGTCCCTTCCCTCCCCTCTCCGCCGCTCTCCGTGGTACTGACGGCTCCGAGCGCGGAGCGGGGACCGGCCGCTAACGAGCCGCCGACGGTGTTCGGTACAAAAGCGCTCCGTCACCGACAAAGCACCGCAGAAGGCAAACAGGCTGACCCGCAGAGATTGTCCCGTCCCGATCCGCCCTCCCCAGGGCAGCCCCGCTGTCCCCGCGGGGCCACCAGCCCGTTCTGGGGACCAGCTCCCTTTTTGGGGACCCCGGAGCACCCATGGAGCTCGCAGCTCACAGCGGGTCCTGCCCGCACCCTCCCGCACAGAAACCCCCGGCACCGCCCCCTGGCACAGGAGTCTCAAAGACCCCCAAGAAGAGACAATAAGCACAGAAATAATAAGATTAAATTAGATTAGGTTAGAATAGAATAGACAACACTATGTATCTTCTATAATAAGAAAAAATACTAAGCATCCCCACATTGTTACTGCTCCCACAGGGAGAGGAGGATTTCCCTTCAAGGACAGCAGATCTGCGCCCCACTTGGCGAAAATTTCCAGCAGTATGGGGCAGATAGCTGGCAAAAAAAAATCTGTTTTTAAAAACCTGAAATACTTGTGGCTTTCCCCCCATGCTCAGAGGGATTTAAGCAAGTGAGTAAAGGAGGAGAAGGATGCACTGAGGCAATGGGGCCGCATATTCACACGTGGTAATAAAAGAAAATTAAAATAATCGATTTCCTGAAGGGAAAGGTAATTTGCAAAGGTCTTTCCCGCTCCATGGGGAGTCCGTGGCCACTCAGCACCTGAACTCTCTCCAAACTTTACTCCTGGATGCAGAGGCATTCAGGGGGACTGGCAAAGCAGAGATCCAGGATTACACAGGCATAACTCTGGAAGCAGCTGTGATTCCTGATTTTCTGCTCTACGTGCAGGGCTCCACGGGGAACCCCCACCCGGGACCAGTGCTGGGAAGGAAAAGCACCAGCCACGTTACTGGAAATGAGCCGGCTCAGGTTCCAGATCAATGAAAACTGGGTCCACGCGTTGATGCTCCTGTTGCCAGCATTAATGCTCTTTTAATCTTCTAAACATTATCTGCATCGATTTCCCTCTCGACACGCGTTTGTTTGTGAAGGCGACATCACCGCGTGCTCGGCAAAAAACCCAAACCCCTCAAAGCCTTCTGTTCCCCTGTCGTAGGCAGAGCTCGGCACCTTCGTGTGCCTGCGAACAGAGCAGAGCCGGGTGCCCGCGGGTGCTGAGGAGCGAGAGGGGTTTGCAGCCGAGGAGGGGATCAGCATCCCCGTCCTGATGGGACTGCCCCGCAGCTCGGAGAGCCCGAGCGCTTCCCGCGGGGATCCTGCAGCCCCCGGCCGCGGTGTTTAACCCGCAGCACCTCTGCTTAGAGGTCGGGCAGCGATTAAAGCCATCAATCACCCATCTTCGCCCCGCTCCGCCGCATCCCGGCCTCGGCCAGCACCTGCCCGCCTGCAGAACTCTCTGGGCCCATCTCGCTAGGGCAGAGACCCCCGTGTCCCCTCAGGCCCCTGCAGAACAGCCCGCTGTGTACCTGCGCACTGGGAAACAACCTGCCCGCGCCGGGATCAATTGAATTAAAACAAGGACGGACTCGGTGCACAAACACCCTCGGATTTTCTTCGCTGTCAGAGCAGAGCCCCCGCCCCACTCCGCGGTCTGTCCCACGCGTGTCTGCCCGTGCCACAGCCCCCCGTGTCCTTCTACACCCACGGCCACGGCCGCAAGGTTTCCGGGAGCTCCACGGGGAGACCCTGCCCGCACTGGCGTGGGATGGGCCGGGGGGCGACCTCCGGGCACCCAGCGCGCCGCGGGCGCACCCCGCACGGGCACAGGGCACGGACAGCTCTCCTGGCTCTGTCCCGCCCAGCTCCGGTGCGGGGTCCGTACCGGCTCGGTACCGGGGGTCGCTGCCCGCCGCCCCCCCGCGGCCCCCGCAGAACAATGGGGGCTGCGGCGCTCCGCGGCCGCGCCAGGGGGCGCGCGCGCGCCCTCCGCGGACAATGCGGCCGGGCCGGGGCGCGGGGGCTGCGCGGGTCCGGCCCCCGCCCGCTCCCCGGCCCCGCCTGGCCCGGGACGCGGAGCCCCGCCGGCCTGCCCCGCTGCGCCCGGCAGCGCCGCAGCGGCGGCGGGGACGCTCGCGGAGAGCGCGGCGCGGCGCGGGGCGGAGCGCACACCTTCAGCACCCGGCCCCGGAGAGCGGCCGCTGCCCCGCCGCCCGGCAGCGGTAGCGGAGCGCGCCCCTCCGCCGCCCCGAGCCCCGCACAGCCCCGCCGGGCAGAGAGGGGTGCGCGGTGCCGGCGCTGCGGGCGGCGGGGGCCGCCGGCTCCGCACAGCCCCGCGGGTCACGGCCGAGCGCGGACGCGGCCGGGCTGGCGCAGGTCGCACTGCGGGGCTCCGAGGGTCGCGCTCCGCTCCCCGCGTGGCACCGGCTTGCACCTACCTGCCAGCCGCAGGGCAGACATCCTCTGGAACTCCGGCTCCTGCAGCCACTTCCACATCCTGCGGAACGTCTCCCGGCCGGACTTGAGTTTACTCCAGGGCTTGGGGTTCCGCAGCAAGTCCGAGAGGGTCCCCTGGGAGCGGCACAGCACTCGTTGGGCGAAGATGGCCTGCGGGATGCTGTAGCGCTTCAGCTCCGCCGTGATCCTTTGTGCCACCTCCTTGGTGTTGATCTCCTCCAGCTGCCCCGCGCCGCTCCCCTGCGGGCCGGCGGCGGGGGGCGGCCGCTCCCGGCCGGCGGGCAGCGCGGGGCCGTGCGGCGGCGGCGGCCCGGGGGGCGCGGGGTGGTGCGCGCCGTTCAGGGGCGGCAGCATGGCCGGGGGGGTCCCCAGCCCCCGGGGCAGGTGCTGCTCGCCCCGCGCCAGCATCGCCGCGTGCGCCTCGAAGTTGGGGCTCAGCATCTTGTCGTGGCCCGGCGGCCCGTAGCCGTGCAGGCCCTGCTGGGCGCCGGGGAGCGGGCCCAGCCCGTTGCCCAGCGGCGAGAGGCTCTGCCCCACGGCCGGCACCTCCTTGTAGGGCCCGTAGAGGCTGTTGACGGCCGGCAGCCCGCGCTCGTCCCGCATGAGCGCGAAGCTGCCCCCGGCGCTGCCCGGCAGGCGCTGGTGGTGATGGTGATGGTGGGCGTGCGGGTGGGCATGAGGGTGGTGGAACTTGTCGGAGACGGCGGAGATGGGCGGCAGGGGCTGGAGCGGCGTCAGCGTGGTGTAGGTGCCGCTCATGCCCATGCCGGGCGGCGAGGCCTCGCAGGGCACGCTCATGGCGTGGTGCAGCGGGATGGAGAGCTCGGGCCGGTACTCGGCGGCGCCGTCCAGCAGCGAGGCCATGCTGGGCACCATGGCGGGCCGGGCGGCGGGGGGCAGCTCCTGGTGCGGCGGCGGCGGCGGCGGCGGCGGCGGGGGCGGCACCCGGAGCGGCCCCGCGCTGCGCCCGCCGTGGTGAGGGCTGGGGCTGCCCATCAGCTCCGGCTCGTGCCCCGCCGCCCCGTGCAGGCTGCCCAGCGGCTCCATCGCCAGCTCGGGGTTCATGGCGCACGCACCCGGTTCCCCGCCCAGGCACCGCCGGCCGCCGCGCCCGCTCCTCATCCGCTCATCGGGGCGGCGGCCGCCGCGGCCCGGGGCCGCCCGCCCCGCGGGCAGCGGCGGCTCAGCCGGGCCCGCCGCGCCGGCCCCGCGCCATGTCCTCGCCTCGCCGCCGCCGCCGCCGTCTGAGGGCGGCGGGAGCTGTCCGGGGCCGCCCCGCCCCGGCCGCGCCCGCGGGGCCGGGCCTGTGCCGGGGCGGGCGGGCCTGAGGGCGGCGGGGCGGCGCGGGAAAGGCGGAGCGCGCAGCGGCATTGGCGGGCCGAGCGCCGGGGGCGGCGCCTCCGTGAGGGGCGCGAGGGGATGGCGGGGCCGGTAAAGATTCCGCAGCCTTTGTAGCGTGCGGGATCGCCCGGAACCGGCCCCGGCGGCGACCGGGGCTCCTCCCGCATCCTCGGTGCCGGCTGCGCGGCGCCGCACGGCTCCCCTCCCGGCTCCCCTCCCGCCAGGCGGCTCCGCAACGCCCGGTCCCGCAGCCGGCGCTCCCGGGGCCCTGCTGCACACAGCCGCCCGTGCTGCCGCCCTGTCAGCTGCTGCAAACCGAGGTACAGCTGATCTGTGCTGGTAGTTACCGGTTATTAATTACCTTCATTCGGCCGCGTGGATAAGGTGTGATGGATGCACGTCCCGCGGGGATGATGGTGACACCAGGAGCTCGGTGTCCGAGCTGGCACACGGCTGTGGCGTCCCGCTCACCGGTGCACACACGGGCAGGCCTCACGTTCTCCTCTCTTTCCGGGGAAGGGCAGGTTCCTCAGCCGCCCCTCAGCCTCTCCTCAGCCGCCCCTCAGCCTCTCCTCAGCCGCCCCTCAGCCTCTCCTCAGCCTCCCCTCAGCCTCTCTTCAGCCGCCCCTCAGCCACCCCTCAGCCTCTCCTCAGCCGCTCTTCAGCCGCTTCTCAGTTTCCCCTCAGTTTCCGCTCAGTCTCCCCTCAGTCTCCCCTCAGTCTCCCCTCAGTCTCCCCTCAGCCTCTCTTCAGCCGCCCCTCAGCCACCCCCTCAGCCTCTCCTCAGCCACTCTTCAGCCGCTTCTCAGTTTCCCCTCAGTTTCCGCCTCAGTCTCTCCTCAGTCTCCCCTCAGTCTCCCCTCAGTCTCCCCTCAGTCTCCCCTCAGTCTCTCCTCAGTCTCGCCCTCAGTCTCCCCTCAGTCTCCCCTCAATTTCCCCTCAGCCGCCCCTCAGTCTCGCCTCAGTCTCACCTCAGTCTCCCCTCAGTCTCCCCTCAGTTTCCCCTCAGTCTCGCCTCAGTCTCGCCTCAGTCTCGCCTCAGTCTCGCCTCAGTCTCACCTCAGTCTCACCTCAGTCTCCCCTCAGCCGCCCCTCAGCCACCCCTCAGCCTCTCCTCAGCCGCTCTTCAGCCGCTTCTCAGTTTCCCCTCAGTTTCCGCTCAGTCTCTCCTCAGTCTCCCCTCAGTTTCCCCTCAGACTCCCCTCAGCCGCCCCTCAGTTTCCCCTCCGTCTCCCCTCAGTTTCCCCTCAGACTCCCCTCAGCCTCCCCTCAGTCTCGCCTCAATCTCCCCTCAGCCGCCCCTCAGCCTCCCCTCAGTCTCCGCTCAGCCGCCCTTGGCAGGGGCGGGACACAGCTCCGCGGGGCACAGGGCTGGGGCTGGCTCTGCGGGCCGGGCCCGCGGGACCCTCAGCATCCCCTGGCACGGAGCTGGTCAGTGGGACCTTGCCTGCTATGGCGCAGCCCATGCAGGGCGCCCGTGCCAAGGCAGGGTCGGGCCGTGCCCGCTGCTCCCAGCTCTGCAGTTCACTCTCCCTGCTCCTTTAATCGGCAGCCGTGCCCTTGTGGTTTGTGTCATCCTTGTCTCGTCCCTGATAACCCTCTCCAAATTTGTGAAAATCCCACCTCCACTGGGTCTTTCCAGTAACTAAAAGAGAGGAAATGGGGAGAAATGTCACCTGCACCGTCAGGCCACTCTCCAGAGCGCCTGGTGTCTCCTTGCAAACAGGCTGTGTGTGGCAGCACTCAGTTTCCCTACAGATTGGATCCCAAAGGAGAATGATCCATTTCTCGCCACGCTGCCACCACAGCATCTCTGGGGCTCACAGTGTTTTCTGAGCTGCTTTTTGGCACTAATCAGGCAGCTATAAAGTGGAGTTACCCCCACCCCAGCTACTCCTCCTGCTGCCAGCTTGTGCTGAAGAAGGAAAAAGAAAGGAAGACAGAAAAGAAAGCCCTGGCGTGAGGTGCCTTTGTTCAGGGCAACTTATGCGTGAAATCTTTTTGTCCTTCCTAAAGGAAGGCAAAAGTTGCAGTTGGTTTGGGGGAAAAAAGGCGAGTGCAGCGCTCCGAAGACGGAGGTGCCTCTGTGGGCAGGCGGGAGGAGGGTGGGTGGGACTCCTGACAGGAATCGGGTGCTGCAGATGTGTGGTGTCTGTGTCCTCTCTTTTCCTCTCTTTTCCTCTCTTTTCCTCTCTTTTCCCCTTGCCTTGCTTGTCAAATTCACCAGGCCTTTGGCTTTTTCTTTCCCAACGTGCACCTGGTGGCTGTGTGCCCTGAGGAGTGTTACACTCCGCGGTGCCTAGTTCTGGTGTCTGTCCGAATTCATGGAGGATCTCCCTGGGAATCCAGGTGTGAATATCCCTGCGGAGTGCCCGTCCTGGTGGGCTGTGCCTGCCCGCCGAGGCAGGAGGCTGCAGGGTGTCCTGTGTCACCAGCAGGACGAGCTGGGCGCAGTGAGCAGGAGCAGTGCCAGGCAGGAGCGGGGCGGCTGCTGCTGCTTCCAGCCCGGCGAGCTTCGGCTGCCCAGCAGGACAGCATTCCCTGCCTGCATGGCTGCCTTTGCCAGAGGCTTTCCCTCTGCTCCTGGGGGAGGGAGGAGGCAGTTTCTTTGTCAGCTTTCCTTCTCCTGTCTGCCTGCAGCCCTTGCTCCCCCAGAGAGGCACCAGAAGGGTGTCCAGGGATGGCAAAGTGGGGCCTGGCCTGGCTGAGCTTTCTTGCCCAGCATCCTTCTGGTTTGGGTTGTGGCTTCCCTGGGAATATGAAATTTAATTCCTCTCCTCTTTGGTTGTCCAGGGTTCACATCTGTAGTCCTGCAGCACCCACACCTGGCACCTGACCCAAACCATGCAGGAAAGGATGACTCCAGGGTGACACCTCAGTGCAGGACACAGCACAGGCACAGGGAGTTCTCTAAAGCAGCCCTCACCAGCTGGCCAGGGACTGCAGGTGCCTTTTCCACTTGCTTTTAAAGAACATTACAAAGTGTTTTCTCCGGCATTTTGAAAGTGCTGTCACAAGCCCGTTCCCTGTAGAGGGAGCAGCTTCATGCCCTCAGGACACCTTCCCAGGGATGGAGGCACAGCTCCATGGGGCTGGGGTGTTCAACCCACGCTGGCACTGGCACCCTCCAGCACCAGCACCACCAGAGCCTTCCTCACATTTCCTCTCAGTGCGAGAGGAAGGAAAGGATTTTCCTGTCCCATCCCCAAACTGGGTTATAAATCCCTGCCTCTCTGCCAGGATGGTCTCAAGGATGAATCTGTGAGCTGCAGTGGGCACTGGTGGTGGGAAGCACACAGCACAGACAGAGGATCTGCCTGGCTCTGCTCCTGCCTGCCAGCCTGAGGGACTATCCTGGGAGCTCATGTGAGCTCCTAAAAACACAGGGCAGGATTCCTGCCAGGAGCCACTGAGGACACTGCAGTGCTGGAGCAGGCAGCAGCCTGCAACAAGTAACAGCAGTGGGCTCTAAGATGTTCTGGGGATGTAATTCACCCTAAAGAGCAAACACCCTGAGCCAATCAGTGCCCAGAACCCCCAACTTTTTATCTTCACGTATTCCAGCGGAGTGCAGAATTTGATCCATCACACCAAGCTTGCTGCACTGCCTAATGAAATATAGGGAGCATTAAGCAACACCTTTGGCAACTCCTCTGCTGAAGTTTTCCAGTAAAACCTCTCAGTGGCCCTGAGGGTGCGGGGAATAGCAAGGAGGAGGAAGCAGAGGCAGTGGGGCTTCACAGACTCCCAGTGCACAAGAAACCATTTGGTTTAAAAACAAGGCATTTGCTGTGGGGTTATGGCACACGAGTCACTGCAGCAGGCACATCACAGCACGGTGTCACACTGAGCTGCCCCGTGAGGATGTGGCACAGTCCCAGGGCAGCCAGGGCCCTGGTCCCAGCCCCAGGTGTCCTGAGGCTCTCTGTGCCTGTGAGGCTGGAGCAGCTCTGCTTGCAGCATCCTTCCCACCGCTCCCCCAGAGGTGTCCTGGCCCTCTATGAACATCAGCCATTGAAAAATAAACAATGCTTTTAGTATGGCCCTTAAAAAGGAAACCTTTATTACAATTATGGCATTTTTTCTTTTTTTTTTTTTTAAAGTTTATCTTTTTTTTAGTCGAAAACAACTCCATCAGGCATTGAACTGTAGAGCCAGTGAAATAAAGACACATTCATTGACAGAAAACCTGCTTTTTCCTATTTGCCCTGTTTTGCAGCCTCCATTCACAGTTAGTTCTGGTTCACCAACTCTTGCTTTTTGGCTTAGTCCACAGTTAAACCTGGGAGCCAAATGCCTGTTTTCACATGCCTCGCTACCATTCACCGAGGAGATGCAAGCAACGAAAATACAGACCCAAGATGTATAAAAAAGAGAGGAAACATGTATTCCCAATCCTATGTACACCCCCAGCACCTTGGCACCCATCCTGTTGGGAGTGGGATGTGGCTGCCACTGGATACTGTCCTGGCAGCCCAGGGCCAAGCAGGGTCTCTCAAAGGAAGGAGCTGCTCAGGAGGACTTCTCTGCCTTTTGGAACCTCCAATGTTTTGTGCTTGCAGGTGTTCAATTAGCTCTAGTCTTTCAGTCACGGGAAGGAGAATTCTCCCTGTGCCATCAGGAATTCGTGCAGGAAGGTTTGGGGCCAAAGAGAGGGAAGGAAGAGCCCAGCTGAGGTGATGCCACTTGCAGGGGCCACTGGCTGTCCTGAGCAGGGAGGGCAGCCCCCAGCACCTCGTAAATAATTAAATCAATCATTAACACCCTTGCAAAGGCATTTCTGCCGGAGAGAGGCAGCCCCAAGGGCCTCTCCTCCTCAGCCACTGTCTTCTCCATCCCCTGCCATCCTCACCTCCCCTCAGACCCCACCTGGCTAAACAAAAGCTGCACACTTTGAGATGGTTTTCCACCTTGCATGAGCTTGGGCAAAAAATATTGATACTAAGAAGCAATTTACTTAGGGCTGTGCTGTGCCATCGATCGTGGGGCACAACTCCCCATTAAAATCAATGATTCTGAAATGCTCAATGTGGGTCTGGAGCATCGATGGGGAGTTCTGCTTAAAAATCAATGATGTAATATGGCGCTCTGTCAATAATTTTTATAATTTATAATAATTCCCATTTCCAAATATTTGCAGTCGGTTTTGTGCTTCCTTCTCTGCATTTGGTGCCTCTTTGTGCCTTTGGAAAGTTCTGGTGGTGATGCCAGGGCTGTGTCCAGGACTGGCAGGGGGTTCTGCCCCTCTCCAGGACCATGGGAGGTTCCAGAAACTATGGAGCAAGCTGCTCCCTGATTCCATGCCAATATAATGATAATAATTCTCATTTCTTTAATTTGCTGATGAGAGAGGATGGGTCCCTACAGGAAACTGGTAAAATGCCTCTTGATAAAAATACCTGGCATTCAGACAAGCCAGCAGGGGTCACTTGGGGTTTGGGGTGACCCTTCTGCCCCAGTGGGCCCTTTGCCATTAGGGCTAGAGCTGCTGGCACTGCTTTACCATGGACCCAGCAACGAGCACAGCTGCTGTACAGCTCCATAGGAAACAAGGCAGAAATTATTCAGTGCAGAGCTCATCCAAAGCCCACCACAGCCCGAAACAGCCTTTGGAAAAGCAAAGCTGAGAAATGGGGGACAATTCAAGTGAAGGAGAAAGCCACCAGCTCCTTCCCCACTCAGGGATGTGGGGGAGACCCCTCCTGGCTCTGGGGGCTGGGGCAGCTGTGGTGCCACAGTGGACACCAGGACACGCCTGGGCCACTCAGGGTGGGTGTTGTGCTCCAAATCTCCTTCCTCATCTCTTATATCTGATCATAGGTAAAGAAGCTGAGGAAAATTTATATTTTATGCCATTTTAAATGCTGGATTTTGCTTTTTCTTTCAGTGTGGGGTCAGTTCTCACTCAGAATAGTAAAAAATGGTTAAATACTTGCCAGCATACTCATAAGAAACCCAGTTATTTCCCAGGCTGCTTTATCCTGAGGCATAATGGCCAGCACTTCCCAACTGTGAGTGACCCTGTTTGTCCTGTCCCCAGACAGCTGGATTTCCCTTGGAGCCAAGGAAGCTCTGCCCTCTCTGCTGCTGGTGACAGGAGAATGGGGACACGACTCCAGCTGCCTGACTGGTGAGTTAGGGACATCAACGGGGAAATTTGGTGATGGCATTTCCTCTTCCCTGCACTCCAGCTCTGCTCACTTCCCTACAAAAACCTTTTCAAAATCCCAGCACCTGGCTTCCATTTTTGCCCATCCTAGCAGGCCCTGCCCAAGCAGGAGGACGGGGTCTGGGGGCTTTTCTCACCCAGTACATGTCCATTTATAGTGGTGGTTTAACTTTGAAATCAAATGACAGAATAGTATCAGATGGGAATGAACACGCTTCCACTGTCTAGTCTGGACTCGGATCTGTCCTGAATGGAATTAAAACACTGAAGTATTCCAAGAGTGATATAAACACCTAGCTAAGGTACGAGCCACTTTGTGAGCTTCTCGTTATTCTTTAAAAAACGTCAAATTCGCTAAATAGGAAAATACCCAAGCGGTGGAAATCAGGATCCACACAGAGGAGCCTGCGCGGGACGACGCCTCCTCCATCACCACGGCAGCGCGGAGCTACGGACAGCAACAGATACAAAAGAAGCAGAACCTTTTAAAAGTAGCATTTCTAGCTCTAATGGGAGGGAACAACAGAATGAAGAGATCTAGGGCGTTTAGTGGAACGCTAAAATATGGACAGGTATTAAAACATACTGAGTGGCTTATCTAGAAGTGCAAAATGTTTCAACTTTGCAGCTGCACAAATCGCATCCACAGGACATGATAAAAGCCTCTGCACCGCTAAATACGCTGAAACCCTTGGATGAGCAGTAGCTAAAAAGCATCTTTAAATTACAGAAAAGATTTTAGGGTGGGTTTATTTCCTTTTTTTTAGAATCCTATCTGAAGAATGTTTGAATTGGTTTTGGGCACTTTTTTAGACAATCGTTTGGCACTTCAAGATTGAGGTTCTTAGGCACAATGCGACAAGGTGAGTTTGGCCAGTCCTTCACCGTGCATCCTGTAGAGCAGCTGGAACTCTGCAGGCAGCTGGTGGGACTCCTGCCACTTGGTGGTGAACTTGGTCCCCTTCTTGTCGTAGTAGTGGTACGGGAGGTCCTCCCGCGTGTTGGGGTCGAAGCCGAAGGGCCAGAAGCCGTACAGGTGGATCTCGTCGCACACGGCCGAGGCCAGGGTGTACATGAGGATCCCTGTGCTCAGCCGCTTCGGGGACAGGTGCTTGTTCCTCCAGTACCTGGCAAGGCAAGAAGCTCACTCAGAATCAAGCTGCTCAGAAATCACCGCTCTGAAGCAACCCCAGAACTTCAGTGGCTCTGGAGACTTGCCAGACGTGCCTAGCACATCGGGCATGGGGGGAAAAATCAGATTTGTATTTGTACAAAGAGATGTATTTCACCAGTTAAACGAGGCAAGCCCACCCACCTGTTAACGTGCTGCATGATATTCCCTGGCCAAGCCAGCTGGACCTTCAGCTGCCCTCTGTGCTCAACAAAGAAATCAACCAGTGTTCTCGTGACTGTCGCTGACGTGTGGAAGAAAAAAGCGGGGATCCAAAGAATGGCCCCATCGAGCTTTTTCAAACTTAAAAAGAAGTTGTTGCGATCCTGAATGGTCAAGAGGTTGTTGTAATACTTCTCCAGGATGCTGGGGTTGAAGGTGGTGAGGTTGGTTTTCCTTCCAACATCTTTCTGGAAAGCCTCGGTTGGAGCAAAATTGCAGCGAAAGACAAAATCGGACTTATCAATTTCCTGCCCACACTGGCTGCCGGTCAGGATCCCGCTGTTGCCCACCACGGCACAGATGTTGTAGTGCTTGTTCAGGATGGGGGACACGTCAGGAAGCAGAGACCTGAAGTTGTTGCTGATGGAGAAAACGTACTTGTGGCTGGAATAGTCGTAGTGCATCAGCTGCCCGATCCGAACGCTGCTCTTGGTCAGAGAAAAGTTTTTGATGACATCGACGTGCTGCAGGATTTCTTGCCTAAAACATAACCAAAATAACAAAACATGGAGTTCCATTTCCCTTTTTTTTTTTTTTGCTGTGGATTTGTTTTCCACCTAGACTTATATTTTTCCTTTTTTGGTTTTTTTGTGTACTGAAGGAGTTTCCTGAGCAACACGGCACAATGGCTTTTCAATTAATATAAATAGATGGGAATGAAGGAGCTGGCTTCTCACCTAGAGCTCCACTCGGTTTTTCTGCTGGTCCCTACTGACACCAGCTCTGGCTGTGCCTGTGCCTCTTGGAATAGTGTCAGGATTCAAATGTGGGATTGGTGCTTAGGACAAGGGGTGCAGCACCCATTACACCATCCTGCTGTATCCAGGGTATCCAACTGAGTTAACAGGAGGCAATTTCTATATATATATTTATGTGTTCATTAACAAGCTTCCAATCACAAAACCAAGCCACAGTCGCTGTCTCCATCTCTGCAAATATAGCTCCTTAATTCATTTGGGCAAGCACAGCAGCACTTTTACAAGGGTTATTAGGGATACTACAAAGCAAGCAAAACCAACCCTGCTTGGGAATTTCCCTTGCAGGCCATAAAATTAGAAGCTGAATAAGACTTTATTTGCTTATGTTTATGGAAAACAAACAACCATTCCTCCAGCTCACATCCTCCAATGTCTGAGCATTAATGGAGTCCCACTGGGTGCCCTAATTATGGGTTCTGGCTGACAGACAAGTGCAAAGGCAGCTCCTGAGGCATCGGCTCCAATCATCAGAGGGGTAGCACAGGGACAGGCTTGTGGAGCTGCTGGTGCCAGGGATGGAGCAACACTGAGGGTGGCCACTGCCACACAGCCTGGGGGGTCCTGGGGAAAGGTGGGGCAAAGTGCCACCTCCTCTCTGCACCCACGGCTCCTGGGGGCAGCGTGTGGCAGCACTGCAAGGGAATTACCTGTCCTGCTCTCCTTGGACAGTGGCCTGAAGGGAGGAGAAAAGCCCAAACCCTGCCAAGAGGTGCAGCAGCCCCATCCTGCCTGGCCACAGAGCCAGATTCCTGCTCCCCAGGTGGGAAAGTGAGCAGAGCCACGAGGCAGGCCCTGAACCAGCAGGCATTTGCCAGGACAGAATTGCAGTCCAAGATGGCAGTAGCTGTCTGAAATGGCTTCACGGTTTAATTTTCTTTTATAGAAATGTAGAATATATGTAATCAGCCAAGAGATGTGTGTATAAAGAGCACAAAGCTCAGTGCCTGCCCCCGCAGCTGGAGCAGAGCTGCAGGCAGGAGCAGCACTGCACTTGCTCAGAGCTGCCAGCAGCTGGGAAGTTGCTCTGTGTGTGTTTGGCCTCCATGAACACAGCCCTGCACGGCTGTTACAGCCCAGAGTGTTTCCAGTCTGAAACCACAGCTATTTATCCTGGAGTAGTGGCAATTCCACTTGCACACCAGGAAACTGGGTCACGTTCCAGTACAGCGATGTGTGCTGCAGCCTGGTGTCCTGCTCTGAAATAATCCAGGTCCTTCAGGACAGCTGCAGCTGTCTGGGGAAGAGCTCTGGTTCAGCCCGGGTCTGTGGCTGCTGGCAGGTCCTGGACTGAGTGCTGCGGGCAGGGGGACGGCCGGGCAGCGCCGGGCGGGGCTCACCTCTGCTGGGCAAAGGCGCTCCGGTTGAACGCCCACCGGGAGGGCTTGTCCTGCAGCTCCTGGCCCAGGGAGTTGGTGAGGGGCACGAACGAGGGGTCCAGGAACTTCAGCGCGAACTGAGACCTGCAGGCGGGCACAGGCACCACGTGGAGGCACAGGGAGACACGTGGAGACACGGGGAGACACCCACGCAGCACACATGGAGACACCCACACAGCACTCATGGGGACAGCCATGCACACACATGGGGACAGCCATGCACACACGTGGGGACATATGGAGACATGTGGAGACACGGGGAGACACCCACGCAGCACACATGGAGACACCCACACAGCACTCATGGGGACAGCCATGCACACACATGGAGATAGCCATGCACACATGTGGGGACAGCCATGCACACACGTGGAGACACGTGGAAACACATAGAGACGCATGGAGACACACAAACAGCCATGCACACACATGGACACAGCCGCGCACACACATGGAGACACCCACACATACAAATGGAGACACATGGAGACACCCACAGAGCCCACACAGAGACAGCCATGCACGAACATGGGGACACATGGAGACACCCACGCAGACGCATGGAGACAGCCATGCACACCCATGGAGACACCCACGCGGCACACATGAGGACACCCACGCAGACACAGACAGCAAGCGCACAGCACACACGCACACACAAACCCCGCACACCCCGCACAGCCGGCACACCCCGCACAGTCCGCACAGCCCGCACAGCCCGCACAGCACACACGCACACACAAACCCCGCACAGCCCGCACACCCGGCACACCCCGCACAGCCCGCACAGCACACACGCACACCCAAACTCCGCACACCCTGCACACCCCGCACAGCCCGCAGCCCCGCACACCCCGCACACCCCGCACACCCTGCACACCCCGCACAGCCCGCACAGCCCGCACAGTCCCGCACAGCCCACACAGCCCCGCACAGCCCGCACAGCCCACACAGCCCCGCACAGCCCGCACAGCCCGCACAGCCCGCACACCCCGCACACCCCGCACAGCCCGCACAGCCCGCAGCCCGCTCGCTCCCAGCCGTGCCCGGCCCGCCCCCGCGGCCGCCGCCATCAGCACCACGGAGAGCGCCGGGCTCTGGCTGTGACTCCGGCCGTGGCTCCGGCTCTGACTCCGGCCGTGGCTCCGGCTCCGGCTCCGGCCGTGGTTCTAGCTCGGGCCGTGGCCGTGGCCGTTCCGTTCCCCCGCCGCCTCCCGCAGCCCGGGCCGGGCGGTGCCGCTCCCGGCGCTCCGGGCCCCTGTGCCGAGTCCCCGCTGTGCCGTGTCCCCCTCCGCCCTGTCCCCCGCGCCGCGTCCCCTCCGCCCTGTCCGCCCTCCGGCCTGTCCCTCCGCGCCGTGTCCCCTCCGCCGGGCCGGGCCGGGCCGGGCCGCAGGGCGGGCCGCGCCTCACCTGAAGCCCGCGTGGAACATGTACATGCGGGGCCCGGCGGCGCGGGGCGCCCCGAAGATGTTGTCCTTCTTGAGCGAGACGTAGCTGATGAGGGACAGGATGAGCAGCGCCACGCTGAGCATGACGAGCCCCAGCACGCTGGCCACCCGCACCATCTTGCAGCTCCGCATGCCGGAGGCGGCGGCGCCCGCGGCTGGGCGGTGCGGGGCGGCCGCGCCGCTACATTGGGGGCGGCGGCGGGGCCGGGGCCGGGCCGGCTCCTCTGCGCCGCCAGGAAATGGAGGCACGGGCGGTGAAATGGCAGCCGGGAGCGCCCACGGCCCCGCACGGCGGGGCGCGGCACGGCACGGCACGGCACGGCCCGGCACGGCCCCGCACGGCACGGCACGGCCCCGCACGGCCCCGCACGGCACGGCACGGCACGGCACGGCACGGCACGGCACGGCACGGCCCCGCACGGCCCGGCACGGCGGGGCGCGGCACGGCACGGCACGGCACGGCACGGCACGGCACGGCCCCGCACGGCACGGCACGGCCCCGCACGGCCCCGCACGGCGGGGCGCGGCACGGCACGGCACGGCACGGCACGGCCCGGCACGGCCCCGCACGGCACGGCACGGCACGGCACGGCACGGCACGGCCCCGCACGGCCCGGCACGGCGGGGGGCGGCACGGCCCGGCCCCGCACGGCACGGCACGGCACGGCCCCGCACGGCGGGGGCGCGGCACGGCACGGCACGGCACGGCACGGCACGGCTCCCGGCATCGGCCCCGCACGGCCCGGCACGGCCCGGCCCCGCACGGCACGGCCCCGCACGGCCCCGCACGGCACGGCACGGCACGGCCCCGCACGGCCCCGCACGGCCCGGCCCCGCACGGCCCCGCACGGCACAGCACGGCACGGCCCCGCACGGCCCCCGCACGGCACGGCTCCCCTCTCCAAGAGATGGCCTGGGGCACGGCACGCCCCGCACGGCACAGCACGGCACGGCCCCCGCGACGGCCCCGCACGGCACGGCACGGCACGGCCCTCAAGACGGCCCTCGCGACGGCCCCGCACGGCCCGGCCCCGCACGGCACGGCCCCGCACGGCCCCGCACGGCACGGCACGGCACGGCCCCGCACGGCCCGGCCCCGCACGGCTTCCCGCTCCGAGGGCGGCCTGCGGCGCGGCGCTAACCCCGATAGCCCCAGGCAGCCCCGTTAGGCCGCTGTGCCACCCACCAAGAGCGCCGCCTTGCCCCAGCGCCCCCAGTCTGCTGGGACCCCTGTCTGGGTGGGTGCACGGCATCCCCAGCTCCCATTTCCCTGTGACACCACAGATCAAGGGTGGCATGCACAGAGCTGTGGGAGTCTGTGCTGGCTCAGAGTCCCCTCACTCTTTAAAGCCTTGCATTTGGAGCAGGCCATCGAGCTGCCCCCTAAAGCACAGAGCAAATGCCGTGTAACCCCAAGAGGGCCTCCTGCACTACAGGGATCTCTCACGAGCACGGCCCCGGTGCTGCCTTGCTCTCAGGGTTTCTTCAAACTCCCTTTTTCCCCTCACAAAGCTCCCCCCAGCCCCCTCTGCCTCTGAGCCCCGGGTTCACTGAAGTGCCTCATAAATAATGGATCCTGTCTTTGTAGCCCCGTCCTTGCTCTGGGCTATTTCCTACCTGCTCTCCCCGCACGGGGCTCTCTTTGAAGAGCAGAGCACGAGGAGCAGGGCTGGGGTTTGCACCTTGAGGCTCTTCAGCCTGCAGTGGGAGTTCAGCCTGGGCCCTGGGTCTGGCTGCTGTGGGATGCCTGTGGCTCTGCTGGAGTGAGAGAAAAGGCTGGGAATGCAGGAGCAGCAGTGGTTTGATACAGGACATAGCTATTCTATGTGACTGTCACCTGGTGTCTGTGATTGCCCACCCAGGGCATGGTGTCCCTGCTCAAAGGTGGATAATGGTGTCCCAGTGAAATCCTAGGCTTGCCAGGACAAACCAACTGCAGGCTTTTGCTTTAAATATTTTAGAAATCCATTCTAGCACATTTGATATTGTCTCCTGTCGTTTCTGGCCTTGAGTCCTGGGGGTGGGAATAAAGCCCAGAGTGAGACTGTGCAGCCCTGGTGTCTCAGTCCTGTTCACTCTCCTGTCTTTTCTCCTGCAGGAGAGTTTGCAGCCGCTGGGCTGGGAAGGACCACTCAGTTCCCAGCCCCTGCCTTGGACACCTTCCCCTGGAGCAGGTTGTTCCATGTCCAACATGGCCAACAAGAGAAGCAGCACTACTGTGGTGCCACCAGCAGCCTGGAGCTCGAGCAAGGACATCGATGGCATCTTCCCCCTGATTTGGGAAGGAGCTTGGGAAGGTGTTTTGGTAAGAAATGTTTAAACCCTGCTGTGTGCTGCAGCCCCTCCCCTGACCCTCAGTGAGCCCCAGCCCCACCAACAAGTTGCAGTGGAAACAAAGGCAGTTCTTGCTTCAGATTCTTCAGAGATAGCAATATGTCAGGAGCCCCTGGAGAGGCTGAAAGTAAATGAATCAGTGCTAGAAAGTGAAGGATATCATCCGTGCTGAATGGTGAAAAGGAGTCCTGAGCAGCATCTTCATTGATTTTCCTGTAATTGACACGGGCTCGGCTCGCCGAGGCTGCAGCAGGAGCGGGGAGCCCAGGCACCCCTCCTGCCTGCTTCAGGCAGCTCCAAGGGCCAGAGCCGTGTTTGCACTGCCCACAGGGTGCTCTGCACCCTGCCTTCAGCACAGGGGCCAGCTTGGAAGGACGTGGCAGAGCCACCAAGGACACCTGTCCTGGGGCAGAGCAGCCTGACACCTGTCCTGGGGCAGAGCCACCCTGGCACCTGTCCTGGGGCAGAGCCACCCTGACACCTGTCCTGGGGCAGAACCGCCAAAAACACCTGTCCTGGGGCAGAACCGCCAAAAACACCTGTCCTGGGGCAGAGACACCCTGACTTACCTGTCCTGGGGCAGAGCAGCCTGACACCTGTCCTGGGGCAGAGACACCCTGACACCTGTCCTGGGGCAGAGCAGCCTGACACCTGTCCTGGGGCAGAGCCACCCTGGCACCTGTCCTGGGGCAGAGCCACCCTGGCACCTGTCCTGGGGCAGAGCACCCTGACACCTGTCCTGGGGGCAGAGCCACCCTGGCCCCTGTCCTGGGGGCAGAGCCACCAAAAACACCTGTCCTGGGGCAGAGCACCCTGACACCTGTCCTGGGGCAGAGCCACCAAAAACACCTGTCCTGGGGCAGAGCCACCCTGACACCTGTCCTGGGGCAGAACCACCCTGACACCTGTCCTGGGGCAGAGCCACCCTGGCACCTGTCCTGGGGCAGAGACACCCTGACACCTGTCCTGGGGCAGAGCCACCCTGGCCCCTGTCCTGGGGCAGAGCCACCAAAAACACCTGTCCTGGGGCAGAGCAGCCTGACACCTGTCCTGGGGCAGAGCCACCCTGGCACCTGTCCTGGGGCAGAGACACCCCGGCAGTTCCCGGGTGGATCCCGGGTGGATCCCCGGCAGTTCCCCGGTAAAACCCCGGCAGTTCCCTGGTGGATCCCGGGTGGATCCCCGGCAGTTCCCCGGTAAAACCCCGGCAGTTCCCGGGTGGATCCCGGGTGGATCCCCGGCAGTTTCCGGGTGGATCCCCGGCAGTTCCGCGGTAAAACCCCGGCAGTTCCCGGGTGGATCCCCGGCAGTTCCCCGGTAAAACCCCGGCAGTTCCCGGGTGGATCCCCGGCAGTTCCGCGGTAAAACCCCGGCAGTTCCCGGGTGGATCCCGGGTGGATCCCCGGCAGTTCCCCGGTAAAACCCCGCAGTTCCCGGGTGGATCCCGGGTGGATCCCCGGCAGTTCCCGGGTGGATCCCCGGCAGTTCCCCGGTAAAACCCCGGCAGTTCCCGGGTGGATCCCCGGCAGTTCCCGGGTGGATCCCCGGCCATCCCCCGCAGGACCTGTCCTGCCCAGCCCCGCGCTTTCCCTGAGTCACTCCCTGCCCGGAGCCCCGCGTTCCTGCTGATGCAGCGCCGGGGTCACTAAATGCTTTGTTGAACGCCTGCCCGCGTGTGCCTAAGTGCTTTCAGCCTGGGTGGCTGCTGAATCGGGTTTCCTGGGACAATTATTTTGAACATAAGTACCCAAAGTCTGCTCCAGTCCTTTTTCTAAGTGCTTACGTTATTTTGTTTTAAAAACCTGGCATGACATCCTCATCCCTGTGGTCAGAGCTGTCCCAGAGATGTACTTATTTTAATTATATTGGGAAAAACGCCTGCTGGGCACCAGGGGCACGTCTCTCCTCCTGACTCTAAAACGTGCAGGGTTTCCTCAGCCTGTGATCTCTCACCCTTCTGGCAGAGCCAGGAGCCCGCTGAGCCCCAGGCAGGGGGTCACATCCCATCAGGAATCTTTGGGAATTCAGTCCCAAGCCTCAGTGGGAAACAATGGGAATAATCCTGGCATGCTCAGGAAGGAGGGATTGGGGTTGTGTTGCTACCTCCTCCGCTCACTGCTGCTCTCAGTGCAGGACCAGGGTTAGTTAAGCCAGGCTTGGCAAGGCTGGCAGCTGGAGGAGGTTCCTGGGGCCTCAGGAGATCAGAGACAGCTGTCCCTGGAACAGGGAAATTGCCAGTTCCCAGGTTATTATGCACTCTTCACCTAGCTAAACCACCAGGAATTTCCTAAAGGCTTCAGGATCTAAGCTCATCATTTCTTTTAATAGTTCATTACATTTTAAAACCATCCCACCACCTGCATTAATGTCTCCAGTGCCAATTGCTTCACCTCCTTCCCGAGGGAACTGCAGAGATCCCAGAGTGGGGAGCCTGTTCCAGGGGCTCCAGGGAGAGGTGATGGTCCCAGCAGGGATGGGGCACCCAGGGGATGGTGGGCACCAAAGGGGCTCATGGCACTGCAGGGATGGGGCACCCAGGGGATGGTGGGCACCAAAGGGTCCATGGCACTGCAGGGATGGGGCACCCAGGGGATGGTGGGCCCCAAAGGGGTCCATGGCACTGCAGGGGTTCATGGCACTGCAGGGATGGGGCACCCAGGGGATGAGTGGGGCACCAAAGGGGTCCATGGCACTGCAGGGGTTCATGGCACTGCAGGGATGGGGGCACCCAGGGGATGGTGGGCACCAAAGGGGTCCATGGCACTGCAGGGATGGGGGCACCCAGGGGATGGTGGGGCACCAAAGGGGTCCATGGCACTGCAGGGGTCCATGGCACTGCAGGGATGGGGCACCCAGGGGATGGTGGGCACCAAAGGGGTCCATGGCACTGCAGGGATGGGGGGCACCCAGGGGATGAGTGGGCACCAAAGGGGCTCATGGCACTGCAGGGATGGGGCACCCAGGGGATGGTGGGCACCAAAGGGGTCCATGGCACTGCAGGGGTCCGGCACTGCAGGGATGGGGGCACCCAGGGGATGGTGGGCACCAAAGGGGTCCATGGCACTGCAGGGGTTCATGGCACTGCAGGGATGGGGCACCCAGGGGATGGTGGGCACCAAAGGGGTCCATGGCACTGCAGGGATGGGGCACCCAGGGGATGGTGGGCACCAAAGGGGTCCATGGCACTGCAGGGATGGGGCACCCAGGGGATGGTGGGCACCAAAGGGTCCATGGCACTGCAGGGGTTCATGGCCCAGCTGCTGTCCCCGTGGGCTGGCACAGGGCTGTGTCCCCCAGATGTGTCTGTCTGTCTGTCTGTCTGTGCCAGCCCACCCCACTGTGAGAGAGCTGAAGTGGGAAGAGCAGGCAGCGATTAGTGGTGTGCATGTAGCTGAGCTTCCTGCAGATTACTTGTCTCTAGACCTAATCCCAAATCTCTTCATTTTTTATGGAGTGATTATCATAGACTGCAGAGTGATTGTGTAAAAATTAATCCTGGGGGATGAGGTCGGGTTTGGAGAGTGCTGCTGGCCAGAAGCTGTAAACAAACCTTTCCCTGAGCGAGGGAATGAGCCCCAGGGCTGCTGTGTTTTTCCCTGTGCTCAGGGGCTTCACCCAGAGCTCTGGCTGGGCCATGGGGATGCCCACAGGCCCCAGAGGCCCTGCAGGGCTTCCCTGAGGTGCCAGGGCCTTGGCAGGACAGAGGGGAGCATGGCAGGAGTGGGACTGTGCTGGCACCACGGCTCCAGGCTCCCTCCTCAGGCTCAGGCTCAGGCTCAAGAAGGTGCTTAAGGCCAGCATTAGGAGTGCATGCCATCCCATCCCTCTGCCAGGAGTGATGGATCTGTAACTATTCTGAAGCCATCCATGAATATTGCATGTGGATCCACTTATTGCAGCCTCCCCTGCACGGCTGCCTGGGCCTGCTGTAATGTCGGGCTGTCAGGAAATGCAAGGCAGGGAGGAATAATTGGGGATCAGCCCTTTTGGTGCCAGCAGCACAGGCAGGGCTGGGCTGGGGGCGCTGCCAGGGGCCATGTGGGCCGGTTTAAATCCCTCCCTCGGGTGTTTGGTGCCTGGCAGCACACAGCACACGGCCTGGGGGCAGCACAGGGACAGGGAGCACCCACTCAGCCCTGCTGGAGCCGCTGCAGGGAGAGGGGACAGGCACTTGGAGTCCTGCTGCAAACCCCAAAGCCCTGAGCAGTCTGGGCAGCCAGGACCTGCTGCTGTGTGCACTGGCACGAGCAGCTGGGGAAGCACCCAGAGGGGCTCTGAGAGATCCATCAGGAGCTGCAGATGAAGGTTTTGCTGGAGCTGGACGGGTCCCTCCCGATTCCAGCACCAGCTGCACTGATTTCATTAGAACTGCCAGGCAGCAGCCAGGGCAGAGCTCGGCCCCTTAATTAACACAACTGCTGCTAAAGGCAGAGTGATGGAAAATGATTAACCCTGTAAAAAGCCACACGATGCTGAGAAGGGGAGATACATAATTTAGGAATCAGGAGGCCGTGATGCAATATTCATTGCAGACAGCATGTCTGAGCAGCAGGGCACACCGTGAGCTGGAGAGGCCAAGCTGCTCGTGGTGTGCAACCAAGAGCCCCAGAGCTGCATCTCTGGAGTAAATGTCCTCCACGGGGGGTCTGGGTGCACTGTGTGCTCCACTCCCAGAGCTGCTTCTGCCGCTGGAGGCTCAACCAACTTCACTCCTTAAAGTTCTAATTGTGCTAAGGGAGCTTTGACCTCCTAGGAGGGCCCTTGCCCTTCTTGGCCAAGGAAATTGGATTATTCTTCCTAGTGCTGATTGTGAGAGCCTTCTCTGCAGCTAAAATATTCTCTCTACTTCCTAATCTAATGGCTTAGAAAGGCCAAACACAGAACTTTCAGCAGCAGTGACAAACACAGCCCTCTAGTAAAGCAGACCCCAGGAACAGCAGCTGCACAGGCAGCTTGGGGGAGCTGTCATGGGTGCTAGGGAAGGTCCACTCGTCCCTGCTGACACTTCAGGGCTGGGAGCTGGGCTCTGGAGCTCCTTCTAGCACAGAGGCAGCCAGAGCAATGCCCTGCGATTTGGGGTGTCCCAGGGCCAGGACAGCAGCAGGAGCAGCTGGGTGATTCCAGGATGAGGACATTGCCCCAGCTGCATGCCTCTCGTACTTATTTCACCCCAGTGGAACTTCCTTTACCCCATTGCTTCCAACACTCTGCTCTCAGGGGCAGCTCCATGATCGTGGCAGGGGAAGATGGTGGTGAAAAATCAATTAATGTTCATTTCCTGCATCCTTGTCATTAGTGGCAAAGCTGGTAAGAACCATCTTGTTTAACTGTGGGAAGGAGAGAATGGTTTTCCAGGGGTGTTGGCTCCCAGTTGCCTCCTGTGCACAGGGAAATGGTTGTGTGTAGAGCAGGGGTGCACAAAATCCTGATCCTCCAGATCTCAGCCCTGTTTTGCTAGCATCCCAGAGGACATCTTATTTTTATTCATCTCTTATATTTTACATCTTACATTCTTAATTCTACCTCAGGGCTCTCCTTCCAGCTCATCCTTCCTGGTCCCCATTGCAGAACAGGCCTGAGGTTGTCAGGACCCAGCAGCAGGTGGAAGTGTGTGACACAGAGTCATTAAAAATTGTCAGCAATTAGTCAGGATAATGAACTAACAGGGCCATGAAACTGCTTCTGAGAGAGCAGCTTGGAAATCCTCTTCCAGGTGCTGCTGCTGCTGCAGAGGGAGGCCCAGCTCCCTCAGGTGTGCACAGACAGACAGACAGACAGACAGGCCCCAGCCCCTCCCCAGCAGAGCTCACACTCCCCTCTGCTGCCCCTCAGCCTCCCCTCCTCACACACTCCGTCAAGGCATTATTTCCTAACCGACCCTAATTTTATTTCCTAGCTCTGGCTAATGAGCTCTTTGTGTAATGTATCATAAATTACTTACAGCAAGATTTTTCTTTTACTTAGAATGGGTAAAAAATCGGCCTTGGCTCCAGCCTGTGCCCACACTGGACTGGATTTTTCCAGCCCAAGCTCAGCTATGCTCAAGCCCTAATTTTGCAGATAAACAGCTTCTATTTCATTAAATGAGCTCTGCACAGAATGTTTGTCTTAGTTATTTCCAGAAAATTAATTCATAGGGCTTAATCTGTTTAGCATCTGATTAATGGGATTTTTAATCACCCATAATAATGATAATAACAGGCTTAAAGTAATAACCCAGGCAAAGGTGTGCATTTGTCTTTTCCCTGCCCGTTGTGCTGACAGCCATCAGTGCTGCACAATAACTCCAGATATTTGGCATTGTTCCTTTCCACCCTATCGATCAGGTGGGAAAAGCAGGCCTGTTTGGAATCCCTCTCATTTCACAGTGTCTGTGCGAGCACCTGTTATCAGGGAGGGACTTTGGGACGCAGCAGCGGCAGCTCCTGGAGCCAGAATGCACCCGGACTGCTCCCTGCTGGGACACAATGCCGTGAGTGCTGCACGACACCTACAACCAGATTTGTTACTGGCGTGGCAGGGGCGAACAGGGACGCGCTGAGTGTGCTTTAGCGGGACATGCTGGGGCAGATGTTTGGCTCTGTGGTGTTCCACGCAGGGCTCTGAACTCCGTTTTGTTATCCGAGTGAGTCCGGGGGCTCACACCTGGCCAGGCAGAGCAGCTGAGAGCGGGCACAGCTCACGCTGCCCCTGCCAGGGCTCGTTCCCGGCTCCTCCTGTGCCCTGCAGAGGCAGCGGCCAGGCTGGGACACGCTCGGCCTTCCCGAGGGGAGACGCTCCTTTTTGGCAGCGTTCGTGCCTGGCCGAGGCAGAGGTGGGGCAGAGGTGGGGCAGGGGGCAGGGGGCAGGGGGCAGCCCCTCCCGGGGAGCGTCGGCGGGCAGGCGGCTCTGAGCGCCGAGGAGGGCAGCACACGCATCCTCTGCCTCTCCCCGCCGAAACTGGAAAGGAGCCGATCGATCCCGGCCTCTTTTCGGGGTGAGGGGAAATTGCAGAGCGAAGATGACTTGAGAGAGCGAGATGGATGGGAGTAGCTGCAGCTCATCCTCCGCGGGAGGGGAAAAGGCAGCGCCAATGGCCATGGCAGCGCTCCGTCTGTCACTCGGGCCTTTATTCTGACTGCGTGGGGGGGATGCAGCACCCGGGGCTCTGCCCGGCCCGCCTGGGGGTCCCAGCTTTATTCTGACTCCGTGGGGGGATGCAGCACCCAGGGCTGTGCCCGGCCCGCCTGGGGGTCCCAGCTTTATTCTGACTCCATCACGGGGGATGCAGCACCCAGGGCTGTGCCCGGCCCGCCTGGGGGTCCCAGCTTTATTCTGACTGCCTGGGGGGATGCAGCACCCAGGGCTGTGCCCGGCCCGCCTGGGGGTCCCAGCTTTGTTCTGGGCTCCATCACGGGGGATGCAGCACCCAGGGCTGAGCCCAGGCCGGCTGGGGGTCCCAGCTTTATTCTGACTCCATCACGGGGGGATGCAGCACCCAGGGCTGTGCCCGGCCCGCCTGGGGGTCCCAGCTTTGTTCTGGGCTCCATCACGGGGGGATGCAGCACCCAGGGCTGTGCCCTGCCCGCCTGGGGGTCCCAGCTTTATTCTGACTCCATCACGGGGGGATGCAGCACCCAGGGCTGTGCCCGGCCCGCCTGGGGGTCCCAGCTTTGTTCTGGGCTCCATCACGGGGGGATGCAGCACCCAGGGCTGTGCCCGGCCCGCCTGGGGGTCCTGGCGAGGAGAAGGATTCCTCACCAGGCTGGGGAGAGAGACCTGAAGCAACCTCACCGTGGCACTGGAGTTGCTTTAAGACCCCTTCAAAATCAAACCATTCTGGGATTCTGTGATTTCCCGTGCCTGGAAATCCTCACACAGCCCCGGGGCATCACCAGGCCCAGAGGTGAGGCAAAAGCTGCCTCCCTTTCCCCTGCTTTTTTCCATGAGGATTAATTCCCTTTTCCCACTGGGGACAGCTCTGTGTTCCTCACAGGAGCGCTCCCAGCCGTGCCGTGATGGGTGTCCCCATCAGCACTCACTGCCCAGACCTGCAGCTCTTTGGGGGTTTTTGGGGAGCCAGCCCCGTTCCCTGCACACCCAGCTCCTGGGGAAGGCACGATGGGCTCCCTGGCACAGCAGTTAGAAATTCCCGCAGAGCTGCAGCTCTTTGGGGGTTTTTGGGAGCCAGCCCCGTTCCCAGCACACCCAGCTCCTGGGGAAGGCACGATGGGCTCCCTGGCACAGCAGTTAGAAATTCCCGCAGACCTGCAGCTCTTTGGGGTTTTTGGGGAGCCAGCCCCGTTCCCAGCACACCCAGCTCCCGGGGAAGGCACGATGGGCTCCCTGGCACAGCAGTTAGAAATTCCCGCAGACCTGCAGCTCTTTGGGGGTTTTTGGGAGCCAGCCCCGTTCCCAGCACACCCAGCTCCCTGGGGAAGGCACGATGGGCTCCCTGGCACAGCAGTTAGAAATTCCCGCAGAGCAGCTTGCAGGCTGATTGCCTTTCCTGACGGAGTCTCTCTGTAAATGAGGCTTTTCACAGATGACAGATGGAGCTGCTCCTGCGGAGCATCAATCCTGGCAGCCCCCAGAGCCGCCACAGGCTGTTTAACAGCGCGGCTCCGGGATGACACAGCGCTCGGCCGGCGATTCCTCATCAATTAGCGCTGCCGGGGAACGAACCTGCTCCGAGCACGGCTTCCCAGCCCCAGGGGCCATTTCCCTTCTCGGCCCTTCTCCGGGACACCTCCTCCTCCTCCTGCTCCTCTGTGCGTGCGGGAGCTCCGTGCGCGTTCCTCCTGCTCCTGACCGCGGGGGCGCCGCGGGTGCCAGGGCTGAGCAGAGCTCTGAGCGGGGCATCCCAGCCGGGCACCCACGGCAGGGGCAGCGGCTTCGGGGATGGAGCTGGCCGGGATGGAGCTGGCACGGGGAGGTTCTGGTGATGGAATTGGCACAGGGATATCCAGTGCAGGGATTGGCACAGGGATGTTCTGGTGATGGAATTGGCACAGTGCAGGAATTGGCACAGGGATGTTCTGGTGATGGAATTGGCACAGTGCAGGGATTGGCACAGGGATATCCAGTGCAGGAATTGGCACAGTGCAGGAATTGGCACGGGGATGTTCTGGTGATGGAATTGGCACAGTGCAGGAATTGTTACGTGGATTTTTGGATGCAGGAACTGGCACAGTGCAGGAATTGGCACAGGGATTTTTGGATGCAGGAATTGGCACAGTGCAGGAATTGGCACAGGGATGCCCCTTGCCACCGCTGCCCCAGTCCAGCACTGCTGAGGCAGCATGTGAGGAACCACCTTGCCAGCCAGCCAGGGCCCTTCTCCTGGAGAGGGCCAGAGTTTGCAGGGCAGAGCCACACTCAGGGGGCTGTCCCTGTCCCAGCCAGAGTTTGCAGAGCAGAGCCGAGTTCAGGGGGCTGTGTCTGTCCCAGCCAGAGTTTGCAGAGCAGAGTTCAGGGGGGCTGTCCCTGTCCCAGCCAGGGTTTGCAGAGCCACGCTCAGGGGGCTGTCCCTCTCCCGGCCAGCAGCATTCCAGCTGAGGCAGGAGCTGCTGCCCCACGCTCATTACTCTGCTCCCAGATGAACAGTAAGTCTCTGGAACAGTACTTACAGCCTGTAATAATATTACTGCTCGCTCTGCTACATGGTCCCTCAGTCATTTTTTCAATTAAAAAAGGCCCAATGCTCTATTAACCTTTTGCCTGCTCCTCCATCCTTCATGTGCCGGCGGCCGGCGCCGCAGCCGTGTGTTAGAGGAGGCATAGATTACTGCAAAGCAGCCCAGCCCTGTCGGGGCCACGATGAAGTGCCATTTGTTCATTTAAAAATATGAGCCACTTTATCAAATTCCCCACCTCTGAACTGCTGCTGGAATCTCTTTGTTACCCGTGCAGCAGGCAGGCAGAGCGGGGACAGGGGATGCAGGGCTGGCAGGATTCCCCTCTGCCATGGGCACAGGTGTTGTGTGCCAGATCCTTCAGCAGAGCCAATATTATCAATAAATACATCTCCTTGCATCGCCCTGGCAGGGCTGCTGCCATCCCTTCTGCCATGGGCACAGGTGTTCTGTGCCAGATCCTTCAGCAGAGCCAATATTATCAATAAATACATCTCCTTGCATTGCCCTGGCAGGGCTGCTGCCATCCTTTCTGCCATGGACAGACCTGTTCTGTGCCAGATCCTTCAGCAGAGCCAATATTATCAATAAATACATGTCCTTGCATTGCCCTGGCAGGGCTGGCAGGATTCCCTTCTGCCATGGGCACAGGTGTTCTGTGCCAGATCCTTCAGCAGAGCCAATATTATCAATAAATACATCTCCTTGCATTGCCCTGGCAGGGCTGCTGCCATCTCTTCTGCCATGGACACAGGTGTTCTGTCCCCAAATCCTCAGTAGAGTCAATATTATCAATAAATAGTTCTCTTTCTCTGCAATAAATACATCTCCTTGCATTGCCCTGGCAGTGAGGATTCTGTTCCTGGCTGTCCTGTGCCCTGTGTGTCCCATCCCACCTTGCCCCTGGAGAGCCCCATCCCACCCAGCTTCCGTGGGATTTTCCTGGCAGGGTTTCCACACCTGGGTGCACCCCTTGTCCCACCACTGCCAAACCTGCTGGGTTTTGGTTTATCCCCATTTATTTCTGATTTGCTGCTTTAAATCCTCTCTCAAGGCACCATCACTGGCTCTAGCTACAGGGACTTGTTAGGCAAGAGCCCGGGATGCTGCAGTTTGATTTCCACAAATAACAGTGTACAGCACATTATTTGCTAGAAATTACCTGAAGCTCAGCCCTTCAGAGCTCACTGTGCTGTGCAGAAAAGAGACCCTGCTCAATCAATATCCTTTCCACGGTCTCTGCCTGTCCACTGGCCATTATTTCACTGGGTTGATTTTCCTTACAGTCCCAGCTGCATCAATAGAGGAGCTCCAAGTGCTTTGGAGGGGGTTTTGAGCTCTAGCCCTCTCCCTGGCAAGGTCACAGGTCCTGGAAAAAAGATGATGTCCATAAAAACTGCTTCAGAGAAGTCCAGCAGAAATGCCTGTCTCTGTCCCAGCAGTGGAGAGAGCCAGAGCACAGAGAATTTACAGCACCAGCTCCAGCGTGGGCAGTGTGCACACCCTTCCCTTCCCCTCCCAGGGGTGTGTGAGCTCAGATTAGCTGGGGCAGAGCAGGCAGGGAAACGGGGATAACTCCACAGCTGAGCTTGGTCTTACACTTCAGCCCAGGTTCAAGGTGCCTCGTTATTCCCTCCTTTTCCTGCAGAATTCCCCACATCCAGCTGTCAGGCTCTTTCCTTGATGGGCTCTCAGCTGCTTGCTGTGCAGTGGTTTTTGGCTGCAGGTAGCCACAGACCTCTCTGATCCCCGGCATGGCTGTGGTGGGCTTGTGGCCACCTTTTCCAGGCTGGATTTGCCTCCTCTGTCCCTCTCCCAGCCCTGCTGATCTCCCTCCTTCCCTTCTTGGCGCCCAGATTTATTATTCTACAGTGATTGTGTTGAATTGCATTTGAAATCAATTAGCACAGGTACTCAGAGATGAATGTTCATGCTCTGAAAAAAGGTGATGAAAACATACCATTTAAATAGAAATCAATTTCCCTTTCATGTATTTCTTCCTGGCTGCTGCCCGAAATTAATAGTTTTTAGATATTTGTGCTGGAGAGGAGAGGCTCCCCTCGCAAAGCACTTCCCCGTGCATGCCCTGCAGGGGGAATTGTCCCCGGGACAAGCTGCAGCAGCTGCCAGCAGTCAGGAATGACCTCTGGTGGGTGACCTGCCCCTCATCCCTGGCTCCTGATGCCCAGGGTCTGCCCGACCTGCCTGGCCACGGGAGCAGCACTTTAATGCCATAACCATTCCATTTGTTATCTTCTTTAGGCTGCAAACTCTAATCCCCAAATTCAGGCAAGCATCTGTGCTCCTCGTTCCCACCAGGCACAGGATGCTGCTCAGCCCTGTGCTGTGCTGATCCCTTCGGTCTGGTTTGCCAGCACTGCTGGTATTAATTCCTCCCCATCTGCTTTCCAGCAGGGCTCCTGCTCTTGGGGGAGCACCCTGAGCCCTGGGACTCCCTGGCTCTAATCCTGACCTCCTTGTGTCCCAGACACAGCCAGGCTGGAACTGGGGCGGGAGAGCTGAGGAGCTGAGCTGCTCTGGGCTCCCAGGGGGAAGCAGAGCACAGGGTGAGCTGGGCTCATGGTGATAGGAGATGGGGGGACAGGCTGGTGGGGGACAGGCTGATGGGGGGACAGGCTGCTCCCCGCTCCCTGCTGCCTGGGCTGTGTCCCTGCTCCCTGGGCTGTGTCCCTGCTCCCTGGGCTGTGTCCCTGCTCCCTGCTGCCTGGGCTGTGTCCCTGCTCCCTGCTCCCTGCTCCCTGCTCCCTGCTCCCTGGGCTGTGTCCCTGCTCCCTGGGCTGGCTGTGTCCCTGCTCCCTGCTCCCTGGGCTGTGTCCCTGCTCCCCGCTCCCTGCTCCCCTGCTCCCTGCTCCCTGGGCTGTGTCCCTGCTCCCTGCTCCCTGCTCCCTGGGCTGTGTCCCTGCTCCCTGCTCCCTGCTGCCTGCTCCCTGCTGCCTGGGCTGTGTCCCTGCTGCCTGGGCTGTGTCCCTGCTCCCTGGGCTGTGTCCCTGCTCCCTGCTCCCTGCTCCCTGCTCCCCTGGGCTGTGTCCCTGCTCCCCTGCTGCCTGGGCTGTGTCCCTGCTCCCTGCTCCCTGCTCCCTGGGCTGTGTCCCTGCTCCCTGCTCCCTGCTCCCTGGGCTGTGTCCCTGCTCCCTGCTGCCTGGGCTGTGTCCCTGCTGCCTGCTCCCCTGCTCTGTGTCCCTCCTCCCCTGCTCCCTGGGCTGTGTCCCTGCTCCCTGCTCCCTGCTCCCTGCTCCCTGGGCTGTGTCCCTGCTCCCCTGGGCTGTGTCCCTGCTCCCTGCTCCCTGCTCCCTGCTCCCTGCTCCCTGCTCCCTGCTGCCTGGGCTGTGTCCCTGCTCCCTGCTCCCTGCTCCCTGCTCCCTGCTGCCTGGGCTGTGTCCCTGCTCCCTGCTCCCTGCTCCCCTGCTGCCTGGGCTGTGTCCCTGCTCCCTGCTCCCTGCTCCCTGCTCCCTGCTCCCTGCTCCCTGGGCTGTGTCCCTGCTCCTGCTCCCTGCTCCCTGCTCCCTGCTCCCTGCTCCCTGGGCTGTGTCCCTGCTCCCTGCTCCCTGCTCCCTGCTCCCTGGGCTGTGTCCCTGCTCCCTGCTGCCTGGGCTGTGTCCCTGCTCCCTGCTCCCTGCTCCCTGCTGCCTGGGCTGTGTCCCTGCTCCCTGCTCCCTGCTCCCTGCTCCCTGCTCCCTGCTCCCTGGGCTGTGTCCCTGCTGCCTGGGCTGTGTCCCTGCTCCCTGCTCCCTGCTCCCTGCTCCCTGCTGCCTGGGCTGTGTCCCTGCTGCCTGGGCTGTGTCCCTGCACGCTCCCCTTCCCTGGGTCAGCCCCCACCAGCCCTGAGCAGCTCCAGGCACAGGCACACCTTGCAGCCAGTGCCCTCGTTCCCACGTTTCATTTTTAGACATTTTTCAGCTGTGCCCATGATTTCTCTCAGAGAAATGAGGTTTTCAGCTCACTGAAAACCTGCTTGCACAGGTCAGGGTAAGAGCTGTTCACATCCTCAGTGTTTCTGGTCCCTGGTATTGATCGTGTCTCCATTTTCCCCACTCTGGCTCCATTCCTGCCACTGCCTATTTTTGGCTGATGCTTCCTGCCAGCAGATCCTTCTGGAGCTTTTCTCAGGCTCCAGCTTTGCCTCCCACCGGCCCTGCAGCATCTCCAGCCCTCCCCAGGCCCTCCTGCTGCCTCCCAGCCCTGCTCCTGCACCGTGCCCATGGAGGGGCTGGGCTCAGGTTTGCACTTTCAGCCCTGAGGTTTAGTTCACCCCTGTGTTGCCAGGATCTGTATCCCCCTTTTATGTTTAGATCTAGATTATTTGCTGAAGGTATAGATTTCCCCCTCCTCTCGGGCTGGCCATCACTGTGTGGGCAGGAGTGCAAATCTGAGTGACTAAACCTTTCCTCAGCCAGGACACCGTGCTGAAGGTTCCTCTGGGCTTCTGTGCTTGCAGGGTGCAAAAGAGTCTGGGGTGCCCAAAGCCCTGTCCCCCACCCCCCCTTAGTTCAGCTGGGGCTGCTTTCCCCCTCCCTGTGCTGCTGCTCAGCTCAGGCTGGCAGCTCAGCAATCAATTCAGCTCTGGAGTTTCAGGGCTGTGTGGGGACGGCTGCCACCTTCCCAGGACGCCTGTGACACAAGATAAATGGCCCTGGGTTTTTTGCCAACGTGCCATATTTCAAACTCATAATCAGCCCAGCATCACCCTGGGCTTCCTGCAGCATCTCCTTCCCCCGTGGTGATTTATGGCCCCGGGTACCCGCAGCGATTGCACATTTCTAATCCTCCCTCGTCTAATTCCTCTGTGCTGCATTTCCTTAATTACCCTCCTTCTGACCTTCCTTTTGCTTCCTCACCCCTGCTTCCCACTTGCTCCTGGGCCTCCCTGCCCTGGCTTGACTCCCCCATTTAATTTACAGCGTGAGGGTGGTTTAGGAGCCCCCTGAGCCCCGGTTTTGGGGTGGGAGCAGCCCCCAGCCAGGCTGGCTTTGGGCATGTAGCCTGGAAACCCCAGCAAAGGGCATGGGCAGTGTCTGGTTTGAGCACCCCACCATCCCTGAGTGTGTGTCAGGGACTGCTGGTGCCAGTGTGCCATTTGCCACCTCTGCTGGCAGCAATTCCAAATTTCAAAAGCCCTGGGGACTCCCTGGTGGCTCCCTGGGCACAGCTCCCCTCTGGTCCCAGTGCTGCAGGGACACAAACCCACGGCAGGTGCCAGCTCTGCGATCCCGGAACAAGAAGGAATTCCAGAGCCTCCAAAGCTGGAACCCCCGAATGTGCCCTGTCGCTGCCCCTTGTCCCCACGAGCCACATCCCCGGGGCTTTGCATCCCCCAGGGCCGGGCCTGAGGGCAGAGGGGAAGCACAGCAGTTACTTGCAGGAATCACTGCAACATCTTCCTCATAATTAATAAATGGGAGATGTTCGTGCAGCTGATCAATAGCGCTGTTAGAGGGAATTGATTGCTGGGGAACTCTTTTTGTGGGTACCATTTCTCACCTCTGTGGAACAAAGGGCTCCCCGGGGTGCCCTCACGGCGATGGGCACGGGGAGCCCGAGACAATTAACGAATGAATTCATTAGCAGCCCGGGGCCAGGGCAGGGGCCGGGCACGGGGAGAATGGGCCACTCCTGGGTGACCCGGGCACGGCCAGCTGGACCCAAACCAAAGCCATGGATCTGATCTCTGGATCCAAACCCATGGATCTGATCTCTGGATCCAAATCTATGGATCTGATCTCTGGACCCAAACCCAAACCCATGGATCTGATCTCTGGATCCAAACCCATGGATCTGATCTCTGGGTCCAAATCTATGGATCTGATCTCTGGATCCAAACCCAAACCCATGGATCTGATCTCTGGATCCAAACCCATGGATCTGATCTCTGGATCCAAATCTATGGATCTGATCTCTGGATCCAAACCCAAACCCATGGATCTGCTCCCTGGAGCAAACCCAAAGCCATGGATCTGCTCCCTGGACCCAAACCCATGGATCTGCTCCCTGGAGCAAACCCAAAGCCATGGATCTGATCTCTGGATCCAGTGCCATGGATCTGATCTCTGGATCCAAACCCAAACCCATGGATCTGCTCCCTGGACCCAAACCCATGGATCTGATCTCTGGAGCAAACCCAAACCCATGGATCTGCTGCCTGGACCCAGTGCCATGGATCTGCTCCCTGGACCCAAACCCAAACCCATGGATCTGCTCCCTGGACCCAGTGCCATGGATCTGCTCCCTGCACCCAGCGCCATGGCTCAGGGGCAGCCTGAGAGGGCAGAGCCGGGGCCAGGAGCTGTCAGAAGGGACCGTGTCCCCTTCAGACAATGCAGCCCCCACTCATATTTTTCCTCCCAGTTGAGGGTACAGTGTCAGCCCATGACCTTTGTCACACCCCAGTGCTTTCTGCGATGGAAATTAGGGCCTTTTTTCCCCCCATCTGGACAGATAAGACGGACCGTGCCTCGCCCGTCTCGGAAGCCGATATTTATTGTGAGCCCACCGCTCCTCTCAGCAGGTGGGCAGAGATAATACTGTCATTATGTGCTCAGAAAATGCTTTGTAAAATTTGGTAAAGTCCGCCAGATAACATCTGCCTCGAGCAGCGCTCCGCCGTAAACAGGGCTTGGAGAAATGGCAGCGAGCGCTGCTGGGCGGGAATATCGATTTTGGGTGTGGGGAAGGGTCAGGCTCAAAGGGGCGGCACAAAGAGCGGCCGCAGCTCCGCTTCTCACAGAGAACAAAGTGCGGCAGCGGCAGCGGCAGCGGCGGCGGCGGGGCCGTTCCCACGGGAGCGGGGCAGCTGCTGCGGGGCGGCGGCGCGGCACGGGCGGGGCTGGGGGCACAGCACCCCGGGGACAGAGAATCCTGGGGGACAGAGAATCCCGGGGGGCAGAGCATCCTGTGGGGCACAGCATCCTGGGGGGCAGAGCATCCCGGGGGACAGAGAATCCTGGGGGACAGAGAATCCCGTGGGGCACAGCATCCCGGGGACAGAGCATCCCGGGGGACAGAGAATCCCGTGGGGCAGAGCATCCCGGGGACAGAGCATCCTGTGGGGCACAGCATCCCCTGGGGCACAGCATCCCTTCCTGTCCTTCCAGCTCAGAGGAGCAGCAGAGATGCTGCCTCAAAAACCGGGAGAGAAACACGGGGGGGAACCCGGGGTGGTGTGCTGTGTCCCAGGTGTGTCCCAGGTGTGCCCAGGTGTGTCCCAGCTGTGCCCAGGTGTGTCCCAGCTGTGCCCAGCTGTGCCCAGGTGTGTCCCCCCCTGTGCTGTGTGCAGGGCACATGTCCCAGGCAGCAGCCCGGGCTCGCTTTGGGCACCCAGCACAGGCACTCCGGGCGTTCCTGCTCCGGCTCTGGGGCAGATCCCGATCCCCGATCCCCCATCCCCAATCCCAAATCCCCGATCCCCGATCCCAAAATCCCCGATCCCCCGATCCCAAATCCCCCATCCCCGATCCCCGATCCCCCGATCCCCGATCCCCAATCCCCGATCCCAAATCCCCGATCCCCGATCCCCAATCCCCAATCCCCGATCCCAAATCCCCAATCCCCAATCCCCGATCCCCAATCCCCAATCCCAAAACCCCAATCCCCGATCCCCCATCCCCAATCCCAAATCCCCGATCCCCGATCCCGACCCCGCCGCTGGGTGTAACCAGGCCCCGCACCGCGCCCGCAGCGGAGCGTCCCGCGGCGCTGACTCCGCGTGGAAATGTCGGGCCGAGCTCCTGTCCCTCGGGAGCGCCTCGGACACGCTCCTGCCTGACGGGAAGCGGGGAGGGGAACGCGGAGGGGCACAGGCTGCTGGGGCAGAGGGCTTGACCCGGGAGCACGGGCAGCTCAAATCCCCTCATCGTTCATTGATGTTCCCGTTGTACGGGCTGGGGGTGGCACGGGACACAGGGCAGTGATCCTGTTCTGGGCACAGAAAGGGAGCTGGGAACACTGGGATTGCAGAAAAGGGAGCTGGGATGTGGGGATGGGAACACTGGGACTGCAGAAAAGGGAACTGGGACGTGGGGATGGGAACACTGGGATTGCAGAAAAGGGAACTGGGAACACTGGGACTGCAGAAAAGGGAGCTGGGATGTGGGGATGGGAACACTGGGACTGCAGAAAAGGGAACTGGGACGTGGGGATGGGAACACTGGGATTGCAGAAAAGGGAACTGGGAACACTGGGACTGCAGAAAAGGGAGCTGGGACGTGGGGATGGGAACACTGGGATTGCAGAAAAGGGAACTGGGAACACTGGGACTGCAGAAAAGGGAGCTGGGACGTGGGGATGGGAACACTGGGATTGCAGAAAAGGGAACTGGGATGTGGGGATGGGAACACTGGGATTGCAGAAAAGGGAACTGGGAACACTGGGATTGCAGAAAAGGGAGCTGGGACGTGGGCTGGGAACACTGGGATTGCAGAAAAGGGAGCTGGGAACACTGGGACTGCAGAAAAGGGAACTGGGACGTGGGGATGAGAACACTGGGATTGCAGAAAAGGGAACTGGGAACACTGGGACTGCAGAAAAGGGAGCTGGGACGTGGGGATGGGAACACTGGGACTGCAGAAAAGGGAACTGGGAACACTGGGACTGCAGAAAAGGGAGCTGGGATGTGGGCTGGGAACACTGGGATTGCAGAAAAGGGAGCTGGGACTGGGGATGGGAACACTGGGATTGCAGAAAAGGGAGCTGGGAACACTGGGACTGCAGAAAAGGGAGCTGGGGGATGGGAACAGAGGGAACCAGGATCCATCCTGCACCCTGCACCCTCCGTCCCCCCCTCCACCCCTCGCCTGCCGGGTGCCGGGCCCAGCCCGTGCCTCCCTCCCTCCCTGCCCACAGCCCGGGCTGGAGGGGGGCAGCGGCCCCAGGGAAGCTCCAGCTCTGCCCTGCAGATCCCCAGAGCCTGGAGAGGGGGCTGAACTCCAAATCCATCTCCCAGCTCATTACTATGCCGGGCAATTTTTCATTCATCGGGAATCCAGGGCAGCATTTTAATGTGAGAAGCTCCCTGCTCTGTTTCTCTTTCCCTGAAGAAAAATAGCTTAATTTCTGCAGTCTGATAGATTTTCCTGAGCCTTCAAAAGGTAGAGAAAGACTCCTGAAAATCGGTCGTTGAACTATCCACAGGCATTTTATAATGGCTGTAAATAGGCCTGGGCTGAATAGCTCTCCAGGCAGCAGCTTGAACGGTGTCCTTGACACTGTTATTATCATCCCCACGGAGAAAAAAGGAGAAGAGAAAAGGAAAGACAGTCTGGGAGCCTCACCACGCTGCAGGTGGTGTGTCTCTGGGCTGGAAGAGCTGGATCAGCACCCCCAGATGTGCTGCTTCTCACCTGCCAGGATTGTCATGAACTTCATGGAATTTCCTGCGGTAAAAAAATCCACGAACTCGGGAGATTTGGCAAACTCTGCAGCAAATGAAGTACAAGAAGTTTGGGGGGATTTATTTTATTTTGCCCTTTTGCCCACCTATACCCGTGGTTATTTTCCATCAGGGAATTACTTCTGTAACTCCAAGCAGTCGTGTCCCACTGCTCTTTGCTGAGGAGCAGCCCAGTGCTGGGTGGGCATTTACAGCACCCCAACATCCCCATGGAGCAGCTCCCAAACCCAGCTGGACCCTTCCCCCTTGGATCCCGGGGGGTTGTGCCACCAGAGACTGCACAAGAAGCTGGAGGTTCGTCAGCAAGAGCAGTTGTCTCAGCTTCAGTGGGTGCTTTCATTTGTGCAAGGCGCTGTTTGCAGCCCCCTCAGCAGGCAGAAATAGCGTGCTGAAGTGTCAGGGGCGCACGGATTGCTGCGAGGGAGGAGCGCAGGGTCCCTCCCGTGCCGGGATGCTCTGCTGGAAATCGCGGCTCCAGCCCGGCCTGGCTTGGGAAGGACTCGGAGCCCTCCCGGTGGGAATCGGGAGCTGCCCGACATCCCTGCATCCCATCGCGCCGGGCACTGCTCTCTGTCCCTCTCCTCCCGGGGGCTGAGCCAGGACAAACCCGCATTTCCAAACCCGAGCGGGCTCAGGGATGTTCCCCGGGTGTTCCCTCCCTTCCCTTAGGGCTGAGCCAGGACAAACCCGCATTTCCAAACCCGAGCGGGCTCAGGGATGTTCCCCGGGTGTTCCCTCCCCTCCCTTAGGGCTGAGCCAGGACAAACCCGCATTTCCAAACCCGAGCGGGCTCAGGGATGTTCTCGGGGTGTTCCCTCCCCTCCCGGGGGCTGAGCCAGGACAAATCCGCATTTCCAAACCCCAGCGGGCCCGGGGCTGCTCCCGGGGTGTTCCCTCCCCTCCCGGGGGCTGAGCCAGGACAAACCCGCATTTCCAAACGCGAGCGGGCCCGGGCCCGGAGCCCCAGCCCCAGCCCGGGATTTACTGTCCCCGGCTCGGCGCTCACACCATTCCCGAGCGCCCCCGGGCTAACCGTGCCCCCTCCCCGGCAGCGCAGGCACCGAATGAATCCCACAAAACCGCAGTGACAGGTTTAAAAATCTATTTTCCTGCCAGGAGCTACGGGAAGGACGGGTGATTAATGAAGACTATGAAGAAAAGGTTTTATCCAGCAGATTAATTCCAAGGGGTGTTTAAATCCTTGGAGGAGCTGGGGGGGCTCCCCGGATCCACCTGTGCCCTGCCCTCGCCCCCCCGGCACTTTGGGCGGGATCTGCAGGAATTCCAACTCCCCGTGGGCAGGTGAGCCCCGCGAGGAACAGAGTGTGTTACCAAAAAACGCGAATATTTGTTCCCCTGCCTGCGGGGAACCTCGGAGAGCGGCAGGAGGAATCTCCAGCTTTCATGAGTTACCCGGCCTGGGCCAAAGGGAGATTTCAGCCCGTGCCCCGGGGCAGCACGGACCGGCTCCCGCGGGGCTGCCCGGGGCAGCGCTGCTGGCACCGCCTGCCTCCCCAGGGGCTGCGAGCCGAGCCGAGCCGAGCCGAGCCGAGCCGAGCCAGCCCCGGCAGGGACAGCGGGCGGTGCCAGGCAGGGGCCGAGCTTTAGGGGCCCCCCGGACTCTGCCGGCCCCAGGAGCAGGAGCAGGAGCAGGGACAGGCCCTGCAAAGTGCAGAGCTGCCCTGGAAAAACCCGAAATTAAACCTGCACCGCTCCCAGGCGCTTCCTTCGGCTCTGCTGTAAACTGTGAGCAGCTCTGCAGGAGCGAGTAAATGCCTGTTTAAGGTTATTTACATCAATAAATAAATATTTACCCCTTGTGAAGCGTCTCCAGGCCTTTGCAAACAGGTTTGCAATTCCCAGAAATCAATTGGAATCTGATACTGGAGTGCACAGCCCACGGCGCTGTTCCCGGAGATGTCACTCCAAGCCCCACATCAGCATTCCAAAAGCTCTGCTGCTGAAAGAGCAGAAAGTTTCACCTTTTAATTTTTCATAGAGGATTAATTTTTAATTTTCAGACATCAGAGAGAGGGGGAAGCTCCCCAGGAGCCTCTCCTGCTTCAAAGCCTGCTCCAGGCTGGATCCAGTGTCAGTTTATCACACTGGAGGCTCCCATCCACATCTACCCTGATTTTTGTTTTTTTGCTCAGACAGAAGTATTGATGCTGAAGTTTTCTGAAAGGCTGTCCTTGAGCCCACAGGAGTCACTGACACCACCACAGCAGCACATCCCAGCCCATTTATTCCACGAGCTCATGACACAGCAATCCCAGCACCCAGGCAGGGAGGGGCTGAGGAGCAGCCCTGGGACACACAGCTCCCCAGAGCTCGTGTTCCCTTCCCAGAGCTGCTCTGGAGCTGAAGGGCAGCAGCACACAGACGTGCAGCTGCAGTCCCACCTGGGCACTGCCCAGTTACCCACACTGCAATGGAATATTCATTTCTCTTCTGCAGCCACGTGGAAAATGAATTCCTTCGTTTTTCCAGGTAGTACCAGCCTCAGGTAGGAGCTCTGCAGCCAAGGAAAAGCTGCACAGACAGAGATACTGAAATAAAAGAGGATTTGAAAGATTTTTTTTCTCTTTCCCATGAGCAGAAACCAGCAAATTGCACACAAAGTATTCCACAAAATCAGATATGTAAGGAGGAAACACAGTCACAGCGAGTGTCACACAGGAATATTCCTACTGAAGGAAATAGTTCAGTACATCCAGTCAATAATTCAGTTTTTCCATAATTCTGATCATTTTTCCATTCCAAATGGCCCCCTGTGTCCTTTATTTAAATAAATACCTGCACTGGTGGCACAAACCACCTTTCTGTATAAATACTGCTTCTTCTCCAGCCTGCCATTGAACAGGATTTTTAAATTACTTATTTACACGTGGACTAGCAGGGCACAGCAGCAATGCAATCCCCTCAGAAATGGGGATTGCACCCCTGGGGACCAGCACACCCCAAAAATGCAGCCCCAGAAATGGGGACTGCACACCCCAAAAGTGCAGCCCCAGAAATGGGGACTGCACACCCCAGAGCTGCAGCCCCAGAAATGGGGATTGCACACCCCAGAGCTGCAGCCCCAGAAATGGGGATTGCACACCCCAAAGTGCAGCCCCAGAAATGGGGACTGCACACCCCAGAGCTGCAGCCCCAGAAATGGGGATTGCACACCCCAAAAGTGCAGCCCCAGAAGTGGGGACTGCACACCCCAGAGCTGCAGCCCCAGAAATGGGGACTGCACACCCCAGAGCTGCAGCCCCAGAAATGGGGATTGCACACCCCAAAAGTGCAGCCCCAGAAATGGGGATTGCACACCCCAAAAGTGCAGCCCCAGAAATGGGGACTGCAGCCCCAGAAATGGGGACTGCACACCCCAGAGCTGCAGCCCCAGAAATGGGGATTGCACACCCCAAAAGTGCAGCCCCAGAAGTGGGGATTGCACACCCCAGAGCTGCAGCCCCAGAAATGGGGATTGCACACCCCAAAAGTGCAGCCCCAGAAATGGGGACTGCACACCCCAAAAGTGCAGCCCCAGAAATGGGGATTGCACACCCCAGAGCTGCAGCCCCAGAAATGGGGACTGCACACCCCAAAGAGCTGCAGCCCCAGAAATGGGGACTGCACACCCCAGAGCTGCAGCCCCCATGCCCAGGGGTCCCCCAGCACTGCAGGGTCCATGTAAACACGAGGGGATTGGTAAACACTGAGTTCTGGGAGTCTGCAGGGTGGATGAGATGGGCAGAGGGATGAGCTTGGGATGAGCTGATGCTGATCCTGGTCCTGGTCCCAGTCCTGGTCCCACCTTGCCAGGCCACACACGGAGCTGCCCCGGCCCTTCTTCACCCTGGGTGCAAGGAGAAGTGTCAGTGCAGGAGGCAGCCTGCAGGAATGGCATGGACCCCCAGACCCCAAAGGAACCCCTCAGACCTGGGCAGGATTCCCTCAGATCCGAGCCCTGAGCTGCAGGAGGAGCCCCCAGCCCTGCCCCAGTGATATCCCAGGTGTACCCACCTAGAGGAGAGAGCGGTGCTCCCTGCCCTGTGCCCCTCAGGATGATGTTTTGGGGTGCCCCATGTGTACCCCAGTGATTCCCCAGGTGTACCCAGGTGTACCCCATACCCACCTAGAGGAGAGAGCGGTGCTCCCTGCCCTGTGCCCATGAGGATGATGTTCTGGGGTGCCCCAGGTGTACCCCAGTGATTCCCCAGGTGTACCCCATACCCACCTAGAGGAGAGAGCGGTGCTCTCTCCCGTCGTGCCCCATGAGGATGATGTTTTGGGGTGCCCCAGTGATTCCCCAGGTGTACCCAGCTGTACCCACCTAGATGACGAAGCGGTGCTCCCTGCCCTGTGCCCATGAGGATGATGTTTTGGGGTGCCCCATGTGTGTACCCCAGTGATTCCCCAGGTGTACCCAGCTGTACCTACCTAGATGACGAAGCGGTGCTCCCTCCCGTCGTGCCCCATGAGGATGATGTTTTGGGGTGCCCCAGTGATACCCCAGGTGTACCCCAGGTGTACCCCAGGTGTACCCAGCTGTACCCACCTAGATGACGAAGCGGTGCTCCCTGCCCTGTGCCCATGAGGATGATGTTTTGGGGTGCCCCATGTGTACCCCATGTGTACCCCAGTGATTCCCCAGGTACCCAGGTGTACCCCATACCCACCTAGAGGAGAGAGCGGTGCTCCCTGCCCTGTGCCCATGAGGATGATGTTTTGGGGTACCCCAGTGATTCCCCAGGTGTACCCCAGGTGTACCCCAGGTGTACCCCAGGTGTACCCCAGGTGTACCCAGCTGTACCCACCTAGATGACGAAGCGGTGCTCCCTGCCCTGTGCCCATGAGGATGATGTTTTGGGGTGCCCCAGGTGTACCCCAGTGATACCCACCTAGATGACAAAGCGGTGCTCCCTCCCGTCGTGCCCCATGAGGATGATGTTGCGGTTGGAGGTCCAGATGAGCCGCGCCAGCCGCAGGGCGCCGAGCGAGCCGGGCGACGCCGGCTGCACCGGGGGCACCTGGAACGTCCTGACGCAGCGCAGCTGGGGCGCCGAGTTCAGCATGCCAATGCTGCCCAGCAGGGACGTGTTCATCTGGGAACAGAGACTGGTCACTGGGGGTTCCTACAGAACCCTAAATCCCAAATCCCAGAGCGCAGCTGGGGCGCCGAGTTCAGCATGCCAATGCTGCCCAGCAGGGACGTGTTCATCTGGGGAACAGAGACTGGTCACTGGGGATTGCTACAGAACCCTAAATCCCACAGATCCTACAGCCCAGAGCTCCTCCACAATCCCAGAGTGCAGCTGGGCGCCGAGTTCAGCATGCCAATGCTGCCCAGCAGGGACGTGTTCATCTGGGGAACAGAGACTGGTCACTGGGGGTTCCTACAGAACCCTAAATCCTAAATCCCAGAGCCCAGAGCTCCTCCACAATCCCACAGTACACAGCTCCTCCAAAACCCCACACCACTCTCCCTGTCCCCCCCAGCCCTTGGGGTCACCTCTCTGTCCCCCCAGCCCTTGGGGACACCTCTCTCTGTCCCCCCCAGCCCTTGGGGACACCTCCCTGTCCCCCAGCCCTTGGGGACACCTCTCTCTGTCCCCCCAGCCCTTGGGGACACCTCTCTCTGTCCCCCCAGCCCTTGGGGACACCTCTCTGTCCCCCCAGCCCTTGGGGACACCTCTCTGTCCCCCCAGCCCTTGGGGACACCTCTCTCTGTCCCCCCAGCCCTTGGGGACACCTCTCTGTCCCCCCCAGCCCTTGGGGGACACTCACCTCCTCTCTGTCCCCCCAGCCCTTGGGGACACCTCTCCCTGTCCCCCCAGCCCTTGGGGGACACCTCTCTGTCCCCCAGCCCTTGGGGACACCTCTCTGTCCCCCCAGCCCTTGGGGACACCTGTCTGTCCCCCCCAGCCCTTGGGGGTCACCTCTCTGTCCCCCCCAGCCCTTGAGGACACCTGTCCCTGTCCCCCAGCCCTTGGGGACACCTCTCTGTCCCCCCCAGCCCTTGGGGACACCTCTCTGTCCCCCCCAGCCCTTGAGGACACCTCTCCCTGTCCCCCCAGCCCTTGGGACACCTCTCTCTGTCCCCCCCCAGCCCTTGGGGACACCTCTCTCTGTCCCCCCAGCCCTTGGGGACACCTCTCCCTGCCCCACGGCCACCCCATGATCTCTGTCCCCAGGACCCTGGCCAGCCCCAGCTGTGTCACTGCTGGACTGTGAGCCTGTCCCAGCCCTGCCCGGTGCCAGGGGTGTAAATCACAGCCCCAGTGACATTTCCACCAGGGAAACCACGGTGACTAATCACCCTTTTAGGATGACTAATGCCCCTGATTTCCCTGCGTTAATAACTGTGCCAAGCAGGACGGGGAGGGGAAGGATGCGAGGTCACAGCCGAGGAGTGCGCGGGAAGGGTTTAACCCCTTGTGCTCGGGCTCGGGGGCTGAAGGAGCACCCCCAGAGGGCCGGGCCAGGCCCCCTGCCGGGCTGCCGGTGAGCTGTGCCCTTACCTGCCAGAAGCACAGGTGGCTGTCAGAGCTGGAGTAGGTGGCCAGGTAGCGCCCGTCGGGGGCGAAGGCCACGGCCGTCACCGGGCCCTTGTGCCCGTGGATGGTCTGCAACAGGGAGGCAGGGCTGGATGGCACCCCGAAACAGCAGCACCCCGAAACAGCAGCACCCCGAAACAGCAGCACCCAGAAACAGCAGCACCCAAAACCAGCAGCACCCAAAACAACAGCAGCACCCAGAAACAGCACCCCAAAAACAGCACCCCAAAAACAACAGCACCCCGAAACAGCAGCACCCCAAAAACAGCAGCAGCACCCAGAAACAGCACCCCAAAAACAACAGCAGCACCCTGAAACAGCAGCACCCAGAAACAGCACCCCAAAAACAACAGCAGCACCCAGAAACAGCACCCCAAAAACAGCAGCACCCCAAAAACAACAGCACCCAGAAACAGCAGCACCCCAGAAACAGCAGCACCCCAAAAACAGCAGCACCCCAAAACAACAGCAGCACCCCAAAAACAGCACCCCAAAACAGCAGCACCCGAAACAGCAGCACCCCAAAAACAACAGCAGCACCCCAGAAACAGCAGCACCCCAAAAACAGCACCCCAAAAACAACAGCAGCACCCAGAAACAGCACCCCAAAACCAACAGCAGCACCCCAAAACCAGCACCCAAACCCAGCAGCCTCCCCCCAGCAGCACCCCCAAAACACAGCATCCCCAAAACCAGCAGCACCCCAAAAACCAGCACCCAAACCCAAGAGCTCCTCCCCCCAGCAGCACCCCAAAAGGAGCCAAAGGCACAAATGTGTGCTGAAGCCAAGGTGGCATTTTCTCCATCCTGCCCTCCCCAGTGCTCAAACCCTGCTCAGGGTGCACCTGGAATACTCTGAGACACTCAAACCCATGAAACATTCATCTGCTCCCAGTGAACCCCAAGTGTCTCCAGTGGGACCCCCACAGTGAATGGGCTGATCCCCACCCCACTGACAAGCAGGGAATACTTTCAATTAATGAAATCTATTTAGGGAGACAAAAGGCAAATCAATAGGAGCAGCACACTCGCTGCTGTTTTTACTCCTGGAGTAAGAACACACCCTGCAGGGAATTTGGTGGTTTTTTTGCTTTGTTATTTAAGGCAGTGCTGCTCTAATTGATGCTAATCCTTTGCAGGCAGCATTTCCATGGAAAAAAAATCCAGATTCACTCCAGCTACTCCACAACTAACCCCAAGTGTGTGGCAAAGTCTCATTTCACTCACATTCCACTAAAAGAGAAGCAAAACCTCCACACTGGATCAATTTTATATTAATAAATGTGCATTTTAAATTGATGATGGCCTCCTGGAGACACTCACTGATATCTGATCCCCTTTTTTATCTGGGATTTGTCACTCCAGACTCCAGGGGTGCCTCCAATGGAAGGGAGAGCAGAGCAGGGAACCCCAGCTCCAAGGGAAAGCATCCAGGGATGACTGGCACCTAAAATCTCAATTGACTTGTTGGATTTTTCCTGGCTGGAAAGCCATGGATAAAAGAAAATAAAAACGTTCTCAATCCCTGCTGTAGGGAATCCCTGTTAACTCACACTTGCAGCAGCTTCCATCATTTCATTTCATTTCATTTCATTTCATTTCATTTCATTTCATCAGGAAATGGTGGGACTCCCCTCCCTGGAAGAGCTTTGTGCCCCCAGTCAGGGCTGGGTCAGGAATGGGGAATTTGGGATTGCCCTGCAGCTCTGCCTGGTGGGATCAGCTCCAGGAACAATTCATCCCAAATGGAATATTAAATCCTGCCCTGCCTTCCACACCAATCCAACTTTGGAATAAAACCAGCCCTGCCCAATGCAGTTAATGCTCAGATTGCTGGGATTTTAATTCTGGGCCAAACATGATCGATTCCAGGCCAGGCTTACAAGTGGATTTTGCTTTGAAATCAACCCAAAAGAACTTTGGCTTCTCTTTAATCTTCTGCTGCAAATGGCCCAGGTTTTGGGTACAAGAAATTCCATGTATTTCTGAAATGCAGCTCTAAATATTAATGATGAATCCCAAGGTGTGATCAATAAAAATGGAATATTTCACACTCTCTCCTTACAGACCCAAATGTGCTCCTAAAGGAAAAGAAGATAATTAAATGACCTGCACTGAGGAATTAATTAGGGGATTTTTGGGCCAGACTCTGGCACTCAGCAAGGATTTACCAGGGAAAATATTCAGATTTTCCATCATGCCAAAATCAACTGTCAGGTGTCCTAAAATTGAGTTACCTGCAATCTCTCCAGTCTGACTTTAGTGTTTAATTTGATAGAAAATTCCATTTTATAGCACCAGTATTTTCCTGTGTTACTGCACCTTTAAGTGCAGGGTTTTTCACTCTGTGTTGATAATTAGGAATCTTGCAGAAAACATTAATAATTTTCTTGCATTTAATATTATTCCAGTGATTAATTGGGCAAACAGAGTTTGTGCTCAACGACACCTTAATCCTGTGGCCTAATCCTTTTAATATGGTTAGAAATTAATTACAGCTCTAATTATTAATCCAAGTGGTGCTCCAAATCCTCTTCTTTTTGGGAGCCAGCAATTCCCATTTATCCAGGCAGGAATTCCCATTTATCCAGGCAGGAATTCCCATTTACCCAGGCAGGAATTCCCATTTATCCAGGCAGCAATTCCCATTTACCCAGGCAGGAATTCCCATTTATCCAGGCAGCAATTCCCATTTACCCAGGCAGGAATTCCCATTTATCCAGGCAGCAATTCCCATTTACCCAGGCAGGAATTCCCATTTACCCAGGCAGCAATTCCCATTTACCCAGGCAGGAATTCCCATTTATCCAGGCAGCAATTCCCATTTACCCAGGCAGGAATTCCCATTTATCCAGGCAGCAATTCCCATTTACCCAGGCAGGAATTCCCATTTACCCAGGCAGCAATTCCCATTTATCCAGGCAGGAATTCCCATTTACCCAGGCAGCAGTTCCCATTTATCCAGGCAGCAATTCCCATTTACCCAGGCAGCAATTCCCATTTATCCAGGCAGCAATTCCCATTTACCCAGGCAGGAATTCCCATTTACCCAGGCAGGAAATCCCATTTATTGAACCCCAGCAGTCTCACCTGGCACTTTAGGACAGGATTTAACCCTCACCTGGCACATTTAGGACAGGATTTAACCCTCACCTGGCAGTTCAGGACAGGATTTAACCCTCACCTGGCACTTGCCCGTGCGGATGTCGTACAGCGCCACGCTGCCCTGGCGCTTTTGGGGCAGGACTGGAGCTCACCTGGCAGTTTTGGGGCAGGACTGGAGCTCACCTGGCAGTTTTGGGCAGGATTTAACCCTCACCTGGCAGTTTAGGGGCAGGACTGACCCCAGCAGTCTCACCTGGCACTTGCCCGTGCGGATGTCGTACAGCGCCACGCTGCCCTGGCGCGCTCCCACGGCGATGCGGTGACTGCGCTCGTAGTAACTCACCATGTAGAACCTTCATTCAATCATTGACAACAGCACTCGTTAACAACAGCATTAATAACAGCACTCATTAACAACAGCACTCATTAATAACAGCATTAATAACAGCATTCATTAACAACAGCATCCATTAATAACAGCATCCATTAACACCAGCATTCACTCAGGGCTGCAAAGGAGGGTGAGCCAAAATCCTGCTCCTGCAGCTTCAGCACAAAAACACCTGAGGGCTGATGTGGTGCCATGGGGTCTGATCAGATTGATCTGATTGATTGATTGATTGATTGATTTGGGAATGCAGGACAACCAGCACACCCCTGGATGGGATCTGATCAGATTGATCTGATTGATTGATTGATTTGGGAATGCAGGATAACCAGCACACCCCTGGATGGGATCTGATCAGATTGATCTGATTGATTGATTGATTTGGGAATGCAGGATAACCAGCACACCCCTGGATGGGATCTGATCAGATTGATCTGATTGATTGATTGATTTGGGAATGCAGGATAACCAGCACACCCCTGGATGGGATCTGATCAGATTGATCTGATTGATTGATTGATTTGGGAATGCAGGACAACCAGCACACCCCTGGATGGGATCTGATCAGATTGATCTATCCCTTGGGCTGGGTGCTGGATCATTTTTACACTGCTGTAACCAGGAAATATCACCAGTAATTGCAGGGAATTTTAAAATACCATAATTGCCATAAATATATCCAGGACTAGGGAGACTGGGCACTAATTCCCATTTATCCCTCCCTTCATGGTCTAAGGAAAGCCACTTAAAGCACCAGGAAGGAGGAAGAGCATCTCCATCAGTATCCAACCTGTTCTTGAAGCTGTTCAATATTTTAATAGGTTATTAAATGAAAATGTAATGGCTGACAGGTGATTATTTGAATTTATTGGTTGGACCAGTGTAAGAGGATCACTGGGATATTTATCCACGTTTAAAGGTTCTGGAAATGCTCCCAATTTATAAATCACCTTTTACTTTGCTGTGTCACCTGCTTCACTGTGAATGAGGCAATGGATCCCATCACTCAGTATTCCCAGAGAAGAGCTCACCTGCAGATGGCTGGGAAACATTCCTGCAGACCCTTTTTCTTCACCAAAGATCCTTCCAGGCAGTACATGATGATGTCCATCACCTGGAAAATGAAAATTACAGAATCCAGAGTATCAAGCTGTGCTTTATGTTCCAGAATTCAAGTTCTGAACCCCTCCCAGCAGACCAGGTTGTTCCAAGCTGTGTCCAGCCTGCCTTTGCTGAGGATATTGTTCCCAGCAACATGCAATTTAAAGGTGGAGGAATGAACTTGGGATAAAGCAAGTGCACATGTGAGAGGAATGTTGGATTTGTCTTTATTGGTAGATAAAACAAACAATGGGAAGGATTTCCCTGGTTGATGAATGGAAATAAAAGATCTTTGCCTTTACAAGCAAATGCAGGTTTGCTGAGACATGAGATTGGATGTTGAAATTGAAACAATGGGGGAACCATAAGAATTAAAGACTGAAAGGGAGGGGTGTGCATTAGAGGGAATCTCAGGTGTTTGGGCAGCCTGTGCCTCTCAAGTACCTCAGGCAGTGGGGAGAGAGAGGGAAACTGGGATAGAGGGAGGCTGTGTCCCCCAAAAATCTGAGAGACCCCACGGCCTCTCCTTTACTGGGATGAAGCAGCAGGACTCCTGTGGCTCCTTCTTGGACACAAAGCCCTGCTGTCTGTGGGTGGACTGTCATGGCAGCAGGGAGAGCAGCTGCAGAGCAGAGGCCTCACCTCCACCAGCAGCTCCACCACGTCCGTGGGCATCTTGTCAATGAGGATCTCGATGACACGCAGCACCTCGGCCTTGGCGCGCGCCAGGGCGCTGGTGTGGATGCTCTGCTGGGACTGGGAGTTGGCAGCCAGGGCCGTGTGCCTGTGCACCTGGGGGACAGGAGGGACACAGGGGTGACACCAGGAACACCAGGGACATGGGAGTGACACCAGGACCCCCAGAGCCGCCCCCCGTGCCCCCTCACCTCCTTGGCGATGGTGGTGATGAAGGCGGGCGGGCGCGCCGTGGCGATCAGCGCCAGCGCGTGGCGAGCCGAGCGAGCCGAGTCGGCGGCGGGGCTCAGCGGCAGCCCCATTGTGATGCTAAAGCGGCCACAGAGGAACAGAGCGGCACATTAGGAGCAGTTGGAGAGTCAGCTCGGGCTCAGAGCGGCCCGAGCGCCGCCAGGGTGCGCCAGCCCCGGCCCCAGACCGAGCGACTACCCGCGGAGACTGAACAGCACGTGCATCTGCCAACAGGCCTTGTTAACAAATTCTGTTCGTGCTGAACGCAGATCGCCCCACGGAGCCCTGGCTTTGCTCTGTGACAGTGCTTGAAGCAGCCTGAAAAAGCCCCTGGCCACAGGAACTCTTTAATTCAAGGCTTTGACTCGCTGTGACAAGATAAAAGCAATAAGGCCCTAAGTACCTGGTAACTGCAAAAATAAAATTTCTATCCGAAACCTCCCCGAATGTAGAAACGTGGAATGACAGGCTGGGCTGGGCTGGAAGGGGTTTTCAGGATCTGCTATTCCACACCTTCCTCTCTGCCTGGCTGCTCCAAGCTGGCCTTGAACCTTCCAGGCATGGGCTAGCTGTGGCACCCCTGGGCTAGCTGTGGTACCCATGGGCTAGCTGTGGCACCCCATGGGCTAGCTGTGGTACCCCTGGGCTAGCTGTGGTACCCATGGGCTAGCTGTGGTACCCCTGGGCTAGCTGTGGTACCCCTGGGCTATCAGAGGTACCCCTGGGCTAGCTGTGGTACCCATGGGCTAGCTGTGGTACCCCTGGGCTAGCTGTGGTACCCATGGGCTAGCTGTGGCACCCATGGGCTAGCTGTGGCACCCATGGGCTAGCTGTGGTACCCATGGGCTAGCTGTGGTACCCCTGGGCTAGCTGTGGTACCCATGGGCTAGCTGTGGTACCCCTGGGCTAGCTGTGGTACCCATGGGCTAGCTGTGGTACCCCTGGGCTAGCTGTGGTACCCCTGGGCTAGCTGTGGTACCCCCATGGGCTAGCTGTGGCACCCCATGGGCTAGCTGTGGCACCCTGGGCTAGCTGTGGCACCCCATGGGGCTAGCTGTGGTACCCCTGGGCTAGCTGTGGCACCCCATGGGCTAGCTGTGGTACCCCATGGGCTAGCTGTGGTACCCCATGGGCTAGCTGTGGCACCCCACTTGGGCTAGCTGTGGTACCCCATGGGCTAGCTGTGGCACCCCATGGGCTAGCTGTGGTACCCACGGGCTAGCTGTGGCACCCATGGGCTAGCTGTGGTACCCATGGGCTAGCTGTGGTACCCCTGGGCTAGCTGTGGTACCCATGGGCTAGCTGTGGCACCCATGGGCTAGCTGTGGTACCCATGGGCTATCAGAGGTACCCATGGGCTAGCTGTGGCACCCCTGGGCTAGCTGTGGCACCCATGGGCTAGCTGTGGCACCCATGGGCTAGCTGTGGTACCCATGGGCTAGCTGTGGCACCCCTGGGCTAGCTGTGGTACCCATGGGCTATCAGAGGCACCCATGGGCTATCAGCAGCCCCCATTTGGGCTATCAGAGGCACCCACCTGGCCAGCTGTCTCTCAGCATCAGCACACAGCTCCAGCAGCCCCATGAGCACGGCTGACACGTCCATGCAGGGCTATGAGCAGCCCCTGGGCTATCAGAGCCCCCATTTGGGCTATCAGAGGCACCCACCTGGCCAGCTGTCTCTCAGCATCAGCACACAGCTCCAGCAGCCCCATGAGCACGGCTGACACGTCCATGTAGGGCTATGAGCAGCCCCTGGGCTATCAGAGGTATCCCTGGGCTATCAGAGGTATCCCTGGGCTATCAGAGCCCCCATTGGGCTATCAGAGGCACCCACCTGGCCAGCTGTCTCTCAGCATCAGCACACAGCTCCAGCAGCCCCATGAGCACGGCTGACACGTCCATGTAGGGCTCCCAGACGGTGAAGCCGCGGCCGATGAGGTCGATGGCGGTTCTGCGGATGGTGCTGTGCGCCGGCAGCCGCGCGCTGGCCGGCTGCAGCAGCAGGAACGTCAGCGCCTTGCCTGGGGCAGGGACAGGGACAGGGACAGGACAGAGAGTCAGGGAACTGCACCTAGAGCTGCACCTAGAGCTGCACCCACAGCTGTACCCATGGCTGCAGCAGCAGGAACGTCAGAGCCTTGCCTGGGGCAGGGACAGGACAGAGAGTCAGGGAAATGCATCTAGAGCTGCACCCACAGCTGTACCCACAGCTGTACCCACAGCTGTACCCACAGCTGCAGCAGCAGGAACGTCAGCGCCTTGCCTGGGACAGGGACAGGACAGAGAGTCAGGGAGCTGCACCTAGAGCTGCACCTAGAGCTGCACCCACAGCTGCAGCAGCAGGAACGTCAGCGCCTTGCCTGGGGCAGGGACAGGGACAGGACAGAGAGTCAGGGACATGCATCTACAACTGCACCTAGAGCTGCACCTAGAGCTGCACCTAGAGCTGCAGCAGCAGGAACGTCAGAGCCTTGCCTGGGACAGACAGGACAGAGAGTCAGGGAACTGCACCTAGAGCTGCACCTAGAGCTGCACCTAGAGCTGCAGCAGCAGGTACGTCAGAGCCTTGCCTGGGGCAGACAGGACAGGAAATGCACCTAGAGCTGCACCCAGAGCTGCACCCACAGCTGCAGGAACATCAGAGCCTTGCCTGGGGACAGTGAGCCTGGTCAGGGAACTGCACCTGCAGCAGGGCTGGAGGGACCCCAAATCCAGCCAGTGCCACCCCAACAATGCCTCAGCCACCAGCCCAGGCTGCTCCAACCCCCAAAACCTGGGCACCCTCACTGCTGCTCCCAAACACAAACCTGGGCACCCTCACTGCTGCTCCCAAACACAAACCTGGGCACCCTCACTGCTGCTCCCAAACACAAACCTGGGCACCCCTCACTGCTGCTCCCAAACACAAACCTGGGCACCCTCTGTGCCACTGCTGCTCCCAAACACAAACCTGGCATCTCTGTGCCACTGCTGCCCCCAAACACAAACCTGGGCACCCTCACTGCTGCTCCCAAACACAAACCTGGGCACCCTCACTGCTGCTCCCAAACACAAACCTGGGCACCCTCACTGCTGCTCCCAAAACACAAACCTGGCACCCTCACTGCTGCTCCCCAAAACACAAACCTGGCATCTCTGTGCCACTGCTGCTCCCAAACACAAACCTGGCACCCTCACTGCTGCTCCCCAAACACAAACCTGGCATCTCTGTGCCACTGCTGCTCCCAAACACAAACCCTGGCACCCTCACTGCTGCTCCCAAACACAAACCTGGCACCCTCACTGCTGCTCCCAAACACGAACCTGGGCACCCTCACTGCTGCTCCCAAACACAAACCTGGCATCTCTGTGCCACTGCTGCTCCCAAACACAAACCTGGGCACCCTCACTGCTGCTCCCAAACACAAACCTGGCATCTCTGTGCCACTGCTGCTCCCAAACACAAACCTGGGCACCTCACTGCCCCCAAACACAAACCTGGCATCTCTGTGCCACTGCTGCTCCCAAACACAAACCTGGCATCTCTGTGCCACTGCTGCTCCCAAACACAAACCTGGGCACCCTCACTGCTGCCCCCAAACACAAACCTGGCATCTCTGTGCCACTGCTGCTCCCAAACACAAACCTGGGCACCCTCACTGCTGCTCCCAAACACAAACCTGGCATCTCTGTGCCACTGCTGCTCCCAAACACAAACCTGGGCACCACTGCTGCTCCCAAACACAAACCTGGCATCTCTGTGCCACTGCTGCTCCCAAACACAAACCTGGGCACCCTCACTGCTGCTCCCAAACACAAACCTGGGCACCCTCACTGCTGCTCCCAAACACAAACCTGGGCACCCTCACTGCTGCTCCCAAACACAAACCTGGCATCTCTGTGCCACTGCTGCTCCCAAACACAAACCTGGGCACCCTCACTGCTGCTCCCAAACACAAACCTGGCATCTCTGTGCCACTGCTGCTCCCAAACACAAACCTGGCACCCTCACTGCTGCTCCCAAACACAAACCTGGCATCTCTGTGCCACTGCTGCTCCCAAACACAGAATCTTCACTGCATAATAAACAGCAATAAATAGATTGGGGGACAAACAGGAGCAGTGGATGTGCCTCATTAAGAGGGGAGAGAAACACCCCAAACAACTTCACCCATCCTGATCCAGGTTCTGCACGTTGTGGAAATAGATAATACTTCATTAAATGTATGAAATTGTTAAAGGCTAAATAAAATTGGTGTAAGAAATGACATGAACATTTCAGTTAGAGCCTGCTTTAAACAGAAGTAATTATGCACACACAAATGGAGGAGGGCTGAACCAGGCAATTGCTCCTTATCTCCCCATCATTATTTATTACCCCTCACTGCTGTTTCTTGTGGGAAAGATAATTACTGATTTTATCAGCCTTTTCTTCAACTGCCCTCAACAAGTTGTTTGTTTTGTTTATTAAACAAGCCTGGGGAAAGCCAACATCTGATTCACACCCAAAAATCTCCATCCCAAAACTCCTTCTGAGGCTCATTTGGTGCCTCAAAACCAAAATCGTATTAAAAAGTGCCTCCTTGAGCATGAAATAAAATGAAATAAAATGAAATTAAATGAATATTCCCACTTTTCCTGGCTGACCCCACATCTTTGTTCCAAGCAGTGCCTGGGCTCAAAGGCAGGAATGAATATTGACAAAAACATCCCTGTGCTAATGACTTGTTCGTTAGGGCAATAAACATGTCACATTAGAGTCAGCCCAGCAATCAGCTAATTACCCTGCAGAAGCTCAGCAGGGATATTCTGGGATATCTGCTGCTTGCCATTCATATTCTGGGGGCAGGAATGCAGGTGTGGCTCCTGCAGCCAGCACTGCTCAAATGTTATTGTATTATTTTATAATTGATCATTTTGTCCCAGCTGTTTCATCCTGCATTGCCACACTGGCTCCCTGCAGCACTTTATTAGCCCAGATGTGCCCAGATGCTGAAATTCATCATTTCTTTTCACCCCCTGGATTCCCAAAATGTCTTTCCTGGTGGAATCTCTGTGAGCACAGGGCTCCAGGCTGCCTTGTTATCCCCAGCTTGCCAATGGATTTTCAAAAATGAAATTATTTGCTGGGGAAAATCAATAGCCCAGGCAGGAATGAGACACTGCAAACTCTGATCAAGATCCAACTAAATCCAAATGATGGACTCCAAGAACAGGATTTAACTTGATTGGGATCCTTTCTGGGTGATTTTTTTTCCCTGATTGTCCATAGAGGGACAGAAATTTGGGTTAAAATTCCACATCCCTTCATCTCTTTCTGCTCCTGGCCCAGTGAATTTTTAATCTTTTATTTTTATTCCAGATCTTCTCTCAGGTATCAAATCAAGATATTTCCAGGCTTAAATTACAAATTACTTTTTTTTTCCATAATGATGATCAGAAATTTTTTTTTTCCCAATTACAATCACCTTCTATCTGGAATTGCTCCAGGCCAGGTTGGGCAGGGCTTGGAGCAGCAAAAGGGGATAAAAAAATCAACCCCAAATCCAACAAGTGCTCTCTTCACCTGGGAGGAGAACAAAGCATGGCACAATTCCAGCAGCACCAAAACTTTGGCAACCTCTTCCTGCACTGTTGGAACCCACAAAGCAAAAAAGCTTTTTTTTAAAAACTTGCTGTTTTCTGGCACTGACCCCCAGGAGAAGAAGGCTTTGAAATTTGAGTGATGGAGTTAAAGCCAAGGGTGCAGTTAAACAGAAATGTGTGATTTCACATGGTGAAGGGTTTGGAATTTGAGGTTTTTAGAACACAGTAATAGGTATGGGACAAAATAGAGGTTCTTGGGTGCTGCCTTTTCTGTCTTCTCCCTAATTTCAGGTAGGAGTTTTGGGTTGAATAATTAGTTCTGCACTGCAGGTCACATGTGTTTGGTTATTAAAAAAAAGTATCAAAAATACAGGTGTCATTTATCTAAAAGACCTTGTACCTACCTAAATCCAGCTCCTTTTTACTCACACAGAACCCTCTGCACTTTAGCTAAGACTTAATAAACAACCAAGCCCAAACCAAAAATCCATCTCTTTGCTGTTTCTAATCCTAACCCCAGGTCACAGCAGGAACTAAACCCAAACCAGGAATGAAGCAGTGCAAGGAACCCATCATGCCCAAGTGGTTGGGTTGGTGTGGAGAAATGGGTGCAAAAATTCAGCATCTGTTGCATCCAGGTGGGACAGTGACCCTTCTCTGATATTATCTGATATTATCTGCTAATGGCCATCTTTAAATCTTCCCACAGCCCACCCTCCCTGCAGCAGGTATCTCCTGTCAATGGCCACCGGGTCCCAGGGCATGGCTGATAAAATTCCATCATCCCACTGGGAGATGCTCCAGCCAGGGCAGGAGCCAAGCCTTTCCTACCCAGATAAAAACTGAGATTTTGGTCTTTCCACTGGATCCCAGAGGAACACCAGACCTTTCCACATCATCCCTGGAGCTTCAGAGGAAAACTGTGCCCACATCTGGCACTGCAGGAGGGATGCAGCCACCATTGAACGGGACTGTGCCAACACCCTGACTGATGTTTCCTTGTCCAAAATCCCATTTCCCACCAAGCCAAACCCAAACCCCACCATTCCTGGAATCCCAAATTCCTGAAACCCCAAGATCCCAGAAAACTGCCAAAATCCCATTTTTCCAAAATCTCAGGATCCCAAAAATCACGAAATCCTGAGATTTTTGAAGGTTGATTTTTAACCATAACCTCTCCCGAAATCCCATTTCCCACCAACCCCACAATTTCCATAACTTCTTGGATTCTGACTGGCAGTGCTCTGGGACTGTTCTCTGCAATACTGCATTGCTATTTGAATTTTCCTGGTGAGGAACTGTGCCCTTGCCTGAGAGCCCCTTGACGGGGGGCAGACCTCCGCGGGCAGACAGGTGTCTCACAGCAGCACACCCAGCCCCTGGTGCCCTCCCCAGCAGCAGGGCACTCACAGGTGTGCCTGGCCAGGGAGTAGTTGGAGCCCCCCGAGGTGAGGCCGAAGCCCTCGGGGATCTGGCTGGAGCTGCGGGCCCTGCTCAGGAGCTTGGGGGGCTCGATCTCCGCGCCGAACTCGGCGCCGATGACGCCCAGCAGCACGATGGCCGTGGCCTGCTTGCGGCGCTCCTCGTAGGACGGGGACAGCTTCTTGGGCTGGGCCAGCCCTGCCAGGCAGCCTGCAGGGGACAGAGAGAGACCCCAGAGGGGCTGGGAACGCTGCCAAGGGCCAAACCTGGAGCTGGCTTCTGGAGAAATGCGACACGCGGAGCATCGCCCGCGCTGGCGCGACCGCACATGGGGAAAATTCCACTCACCCCAAAATCCTCCCCACCAGCCCCAGTGTCCCTGCCAGCCACTCGTGGGGACCAAAAACCTCCCTGATTGCCAGGTGTGTTTGCTCAGTGTGGAATTCTGTGTCATTTTTGGATTGCTTCATGTTTGCTTTAAATCAGCAAACTGCAATTTTTATTAATTTGCAATGATGGTTTTTTTCAGGATAAGTTCTTGGCATTATGTATAATGTAAAATCATCTTTTTGCTGTAGGATCCATCAGCTTCCTATGAAATTTTAGGATAACATTACACACCATTAAACAAACTGGTATTTTCATATAGTAAAATGTCACCTATTGGAATTTTAACAATGGGACAAAACCCACTGATGAATACTCCAAAACCCAAATTATAAATTTGTATATAAATAATAATTTGTATATATTTGAATATAAAAGTGAAATATGTGTCCTTAGTTTAATGTAGATTATGAATGCCACTAAGCAGAATTTTTTTTATTGGGAGTAAAATCCCAAAACCTTAGAAGAAATGATTGGAACAAAACCAAAAACCATAGTCATTTATGCTGACAAATGAAATCCATTCTTACCTAGATTAATTTCGAGCATCCTGAGAAATTGCCCATTTTTCATGCTAAAAAATAAGGAAGTGTAATCCTTCCCAAGAGCTGTTTGCTGAGGAGGCATCACCTGACATGGGCTGGGACTGGGGGATTAATGAATTGGGGATTAAATGTCTCTGGTAATGACACCCACAGGCTCCACAGCAACATCAGGAAGGAAACCAGATTTTAGGAGCTGTGCTCAGCCAAAAAGGGAGAGAAAAACAAGGGAAAGCTTAACAATGGGAAGGGAGGGAAAAAGGGAAAAAATCAATAGGAAGTGCCTGTGCAGGAAGAAGGATGAACCAGGCTGGAACAAAGCAGGGAGGGCACAGCTGGAACTGCCCAGCAGCTGTGTGCCCTCAACATGTGTCCCACTGGTGCCAGCCCAGGGACATGGCAAGGCAGGGCTGCCTGCTGGGCTGGGCACAGCCCTGGCTCTGCTGGCTTTGGGGGCAAAAATCTGCTTAGAGGGGGATGCAGACTCCTCAATACTTGATTTTAGGGGAAAAATCTGCTTAGAGGGGGATGCAAACTCCTCAATACTTGATTTAAAGGGTAAAAAACCTGCTTAAATAGAGGGGGATGCAAAATTCTTAATACTTGATTTTAGGGGAGATAAAAATCTGCTTAAATAGAGGGGGATGCAAACTCCTCAATACTTGATTTTAGGGGAAAAATCTGCTTAAATAGAGGGAGATGCAAACTCCTCAATACTTGATTTTAGGGGAAAAATCTGCTTAAATAGAGGGGGATGCAAACTCAATAATACTTGATTTTAGGGAGATAAAATCTGCTTAAATAGAGGGGGATGCAAACTCAATAATACTTGATTTTAGGGAGATAAAATCTGCTTAAATAGAGGGGGATGCAAACTCCTCAATACTTGATTTTAGGGGGAAAAATCTGCTTAAAATAGAGGGGGATACAAACTCCTCAATACTTGATTTTAGGGAAATAAAATCTGCTTAAATAGAGGGGGGATGCAAACTCCTCAATAGTTGATTTTAGGGGAAAAATCTGCTTAAATAGAGGGGGATATAAACTCTTCAATATTTGATTTGTTTTAGGTATTTTTTTGGTTTTGCTTTCCTGCCACGGGTCAGGCTGCACAGCTAATGGGACCCAGCTCCTGTTAATTGGCTTTGCACGCTTGGGGGGGGGAAATTAATTTCAGCCCAGCTTAAAATAAAAGGATTAAAGCTGCAGTAAGTTCTCCAGGTTTAACCTGGCACAGGAATGCATGGATTTGGGTTAAGGAGGTTTTAGGAGAGGGGCACTCTGGATTTGGCAGCAGGTGCAAGATGGGCACAGAGCCAGGAATCAGTCCAAAAATCCAACCCCCAGGGGGCCTGAAAATCCCTGGGAATTCCCCCATCAGCTCAGCACTGCAGAAAGCAACACCTGGAAATACAGAAATGCTGCAAATGGAGATTCCAAATGGAGGAATTACCTGCTCAACACACACAGGGCATTGAGGACTCTCTCCAAATAATTCAGAAGTGGAAATATTAACTAGGAAGCCCAGTGGCAGTGAGCACATGGAAAATAGAGCAGGGAAATGTTTCATGAACTCCTGGATTGCTCAGCAGTGGGGCCATTCCTACACCCACAGCTCCCTCAGCTGGCCCAGCACAGAAGGGAGCTGAGGAATTTTCCAAGAGGAATTTTGGGAATTTCTCCCTGACTCCCCACCCTGCAGATGTGGGACCTGCCCAAGAGCAGCAGCAAAAGCACCTGAGTGCCAGAACAGGTGGGGTTGTGTTTGCTGCTGACCCCAAAGGGTTAAACTGCCATTTCCTCCCCAGATTCAGAGCCAGGAGTGCTCCAAATCCCCCCCAGGGAGCTCAGACCTGGACAATTCCCAGTTTTCCTCATGCTCCCTAAAAGCTCCACTCCTGGATTTGGGGAATTTTGGGTTGCCCTGGGATCATGGAATGTGCTGGAAGGGATTTTTATCAATTAAAGCAATTTGAATTGCTTTTACTCTTCAGTTCCTTGCAATATTCCAAACTGCATTCAAATTCCTTGCATCATCCCAAATGGGAAATCCAGATTGGGATTTGTTTTACTGAGAGATCTGGAATCCAGCAAGGAAATTTAATTGATTATTAAATCCTGTTCAAAACATTATCTCTGCTATAATAACTCAGTGCCAGCTAGTCACTTCTAATAAAATCAGTGCTCTGGAATACCTGGAATTCTAATTGGGAATAATCTCAAGGCAGAGCTCTTTAAGTTGCCATGCATTATCAGAAATTCCAATGGAATTTCTTTCATGTGCTTTTCAGCACCTTTATCCAGGTTTGAAAGCATCAGAATTTCCCTCAGAGGGATGATAATCCCAGTTTTTAAAGGATCTGTTAATTGCTAATAGGATCTCAGTATAAAGAGCTTTTAGAGCAATGATCTTTAACACTTAAATCAACTGCATTTGAACTTTAGTGACAACTTCCCAACAGGATCACTTGGAGCAAATAGGGATGAGCAAGATTTAATTACTTGGAACAAATAGGATGAGCAAGGCTTAACTTGGAGTAGTCACAGCCCAAATGCAAAAAAAGGAAAAAAACAAGCACTTTCCAGTACAATTAGGAAAAAAGGAGTATTTAAAACCCCTTCTCCTGAGCCATATTCCTTAAAAATTAATATTTTAAACCTCTTTTCCTGAGCCATATTCCTTAAAAATGAATATTTTAAACTCCCTTACCTGAGCCATATTCCTTAAAAATGAATATTTTAAACTCCCTTTTCCTGAGCCATATTCCTGTAAAAATGAATATTTTAAACTCCCTTACCTGAGCCATATTCCTTAAAAATGAATATTTTAAACCCCTTTACCTGAGCCATATTCCTGTAAAAAGGAATATTTTAAAGCCCTTTTCCTGAGCCATATTCCTGTAAAAAGAAGTATTTTAAACCTAATTCCCAAATTCTGAAACCAGGAGAATTTATACTCTGCTGTCCATGTGTGAGTTATTTAAACAAAAACATTTGTTCTGTTTTCAGTTACCCCAAAAAGCATTTCAGGCAATGAAAGGAGATTTGAGGACAGACCAAATTTTCTAAATAACCTCAGAAATGTTTAAAATATATGTATGAAGGATTTCCAATGAAACCATTAGACAATGCAGCTAAAATTTTTCCCTCTCCCTAAGTTGTGAGGTGTAAATATTCTGTTAAGAAATGATCTCCACGAGTGGAAGTTTTTAAATTGGAGAAGATCCTGCTGAGCATCACACACTAGCAACAAATATTTGTCTTAATGGGACGATCCCAAGCTGTCTCCAAATTGTGATTTTTCCCTCTGTTCTCCCAAGACAAGCCCCGCTGAAAACGCAGGTTTTGCAGCAGGAGAGATGACTGAAAGAACAGCATGAAGCACGGCAGAAGGGCTGGAGCTGTGCAGAGCTGCAGTGCACTAGCACAGAGCAGGTGGTGTCCTGGGGATGCTCACCTGCTGCAATGTCGTCATCCACCAGGTCGTGCTCCTCCTCCTGCACCTTGGCCTCTGCCCCTGAGGGCTCTGGGCTGCCAGAGGCGGCCTGCAGGGCTTCTGTGGTCACTCCAGCTGCAGGCAAGAGAGAGCAGCAAATCCCTTCAGCGCTGAGCTCCACACTGCAGCTGTTCCCCTCTAAACCAGCCATGGCTCACCCAAACCAAGGGAATTTAATGTTGTTGTTCAGAGGAACCCCTCCCAAAGCAGAACTCGGCACTGAATTGAATCTGCTGGACCCAAAACCTGTCTCATTTTTGCCTCCATATCAATATTTATTAATTTATCATTAATAATTTAGGTGTCAATATCAAATGGCAGAATTGGGAGGAGTGAAGGATGTGGGACAAGAGGAATATTTCCTTTTTCTGTTCTCCTCCCTCTGCTTTTACCAGAAAATGAGACTTTTTACAAATTCTTGTTCCCTTCAACTCCTCCAACTCTGCATCCTTCATTCCAAGAGTTTCAACACTTATCATATAAACCTGATCCAAATTTGCTGATTTGGACCCACTGGACAGATTTCCAGTGTGAGCTCAGAGAGACTCAGAACACACCCTCACATCTGGATGTCAGGTTGCCAGTCTGAGCTCAGGGAGACTCAGAACACACCCTCACATCTGGATGTCAGGTTGCCAGTCTGACTCAGAACACACCCTCACATCTGGATGTCAGGTTGCCAGTCTGAGCTCAGGGAGACTCAGAACACACCCTCACATCTGGATGTCAGGTTCCCAGTCTGACTCAGACTCAGAACACACCCTCACATCTGGATGTCAGGTTCCCAGTCTGACTCAGACTCAGAACACACCCTCACATCTGGATGTCAGGTTCCCAGTCTGACTCAGACTCAGAATACACCCTCACATCTGGATGTCAGGTTGCCAGTCTGACTCAGACTCAGAACACACCCTCACATCTGGATGTCAGGTTGCCAGTCTCAGAACACACCCTCACATCTGGATGTCAGGTTCCCAGTCTCAGAACACACCCTCACATCTGGATGTCAGGTTCCCAGTCTCAGAACACACCCTCACATCTGGATGTCAGGTTGCCAGTCTGACTCAGAGAACCTCAGAACAACATTCCCACAGAACCCCTGCATTCCATGAAGCTTTAGCACTGTGACCAGACACTAAATCCAGCTGGTGAATCATTTTTCAGGGGAACAAGGCCCATTGTCAGGAGATGGAGATGCCCTCCTGCAGGAACTCTGGGAATTCGGGCAGGCCTGGGGCAGCCTGCAGGAGCTGTTCAGAGCACTGGATGGATGCTGGGGCTGCCCAAGGCCTTCCCCCCGCTCCCCAGGGGCTGCTCCTTACGGGAGATGACGCTGTCCATGTACTGGGGCAGGTAGGGAGCCCAGGTGTCGATGGTTTCCTTGCGCCCCGCCTGCTCGATCCGGCGCAGCTCGGCCAGCAGCAGGGCCTGGGCTGCCTCCCGCACCTGCAGGGACAGGGCACAGCCCCAGGGGGCATAAACACACTGCCACAGCCATTCCAGGTCATTCCTCACTGGTTAAACTGGTTAGAAACTGGTTAAACTGGGCTTGCACCCCGATTTAGTGATACCACGTTACCCAGTTCATATCCCAGCAGCAGGGCCTGGGCTGCCTCCCGCACCTGCAGGGACAGGGCACAGCCCCAGGGGGCATAAACACACTGCCACAGCCATTCCAGGTCATTCCTCACTGGTTAAACTGGTTAGAAACTGGTTAAACTGGGCTTGCACCCCGATTCATTGATACCATGTTACCCAGTTCATATCCCAGCAGCAGGGCCTGGGTGCCTCCCGCACCTGCATGGACAGGACAGAGCCCCAGGGGTGATAAAAACACTGGCACAGCGATTTAACAACATTCCTCACTGGTTAAACTGGGCTTGCACCCCGATTCATTGATACCACGTTACCCAGTTCATATCCCAGCAGCAGGGCCTGGGCTGCCTCCTGCACCTGCAGGGACAGGACAGAGCCCCAGGGGTGACAAAAACACTGGCACAGCCACTAAATAACATCCCTCACTGGTTAAACTGGGGTTTCTAATTTATATTATTATTTATTATTATAATTTATTATTATTTATATTGGTATTATTTATACTGGTATTATTTAGTGGTTTAACCCCAGTTTTTACCCCAGTTAACCCGGGTTTAACCCCAGTTTTACCCCCAGTTAACCCCAGTTTTTAACCCCAGTTTTTACCCCAGTTAACCCGGGTTTAACCCCAGTTTTTACCCCACTTAAACCGGGGTTTAACCCCAGTTTTTACCCCAGTTAACCCGGGTTTAACCCCAGTTTTTACCCCCAGTTAACCCTGGGTTTAACCCCAGTTTTTACCCCCAGTTTTCACCCCAGTTAACCCCGGGTTTAACCCCAGTTTTTACCCCCAGTTAACCCGGGCTGAACCAGGAAATACTCCCGAATGGTGAATGGAAGCTGCAGGCTCTGTGCTGCAGAAGAAGCACGTGAGTCTCCAGGCCAAGGGAAGCACTGAGCTCACCTCCAGGCAGCGATCCTGCCAGCGCCGTGCCAGCATCTCCAGCAGAGGGGGCCTGAACTTCTCCAGCCCCAGCAGGTCTGGCAGCATCACACAGTGCATGGCAGCCAGCTGGCTCCAGCCTGGAAACACAGGGGTTAACTCAGCTCCAGCTCAGGGACACTCATTCCTGCTGCCATCCCACACAGCAAACCCAGAGCAGCCACCCCTTCTGTCCAGGTTTGGAGTTATTTAACTCTATTAAATGTATTATTAACTCTATTTAACTCTGTATTCTGGCTCCAGCCTGGAAACACAGGGGTTAACTCAGCTCCAGCTCAGGGACACTAATTTCTGTTCATATCCCACACAGCAGCCACAGCAAACCCAGAGCAGCCACCCCTTCTGTCTTTTCCACCTGAACCTTTATTTTAACACCCTTAATCCAGGTGCATTCCTACCACAGGTCTGCAGGTCAAAAGAGCTCAAAATCACAAGTGTTTTTGCACACTGTGTTAAGTCCCCCATATTATATTAAATATATACCAAATATTACATCCAGTATTATATTCAAATCTCCATCAACACCAAAACTCAGATTTAACTGTTGTGGTTTTTTTTTTGTGTTGGGAAGCCTACCCCAGGTACCCCGTGTTCAAAGAAGAATTCAAATAAAAATAACAATGAGAAAGGGTTTTAGCTGAAGTAAAGGACAAGTAGAAAAGTGAGGAAGGAATACCTTCATTGACTAAGAAACAGGAATGGAAAGCAGAAGTGTCAGAGTGCCCAGATTCCGTGCTGGAAGCAGCAGCAGGAGCAACTTGCAGAGGAAAGAAGAAATAAAAGAGAGAAAAAAAAAAAAAAGAGGGAAGTGAGGAGAGCAGCAGCAGAAAAACAGATTAGTATCACTGGAGAATGGAAAACAAGGAGGCTGTGGTGATCTCCAACTTAAATACTCAACTTAAAAATAATACTTGGCTTCAAAGTAAGATTCAACTCAAAGAGAATTCCAGGTTTTCCCAGAAGGAGAAGGCAGACATGCAGCTGCAGAGGAACATGAGAGAGGAGGAGAAACTGGGATGTTCTGAAAAGACCAGACACCTACATCCAGAGATTTGTTTCAAGGCAGGTGGGTTTGGTTTGACTTCATGCTTGACTGTAAATTAGAACCCCAGTTTTGGGTTCTTCTCATGCTTTTCCCAGATTTCCATGGATTTGGATTGCACTGTGCATCAAAGGCCCAAAAAATAACCCTTAATCAGCCCAAGGTGTCCAGAATGAATTCCTGAGGGCTAACTGGAATTTAACTGCATTTTAAATGCCCTCTAGGCAAAAAATGCAATCACAGAAATGCCTCAAAGGCTAAAGGGGCAGGACACAGATTCAGGCCTAAAGCTCCACTCCAGGGTTTTTTTGCCTGGTTTTGCTGGAGCTGCTCACTCTCCTCAATGGGAGCAGGACACAGATTCAGGCCTAAAGCTCCACTCCAGAGTTTTTGCCTGGTTTTGCTGGAGCTGCTCACTCTCCTCAATGGAAGCAGGACACAGATTCAGGCCTAAAAGCTCCACTCAGTTTTTGCCTGGTTTGCTGGAGCTGCTCACTCTCCTCAATGGAAGCAGGACACAGATTCAGGCCTAAAGCTCCACTCCAGTTTTTGCCTGGTTTTGCTGGAGCTGCTCACTCTCCTCAATGGGAGCAGGACACAGATTCAGGCCTAAAGCTCCACTCCAGAGTTTTTGCCTGGTTTTGCTGGAGCTGCTCACTCTCCTCAATGGGAGCAGGACACAGATTCAGGCCTAAAGCTCCACTCCAGTTTTTGCCTGGTTTTGCTGGAGTTGCTCACTCTCCTCAATGGAAGCAGGACACAGATTCAGGCCTAAAGCTCCACTCCAGTTTTTGCCTGGTTTTGCTGGAGTTGCTCACTCTCCTCAATGGGAGCAGGACACAGATTCAGGCCTAAAGCTCCACTCCAGGGTTTTTTGCCTGGTTTTGCTGGAGTTGCTCACTCTCCTCCAATGGGAGCAGGACACAGATTCAGGCCTAAAGCTCCACTCCAGGGTTTTTTTGCCTGGTTTTGCTGGAGTTGCTCGCTCTCTTCCAACGTGAGCAGCTCCAACCAGCCAAGGAGTGATGCTGGATCATTCCCACAGAGCCACTTTGGGATCAGTCTGCAGAGCCCTTAGCTCCAGGCTAAACCCTCCTCAAAGCCAGGAAGTTTGGGAGCACTTGAAACAGGCAAAAACTCCTTGTCATGGCAGAATCAGCATCCTGTATCGATTCTCAGACAAATCCTAATCCCCAATAATTTCACTGAGATTAGCACTATGCTGCTTTCTCCTCCCAAGCCATCATTTTATCTGATAATGAGGTGTTAATTCAGTGTAAGGAGCTGCAGTAACAGGTTCTTACCTTGTTTGATTTGCCCCTGTGCTGCATGGCTGGACACTGGAGGGGGAGGCTTCACCTTGGCCATCTCAGGAGTGCCTGGCCTGGGAGGCCTGAACATGAAACATCCATCAGAGACATCAGCCCCAGCCCCAAGGGACAGTCCAACCCCAAACCCAGTGCTGAAGGAAAGGCTCTGTTGGAGTCAGTGAGTCAGGGAAAATCAGAGTGCAGGGACTGAACAGGTTTTAGGTGAGTTCTAGTGCTTTTAGTGAGTGAAAGGTTTCAAATGCCAGAGTAGCAGTGAGTGTTCTAATAAAGGCTGAAACATGCTGATATCTTCAATAGAGGCTCCAGGCCCACAGTTGTAGACAGGACTTAGACATAACAGAGTTACAGTAAGAATATTGCTAACATTTCTTAGGTAGAACAAGACAGAGTCCATATGCAGTTCTACATGTAACCTGGTGTGCTAGGAAACTGGAATTCTAATAGGTTAAGGAGTGGTGGAGAAACTGGAATTCTAATAGGTTAAGGAGTGGTGGAGAACCTGGAATTCTAACAGGTTAAGGAGTAATGTCTGAGTTTGCATCTTAGCTTGTTGGAAAACCCTATCTAAGGCTATGTATGGAGAGAGTTGTTGCTTTTAGGCATCTGCTCTTTGCCAGGTTTTTGCCTTGCTTACTGCTAGCTGCTTTGCCATTGCTTTTTGCTATTGCCTGTAGAGACTGATGTGCTTTGCAATAAGATGTGCTATGCAATAAATAGCCTTATGTGCTATGCAATAAGATGTGCTATGCAATAAATAACCTTACATGCTTTGTAATAAATGTGCTTTGCAATAACCTTATGTGCATTGCAATAAGATGTGCTTTGGTATAAGATGTGCTATGCAATAAATAACCTTACATGCTTTGTAATACATGTGCTTTGCAGTAAGCTGTGCTATGCAATAAGGTGTGCTATGCCATAAATAACCTTTCTGACTGTTAGCTGCTTGGCTTCTGTCAGATAAGCTGACGAAGCAGGAGCCAGGAGCTGTGCAGGGAGGTGCAGGAGCCGTGCAGGAGCCAGGAGCTGTGCAGGGAGGTGCAGGGGCCAGGAAGCTGAGCTGTGCAGGGAGGTGCAGGGGCAAGGAACTGAGCTGTGCAGGGAGGTGCAGGAGCCGTGCAGGGAGGTGCAGGGGCCAGGAGCTGAACTGTGCAGGGAGGTGCAGCAGCCAGGAGCTGTGCAGGGAGGTGCAGGAGCTGTGCAGGGAGGTGCAGGGGCAAGGAACTGAGCTGTGCAGGGAGGTGCAGGAGCCGTGCAGGGAGGTGCAGGGGCCAGGAGCTGAACTGTGCAGGGAGGTGCAGCAGCCAGGAGCTGTGCAGGGAGGTGCAGGAGCTGTGCAGGGAGGTGCAGGGGCCAGGAGCTGAGCTGTGCCGGGGGTGCAGGAGCTGTGCAGGAGCCAGGAGCTGTGCAGGGAGGTGCAGGGGCCAGGAGCTGAGCTGTGTAGGGAGGTGCAGGAGCTGTGCAGGAGCCGAGCCGTGCAGGGAGCTGCAGCAGCCAGGAGCCGTGCAGGAGCTGCAGCAGCCAGAAGCTGAGCTGTGCAGGGAGGTGCAGGAGCCATGCAGGGAGGTGCAGGGGCCAGGAGCTGAGCTGTGTAGGGAGGTGCAGGAGCTGTGCAGGAGCCGAGCCGTGCAGGGAGCTGCAGCAGCCAGGAGCCGTGCAGGGAGCTGCAGCAGCCAGAAGCTGAGCTGTGCAGGGAGGTGCAGGAGCCATGCAGGGAGGTGCAGGGGCCAGGAGCTGAGCTGTGCAGGGAGGTGCAGCAGCCAGGCAGGAGCCAGGAGCTGTGCAGGGAGGTGCAGGGGTCAGGAACTGTGCAGGAGCCAGGAGCCGTGTAGGGAGTGCAGCAGCCAGGAGCTGTGCAGGAGCCGAGCCGTGCAGGGAGGTGCAGCAGCCAGGAGCCGTGCAGGGAGCTGCAGCAGCCCAGAGCCCCAGACCCCCCCGGGGGGCGCAGTACCTGCTGGGACCCCTCTTCATGTGCTCCCCGATGAAGGTGGCGTTGCTCATGCTCATCAGCGTGTTGGCCAGCGAGATGACGGACAGCAGGTGCTGCGTGGTGACGGCGCGCGACACGCCGTACGTGCCCCTGCCCGGCCCCTCGGGCTGCCCCGGGCGCGGCGGCCGGTCGTAGCCCGGCAGCAGCAGCGACATGTGGCCGCCGCGGGACAGCAGGCCGAAGGAGACGGAGCAGTGCGGCCGCAGCATGCCCAGGCGCTGCAGGCACAGCTCGTCCAGCACGGCGTTCAGCCCCCAGGCGTGCAGGCACGACATGAACAGCTTGGCCGTGTCCATGGTCAGGTTGTACTCCAGCAGCGTCAGGGGCTTGGACTTGCTGGAGCGGTACTCGGGGTCTCCATCCTCCCGCCTCTGCCTGGCCGCCTCCTCGTCCTCGTCCTCGTCGTCCAGCAGGTGCTCCTTGATGTTCTCCTTGATGGTCTCCTTGACCTGCTGGAAGAGCACGGCCGCCCTCTTGCCCGCGAGGAAGGAGCTGCCCCTGTCGGAGCCGGCAGCAGCTTTCTGCAGGCTCTCGGGGGACACCAGGCCGGGGCTGGGCCGCGCCGCCTCCTCCGTCAGCAGCTGGATGATCAGCGCCTCCACGTCGAAGAACAGCACGTGGATGTCGGGGTCCGTCACGTTGGTCTTGATGGCCTGAACCATCAGGGAGTTGTGGGAGTACTTGGGCAGGTTCCCCTGGGGAACAACAGAGCAAACGGCAACTCCCATCAGGGTGACAAGTTTGAAACGCCACAAACCACAGAAATGCCATTTACAGATGTTTATAGACAAACTGAGACACAAGTTCACACCTCCCTCTCCTGAGTCCTATGACATTACGTTCCCAGAACAGCAAAACTCCAACTTTTTGTTCCTAAGCTTAAAACACATTAAATATTTCACATCTGGAGGGTGAACTATGGAATCAATATATACCACTGCACCCTTCAGTCCATCTTCTTCCTCCTTCCCTCCCTCCCAAGGGGAAAAAGGCAGGAGGCAGGGAATGAAGGTGCCAGGGGATAAAAGCTGAAGGATGTCAGAAAGGAGACTGGAAACCAGAACATTATCAGAAGGTTGGAGGCTGATTCTCGTTATTTACTTATTATTTATTCTAGTTATAGCTGAAGTTTATAAGATTTAGAGTTTTTTCTCCCTAACACCTTCATGCGATGGATGAGGAGCCCACAAAGGAAACACTGCAGTACAAACACAACATTCCCAGCTCTGCCTGGAGCCAGCAGGAGCAGCAGCAGGAAGCCTGAGCACACACTTTTGCTGGTGGTGCTCTCTCTCTCTCTCCAAACAGGTGACAGCACGAGGCAGAAGGCAGGGATAAGTGGGAGAAGCTGGGAACGGAGCTCTGCTGCACTCTGCTGGCCAAGGGGAGCTTCAGGCTGATTTGGGAACAATTCCTCTGGGGGGATTTGTGTGGATGTGGCACCTGGGGACACGGCACAGTGCTGGGGAATGCTTGCACTTGATTTTAGACTAAACCATTATTCCAGATCTGAATAAAACCACGGAGCAGGACACGCACTGCAGTGGTACCACAGCAACACCAACACGGGGAAGAAAAACGTTCAGGCTTTGGAGAGCTCTGGCTGAGAACCTGGTTACAAGGATGGAAACCCCCTGTATTAATTTTTTTCTGGAAAAATCAGAAGCACACCTACTTTATCAGAGGCCTCAGAGGCCAGCAGGTTGGTGGCCAGGGTCTGCAGCTTCTGGTGGGCCACGTTCTTGAGGGCGGCCAGGCTGCGGCGGGTCATGGCCTGCTTCAGGTTGACAGCAGGGTGGCTCAGGGAGTCCACAGCAGCTGGCACAGCCTCGTCACAGGCACTGAGGATCTCCACAGCTGTGATCCCCATCACACAGCGGTCCAGGGCCCCTGCAGCAGCCACAGGGAGGGGGATTGGCTTGGTGTGGCCAGAAACGGGTGTGCTGTCAGCATCTGCTCAATCCGGGTGGGGCAGTGACCCTTATCTCCTTATCTGATATTATCTGCTAATGAGCATCTTTAAACTAGCTGGGCAATCATCTTTATCTTCCCACAGCCCACCCTCCCTGCAGCAGGTATCTCCTGTCAATGGCCACCGGGTCCCAGGGCATGGCTGATAAAATTCCATCATCCCACTGGGAGATGCTCCAGCCAGGGCAGGAGCCAAGCCTTTCCCACCCAGATAAAAACCGAGATTTTGGTCTTTCCACTGGATCCCAGAGGAACACCAGACCTTTCCACATCATCCCTGGAGCTTCAGAGGAAAACTGTGCCCACATCTGCCCCTGCAGGAGGATGCAGCCACCATTGAACGGGACTGTGCCAACACCCTGACTGACTGACGGGTGCCAGCTTGGGTTCTGACTCTGGCAGGGTTTGGGATTTTCTTTGCAATACTGCATTGCTATTTGAATTTTCCTAGTAAAGAGCTGTTATTCCTAACTCCCATATCTTTGCCTGAGCTCCCTAATTTCAGAACTGGTCTCTGAGCTGACCTGTGTCCATCTGCCAGACGTACACGGAGCCGTCGGAGCAGCCCACCACCAGGTAGTCATCAGATGGCCTCCACTTGATCACCTGGATGGGGAACAGGTGCCTGGAGGCCAGCATGATGCATTTCTTCTCCCTCAGGCTCAGCAGACCCACGGAGTGATCAGTGGCAACAGAGCAAACACAGTGCTGCACTCTGGCCTGATAAAGGGAAAAAGAGAGAAAAAGTTTCATTGTCATGCAGAGTTGGTATGGAAAACCTCTCCCCCACTGGGGTGACCAAAAGCCTCTGTAATGAACAAAATTCAGGCACCTACATCAATGCTCAAACTCACTGAATTCCCTGCCCAGAAATTCCCTTTGTACACCATAAAGAGAAAATGGGTATTGAACCATTAAACCTCATTCTGCTAAGCAAACCCCAGTCTTCAATCAGTGTCACTTTGCTCATTAAATTCCATTTATCCAGCTAAGTTTCAAGAGGCAAAACTGCCTCTAAACCCTATTTTTAATAGGTTTAATGAAGCCCCTACTTTTAATCCCTCCTGATGGAAGGATTCTATTCTATTCTATTCTATTCTATTCTATTCTATTCTATTCTATTCTATTCTATTCTATTCTATTCTATTCTATTCTATTCTATTCTATTCTATTCTATTCTATTCTATTCTATTCTATTCTATTCTATTCTATTCTATTCTATTCTGTTCCTATCCCACTCTACTCTATTCTATCCTATCCTATCCCACTCTATTCTATTCTATCCCACCCTACTCTACTCTACTCTATTCTATTCTATTCTACTCTATCCTATTCTAATCTCACTCTACTCTACTCTACTCTATCCTATCCTATCCCACTCTATTCCTATTCCTATTCTATCCTACTCTACTCTACCCTACCCCACTCTACCATAAACAGAACAACCAAGCAGTTCTGGTGGAGCTCCTGCAGGAGCTGGCCGGGCTCCCCCAGCAGCGCAGCTGCAGCGCCCCCTCTGGCAGGGCTGTCCCCGCGCACTCACGCTGCAGCTCTCCGGTGGCACCAGCAGCTGGGTGATCTCCCCTCCGTGCACACAGAAGATGTGCTTCATCTCCCCTGAGAAGATGTCCCAGACGATGACGGAGAAGTCCACGCCCCCCGAGACCAGGTGGCGCTGGTCGTAGCGGGGGGACACCTGGTGGGGGTACAGCAGGCACGTCACCTTGCTGCGGTGGCCGCGCAGCGTGCGGTGGGGGGGCCAGCCTGGGGGCACACAGAGCAGGGACAGTCAGGGATCAGAGCACGCACTGCCAGCTCTGCAGCTCATCCCCAAGGGTGGGGACAGCGTGATGGAAGCCACCCTGCTGTGCCACAGCGTGATGGAAGCCACCCTGCTGTGCCACAGCGTGATGGAACCCGCCCTGCTGTGCCACAGCATGATGGAAGCCACCCTGCTGTGCCACGGCGTGATGGAAGCCACCCTGCTGTGCCACAGCATGATGGAACCCACCCTGCTGTGCCACGGCGTGATGGAAGCCACCCTGCTGTGCCACAGCGTGATGGAAGCCACCCTGCTGTGCCACAGCGTGATGGAAGCCACCCTGCTGTGCCACAGCGTGATGGAACCCGCCCTGCTGTGCCACGGCGTGATGGAAGCCACCCTGCTGTGCCACGGCAGGACCCTGGCAGCTTGTACCCAGAGAGTTCTGCTGCCACAGCAGCACCCAGCACTGCACCATCCCAAAAAACAGCAGATGCTGCCTGTCTTATCTCAAAGCTTCCAGAGAAACTTTGCCTGGGGTTGTGGTTGCTAAAGATTCCTTGTGATCTTTACATTGCGATCAAAATTCCATTCCATTCTGAGAAGCCACAAGAAAACTGATTCTTGTGGAAAAACAACCCATCAGCATCACACACAATACCTTTTGCACTTACATAGAACCTATCAAAACTGCTCAAATTACCATATTATGTTAGTGGCTAGCCAATCATCTGAGTCAGCAATTATGTCTTCAACTTTGAGACTTGTTTTGCAGTGGAAATTTCTTCTAGCTTTGGTAAAAACCATTTTTTTGTCTTTGTAGAAAACATGCCATATTTGAAGAAGACTTAACCTTCTGTTTGAAGGCCACTTAATTTTTGGACTTGAGTCATAAAACTCCTTCCAACTCAACTAAACCTTTATTTTTTCAGCTGTTTTAGTAACAGCTGACCTTCAAAGCATTTTTTATATATTAGAACCTGCTTTCATTTCTACAGAACCTTCTGTATATCTGTACAACTTTTCTGTTCAATTTTCACCCTTCCCAACAATTTGCCTGGTAAATAACCTAACTTTTTATTCCACTTCTCTCCAAAAAAATGAAGTTTAGGGAAGCACTGCTTCAATGTGTTTCCTGGAAGGACCCCACTGGAAGCTTTGCTCAGAATGAACTAGTTAAGGGCAGCACTGCTCCAATGCATTTCCTGCAGGAACCCCAGTGGCAGTTTTGCTCAGAATGAACTGGTTAAGTGCAGCACTGCTCCAATGCATTTCCTGCAGGAACCCGAGTGGCAGTTTTGCTCAGAATGAACCGGTTAAGTGCAGCACTGCTCCAATGCATTTCCTGCAGGAACTCCAGTGGCAGTTTTGCTCAGAATGAACCAGTTAAGGGCAGCACTGCTCCAATGCATTTCCTGCAGGAACCCCAGTGGCAGTTTTGCTCAGAATGAACCGGTTAAGGGCAGCACCGCTCTGATATGTTTCCTAGAGGAACCCCCGTGGCAGCTCTGCCCCCCTGCAGCCCGTACCCCGGCGCAGGGTGTGCTCCCCCTGCAGCAGCTGCACCATGGCTGTCTGCGTGGCCGGCACGATGACGATGCTGCCGTCCTCGCGGCCGCAGGCCAGCCGCCCGTGCGCCGGCATGTAGACGCTGGCGGTGACGCGCAGGGGCTCGCCCGCCGCGCTCAGCTGGTCGATGATCCCCGCGGGGCGGGGCTGCAGCTGCTCAAAGGCCTCCTGCAGCGACATGGACCTGGCTGTCGGCAGCCCTGGGGGAGAGAAACACCGTGGCAGCTTCTTCCTGACCCCTGGAGCTCTATAGGCTCCTAATCCGGAGCTCTATAGGCTGCTACTCATCAGGTAATCTTAAATAACACAAGCAGCTAATAGTTGCTAAAGGTTGTTACAAAGCACATCTCATCAGTCTCAACAGGCAATAGCAAAAGCAATGGCAAGCAATGGCAAAAGCAGCAGCCATGAGCAAATGGCTAGAAGCCCGAATGGCTGAAAGCAAAAACTCTTCTGAATACATACTGTTATATAGGGTTTTCCAACAGCTAAAACACAAACTCAGACATTACTCCGTAAGCTATTAGAATTCTAGGTTCTCCACCACTCCTTAACCTACTGGAATTTCAGTTTCTCCACCACTCCTTAAGCTATTAGAATTCTAGGTTCTCCATCACTCCTTAACCTACTGGAATTCCAGTTTCTCAGCACACCAGGTTACATATAGAGCTATGCACACAATCTGTCTTGTTGTATCTAAGAAATGTCAGCAATTTTTTACTATAACTCTATTATGTCTAAGTCTACAACTGTGGGCCTGGAGCCTCTATTGAAGATATCAGCACGTTTCAACCTTTATTAGAACACTCACAGCTACTCTGGCATTTGAAACATTTTATCACTAAAAGCATCAGAACTCACCTAAAACCTATTCAATCCCTGCACACTGATTTCTCTCTGAAGAATTCAGAGAGACCCCCCCAACATCACAGAATTTAGGATTTGCTGAAATTAATTAAAACTGGATAGAGATAGGCCTCACTGGAATTTTTAACTTGGCTCAGCTCTGCTTGCAATGAGAAAAGAAGATGATCCAGAGCAACACAAGCAATCACAACCAGATTCAGAGTCACAAAGGGAGGAAATTGGAGCTCTCCCAGAGATTGTTTGGATGGAAAAGGCCAGGAGTTTTACTTCCTCTTTAAGATCCCTCCCCACAAAAAAGACCCCAGACTTAATTCAAGAAGCCAACCACACATGCTTAATGGCCACTCCAGCTAATTCCCAAAGGAAGTGGGGAATGGGAGGTGCTGGTGTTATAAATATGTAAATATTTCAAACTTTTGTCAATAAATAGACTCTGTGACCACTGGTGACTTTGCAGTGTGTATTAGGGGGTTACTGAATTAAACTTTCACTTTCTAGCTTTAAACTGCTAGAGAGCCTTTTGTCTGCCTCAGTTGGGTATTGGTATTAGACCAATACTCATATTTTAGCAAATCAGGAGGGTTTGAGCTGCTGCTGCATCTGCTGGGAGTTGGAGCTGGATATTTAAGGTGTCTCCCAGCCTGCTGTGGGATTCACTACGGAATGAATGCACAAGAATAATGCTAATTCATATATATAAGATGAAGACACTCAACTGCTACAAGGAGGTAACAATGTGTTACCAACTGCATGACGTGTGGGGTTTATCCAGCCAAACCACAGAGAAAGCACAAAGATCTGCCCTTTGATCAGCTACCTTTAGCACCCTCCTGCTGCTCCAGGGTGTCAGGCAGGCTCCAAATGCTCAGCCTCCCCGAGGAGTCTCCTTGGATTAAGAGCCTGTAGGAGAACTCTCTCTGGCCACAGAAGAACCGAGTCACTGGAGGACAGATCAGGAGCTGCTCAAAAACAAGGAACAAGCTCAGCCCAGTGCTCTGCTCAGCTCCAGGCTCCCTTCCTCCTACAGCAGGACAAAAGCCAACACAGCCCACGAGAAAGGCTCCAAGGAGAGAGGTGTACCTGCTTCTCTGCTCTGTCCAGCACGCTGTACAATAAAGGTGGGATCAGGTTTTCCACTGCTTTCCCCACATCCCTGCGGAACGAGTCGCTGGCTGGGAGGCAGCTGGGGCAAGAACAGAGAAAGGAGAAAATTCCTTGCACTTCAGCAGTGATTCCTGTAGGAGAAGGTGGGTGCTGCTCCCATGCTCGTGCTCTGACCATGTGAGGGCAAGGAAGGAGCTCCCACGTGATTCAGATGGAACACTATCTCTACCCAGAACAAACACATCTGCCCACCAGGAAAGTGTCAGAAAGAAAGTATTTGGTTTTACTCCTGTCATTCTTATGCCAAATTTTTCATTTTATTGTTTTGTATTCACATCTCCTCCCTCACTGGACCAATATTTCAGTAGTTCTTCAATTAATTCAGTTCAGTTCAAATTAATCAAAAAGTAAATAAATGGGGTGTTTTTGGTTGAGTACCTGGCTGGTAATTTATAGATGAAACTTTGCCCATCCTCTGTCCACACAATCACTTTATCAGCTGCCACAAAGTCCCCACCAGTCCAGGTCTGCTCATTTTCACTGGGCACTGAGCATAAGAGGGAATAATCTCCAGCATCAAAAACCTGAGAGGAAACAGGAAACAAAGTCTGCTGTTATTAACCAATTAATTGCACACTAAAATGCCCAGGCAGCAGCTGATATCACAGATCACGAACGGTTTGGGTTGGAAAAGCCCTTAAGGGCCATCTTGCTCCAAATGTGCAGAAACAGATGAACTGTGTAGCAGAGAGCTGGAGCACGAGTGTGTCCCTGCAGCTGCTGGGAGTGCTGAGCAGAAGGGCTGTGCCTTACCCTCCAGTACTTGGAGCACACGAGCAGCAGCGAGCGCTGGCTGAAGGCGCAGAAGGAGATGCTCTGGCAGTTCTCGCAGTAGATGGGCTTGGACTCCTCCTCAAACACCGGGGTGGTGTCCTGCCGAACACAGGCAGCCCTCAGAGCTCGCAGACAGGCTGGGCTCGGTGCAGACTGCCACGGCAAACCCCAGCCCTGGCAGCAGCGTTTACCCCGTCCCTGCCCTGCGCAGGTCTGCAGCAGCACGTGCTGCCGCTTTGGGCACGCAGCTCTCCCACACTGCCCAGCGGGGAATTGGTGGTGCTGGCCCTGCAGCCAGCCTGCAAGTGGAATGAAGCACATGCCACTCCTGGACAGGAGGGGACTTTTCCTTAGTTGATGAACATCTTTGGCAAGAGGCTTCTGGGAACAGTTGATTTACCACAGGTCTGAGACTTGGGGCAAACCTCCTTTAAGACTTTTGCTCATGAGTACCCAGGAAATGCCAAATAACAGCAAGCTGGAAATAATTCAGTATATAAAACATGGTCTGCTCAGGAAAGTGTTAACTCAAATCACTACATGGTACAAATAAAAAACAGATTTGGAAAAACTGGACATAATCCTACACTTAATTTGGAAATCAGTTAGGAATTCTGACAGCAACTGGAATCAGTTAAGGACAATTCAGTAAGCTGATTTTCCACTATCAAAGAGGAAAAAGGCTATCAGAAAATCAGGCACAGAAGCCACCATCCCAGCAGGAAGTGGCACTGCTCCAGCTGCCTTTGCCTACCTGCATCCGACTGACTTCAGAGGTGATGATCCAGACCTTGAGGATGCCAGTCACAGACACAGCCACCACAGTGTCCTCTGGGGAACACAAAAACCAGCCTGAGGCACAGAGACTTGCTCACCTGGGCACACCTGGGCAGAAATGGAAACCTGACCCGACACCCCGGGAGCATTCCAAAGGGAATGCTGTTTGTGAAGATGGGCATGGGACAAGGAATAAATGAAAGGCAGTTGATTTGTTTGGTTTTTATGGTTTATTTGTTGTGGGGATCAGAGCTGAGCTTTCCCAGCCCAGGATTTTGGGAATGCCCAGTTTACAACTCTTGCTGAGCCTGAAGCCAAGAGAGAAGTCCTTCAGTCAGGATTTTCTCCCAAACCTCTCCACAGCAGAGCACCCAAACTCGTCTGGCAGAAATCAGAGCCCCCCAAATTAACAGCAGCTAGCAGAATAAAGCCAGTGTGTGCTCAGGTGGCACTCCAGCTGCTGCAGCTGCAGCAGGGCTCCCAGGGGAGCTGTGGCAGTGCCCTGGCACAGGAACACTCACCTTGTGTCCTGTTGGAGCGGATGATGGCCATGGAGCTGATCCAGTCAGGAGAGATCTTGGATATCAGGGAATAAAGAACCTCAAGGCTGGTTGCATCCACCACCAGAATCTCAGGATAGTGCCCGTGGCACAGGAGCCTCCCTTCACGCTGCGAGCCCACTGTGAACTGATAGAACTGCCCAGAGGGAAAAACACAAACTGGAATCCCTGCAGGACACACTCCCTCACCTTGGGCCCATCTCCCAGCCCAGCAGGGGTTTCCCACTCTGCCACGGCTGCCAGCACTCACCTGGATGCCAGTGTGGGCACAGGCCAGCTTGGTGAACTCAATGCACCTGCCATCGTTCACATCCCACAGGCACATCTCCCTGGAACACAGGAACCCACATGGAACCCTTTATACTGGGAGGAACCTCATTTGGACTGTTTATTAGGGACTATATCCATGGTGAACTCAGTGCACCTGCCATCGTTCACATCCCACAGGCACATCTCCCTGGAACACAGGAACCCACATGGAACCCTTTACATTGGGAGGAACGTCATTTGGACTGTTTATTAGGGATTATATCCATTGTATCTAGAGAAACTCAGAATCAATGGGGCTTTCCAGCCCTAAATCCACACAAGCTCCTATGAGGATAAATTACACAACCTGCAGGAGTTCAAATGAGCAGCTGTTACCCACTTTATAGTACTTTTCAATTTAAAATTTTGTATTCAGTTTAACCAGAACAGAATCTGTGAGGTGCTTTCTCCTTTCCATCAGACAAACTCCTGATGAAAACACACTTTGGTTTTAAATCCAATGGAAAGGGCCCTGAAATTGGCCCAAGGTGTAAATTCTAAATTTTGACCCATTCTTCCCTTCAATTCCCTGCTAAAAGATTATTTAGGCAAATCATTCCCTACCTTTTCTGGATTAAAAAAACCCCTTTATTTATTTGGATATCAACTGCACAAGAAATCCTTCCTGCTTCTACTTCCAAGCTGCTTCTTTATGATTAATAAATAAAACCAATCAAAAAGTAAAATGTATTTGCTGAGGAGTTTTTTTCTGAGGATAAAAATCAAGCACAGTGTTAAATATATGGATAAACTCGGGACAAATTCCCATTACTGCAGTTCTGCACATAACAAACACTTAGAGACTCACCCACTCTCTGATGCACTCACTATATATTGCTTTTCACTGGAAGCTGAGGCCTTGGATAAACAAGTAACTGAGGCTGTATGACCAAAGAGCAGAGCTCTGGGGTTGATCTGGGACCAGGGAAAGAAAACAGGCAGTCAGAATCACCCAAATGACCAGAACACCCATATCCCAGCTTTCCACTTCACGTGTTTCATATCCACTAATATGTGCACACACAATTAATTAACACAGCAGTGGATGGATCATCTTGGGAGACTTTCTATTGATACAGGAATGAGAATTTGGGGGGGAAATGCATTTTGTAAACTCCTCTCAATATTTACGAATCAGGGGCTGAATTGGCTGTATTAAATTTAAACTGAGTTTGGCTGATTGAAAATGATTGTGTTGCACATTAAGTTGAGTTCCTGCATATCCATAAATAAGGGGAGCCTCATAAATAAGGGGAGAGGGATTTGGGAGAGGGAATGGAGCGCCGGGAAAAGAAGGAATGGCTTCCCAATGACAGATGGGATATTGGGAAGGAATTCCTTTGCACAATGCAATATTAGGCAGCTCAGCTAGAAGAGCAGCTCCAAGAAGCTGGAATGAGTTTAAAACCCTTCCTAGAGGAGCAGGAAGGCAGCCCAAGAGCCAAAGCAGCCCTTGATAAGGTGGAGCAGCGCTGTGGGAGGGCAGAGCAGCCACGGCTGGGAGAGGAGGCGGGCTGAGGGCGCTGGGAAGGAGGGAAGGAGGGGTGAATCCAGAGGCATCACCTGCAGGTCGGGAGCCAGGTCCCAGAGGCAGATCTGGCCGTCGTGGCAGCCGGTGACGATGACGGAGCCGTCCACGAGCAGCAGGGAGGACACGCAGTGCGTGGGGGCGCGCCGGCCCCACAGCACGATGGGCAGCACCAGGCTGTTCCCGGCCATGGCCGCGCAGCGCCTGCGGCGGCACAGCACGGCATCAGCCGGGCCCGGGCTGCTGCCTCAGTGTTTGTCACCTTCTCCCTCACTTCTCTACATTCCTGTTCCCTCCTGCCTCCGGCATTTTGTCCCTTCACGCTTCCTGTTCTTTTCCCCTCATGTTTTTGCCATCTTTTCCCCTCACGCTTCCCGCCCTTTTTCCCCCTCACGCTTCCCGCCCTTTTTTCCCCCTCACGCTTCCGCCCTTTTTTCCCCCCTCACGCTTCCCGCCCTTTTTCCCCCTCACGCTTCCCGCCCTTTTTTCCCCCTCACGCTTCCCGCCCTTTTTTCCCCTCACGCTTCCCGCCCTTTTTTCCCCTCACGCTTCCCGCCCTTTTTTTCCCCTCACGCTTCCCGCCCTTTTTTCCCCTCACGCTTCCCGCCCTTTTTTCCCCTCACTCTTCCCGCCCCTTTTCCCCTCACTCTTCCCGCCCTTTTTCCCCTCACGCTTCCCGCCCTTTTTCCCCCTCACGCTTCCCGCCCTTTTTCCCCTCATATTTGAGGGGTCCCAGGATGAAGCAGATGGACAGACACACACGACCCTCAGGCACGAGGCAACGGTGCCATTTATCTACTCCCTGCTGTCTCCCAAAATCCAAATTATTCTCCTTCAAAGCAAGAGGGAGAGGAGTAAAAGTGGGGGCCAAACAGCACATCCCTGTGCACACAATGATTTTTGCCCAAATCCTTCTTTTTGGAGTAATTCAGAAGTAAAAAATGCTTTAAGCCTCGAGGCTGAAGCAGTTTTTATATCCCTGATGTTATGATGTCCCTGCTACACAGACATTCACTGTGGGATATGGAATATCCTGCCTTAGGTGAAATCGGCCCTGTATAATCCACTGATAAACTGGATCCTGGCCACTCTCCAGCAGGAAATAGCTCCAGCACTATCTTTACAGCAACATTTTGGTTCTTCCCAAGGTATTGACACAAAAAACACAGCACAATTTCCATTGTCCCCAGGCCAAAATGTCTCAGTGACTGGGAATAGAAACTTAAGTTGTGGCAATAAAGCCCACTTGGATTTGCACAATGTTTAAAGCCCACAACAACCCTCTGTTTGTGGTAGCAACATTCCCAGCTTGTCGAGCACTTCCACGATTTTAGAGCTGAGGTTTCCTTATCAGTGAAAAGGTCGTGTTAAATAAATAACCAAACACTCCTTGTGGGTTATCCTGAGGAGGTTTATGCTCTGAACTCACCCCAGCTCTGATTTAGAGGAGCATGAACACACCAAAACAGGCAGGATTCATGGAAGAAATATTTGAAATTATGTGTGTTTCTGTGGGGTATTTTCTAGCCATACACACATTCTTCTACCTTGAGGTACCCAGCAGTATCTGCATTTCTCACAGGTCTGTAAACCTGTTTCACAGCACTTCAGAGGGAATAAATCAATTGTGGGGTTTCCACAAAATCCTCAGCACAAAATCAGCAGTGTCACACCCAATGACCCTTCCCACTAAGGCAGCTCGCTTCTGGCACCCATCTTCATTAAAAGCCATTTAATTAGGAGCTCAGATTTAACCACCAGGTTCAATAAAGACCAAAAACCCACAGTGCAAACCACACCTGGCCCTGCAGAGTTAATTGTTATGCAATGCTGGATCAATTGCTCTGTCTGGACCATCACAACACAGAAAGAGAAATTAATTCAGCATTATAAACAACAGGGTGACAAACAAAGAGCTACAATTAAACCAGGCTCGATTTGCAGGGAAATCATCACAAAAAATGGAATAAAAGCAGGAATAAAGTGTCCAGATGCAACAGAACAAAACACAAATATCAACAACAAAACCACCCACGGCAAACAGAAATACCCACCCGATTTTTGTGAGGAAGCAACCCAAAAATGACTAAACCAGAGCTGAAAAACACCCACAGACAACACCAAAATCCCTTCCCACTCCTCTGCTGTCCTATGGCCCCGGTTTAGGGCACAAGCCAGTGTTCTGTGTCCCCTGGCTGACAGAAACTGCTGCATTTTTTAATGAACACAGCAACTCCCCTCCCGGGGCACAGAATTACTGCATTTAGTGACTCTGCATTTAAAGCTGAACCGAACACTGCCAAGCCCACACTCTGAATAAAGGCAATTTCCAAAAGGAACACACAGGAGGACATGACAACGTGCAAGAGCATTAGCACACACCTAACCTAAGAGACTCCAGATTCTCCATGCAGAAAACACATCACCAACCCCCTGACCGTCCCATTCCAGAGACAGCTCTCAGAATATTTCACAGCAAAGCTCTGGGAGGGAGAGGAGAAACAGAAACTACCTCTTTCCTTCTAGTTTGGGACTATGGCAGCGCAAGGCCTTCAGAAAAAGCTTCCTTTTCAGGAAAAGCCACATTTTAACTCTCCAGGAATTGGGATTCCAGAGCTCAGCCCCGGCAAACTGCAGCCCTGCCAGCACCAAAATCCCTTTTCGTCTGAAAACAATCAATAGCTCCATTTTTTGACATCAGGGATGACAAAGTACAGGAGCAAATCAAAACTGCCCCAGTGCCAAGCGGGTCCAAAAGCAAGCAGGGAATTATTCCACACCAGTGCCATCAGCACTGCCCCAAACCCACAATCTCCTGCAGAAAAAGGGAACTTGGGAGTGCAAAATGGAGATGCCACGAGTTAAGCTCTTCCTGGAAATCCTTCAGTCTCCGTGGGGTAAATTTGTCTCTGCTGCTTCCACAAGTGCCAAAATTTTGTTTTTTTTCCCAAGACAATAAAGCAGATTATTCTGTTATCCCATGCACGTAGGGATATACACACATATCTATCTAATCATCCTTGCATTTATTCCCCCCACTTTCAATTTTCTAACATAAACTCTTGCAAATTACAGCAAATAAAAATACAGAAATAATTCTAATCTTATACATGCAATAAGTGCAGGGATGTGGGAATACACATAACAATACTATAAACAGAACAAATGCAGGGATGTGAAAAAACACCTTCCCAAAAGCAGGATTTTTATTATATTGAAACAGAAAGGTACTATTTAAGCAAGGAAATGAACCAAAAGAATGTTAAATAATGTGTTAACCTGGCAGAATAATCCAGTGACTCTTTTTGAACTGCTCTGCTTAAAGATTTAGGCACACTGAATAATCCCGGATCAATTCCTATTTCAGTCAAGCCACTAAACTGATTTTTCAAGTACAAGGTATTAAATACTGAATCCCAGACTCAATGAAACACCTTTTCAAGCTGTCTACCCAGAAACCACAGGATGGATTTTTACAGCCAGGAAAGCCCCCAGACAGAATCAATCCATGGGAGGAGGAGGTAAAACAAAAGGAACTCCACCTTTCTTACCCCCGATTAACTCTTCCCAAACGCTTGTACTGCCTTTTGGTACGGAGTGAATCTCAGAAGGTGTGCATACTCCAATAACCTGCCCCCAAATGCTATCAAATAGCACAAATAGCGTTAAATAACATAGAATAGCTACGAGTGGGCTGTTCGTGCACTGAAAAACGCAATGACTTTAAATTTAATGACAGCTTAGACTTTCTATTGGTCACTAAGGGACCATGAGGGAGTGAGAATACAGCAAAACCACCTTCCCTGGCTATGCAGGAGGTTCCAGCCAGGACAGAGTAGCAAATACTAATTTGGGCCCCGAGATGGGAGTTAATGAACCCCTTGGGAAGCCACTCGCAGCTTTTCCGGGTGCTTGGCTTGATGACAGGCTGAACCCAGCGCATTTGTTGCTGTTCCAAGCTGCCACACACGACAGTTATCCAAAGCAGCTGGAGAACTCCAGACCCCGCTCCTGGCGTCCAGGAGGGCACAGGAACGGGAAATAAAACGGGGAAGGCTGCGAGGCAGCTAAAAATGGGCATTAAAATGAATGTAACCCCCCCAAAGGAGGAGGGTGAGGAGAGATGGAAACCTCCATCCGCGATAACCGCAGGTCTTGCGGGGAAAGCTGATGAAATTCTAGATGCAGCCCTGCCCCGTTAGCAGCGCGGGCCGCTCCCGGTGGCCCGGGATACCCCGGTGCCTCGGGCTCCCGGCAGCCGGGCCTGGCGCTCCCGGAACGTCCCCGCGGCCCCGGCGCCGCAGCCCCTCGCTGCTGGCGCCAATGCTGAGGGGGCCTGCGGACAGGCGGCGCTCAGCCCACCCTCCCGCCCCGTTCCCCGGCGGAACCTGTGCGGTGCCGGTCCTGCTCCCGGTGCCGGTCCTGCTCCCGGTCCTGCTCCCGGTGCCGGTCCTGCTCCCGGTGCCAGTCCCGGTGCCGGTCCTGCTCCCGGTGCCGGTCCTGCTCCCGGTCCCAATCCCGGTGCCGGTCCCGCCGCCCTCGGTGCGGCAGCGGCCGGATGACACCGCCTCTCGCGACACTGGCGTAAAGCTCCCGCCGGCGCACTTGGCGGCAGGCGCCGCCGCCGTGGGAAGCGCTGAGGGCGCGCGGGGAGCCGGTGATTACTTGCGTACTTAATTAATTAGCAATTACTATTAGCCTTCTAAATTGCAACAGAATGCTGGGGATATTCCTGCTTTATCTGTGGAGAAGCGGAAATGTCAGACATCCTGAAGTGACATTTATTATGTTGTGGTGTAAAGTGCCTTGGGAAGTTCTCAGCGTCAAAGTCCTGGGTTTAATTTTCGGGTTTATTTTGCTTGTTATGCTCAAATTTCAAGGCGCGTCTCCCCCCACGGAATTCCCGCGCTTGCCCTCTCCCAAAATGGCCGCCGGCTTCGCGCCCTCACGCGCTGCCCGTTCCCAAAATGGCGGCGGCGTCACAACGTCCGCGCTGCCCGTTCCCAAAATGGCCGCCGGCGGCTTCGCGCCCTCACGCGCTGCCCGTTCCCAAAATGGCGGCGGCGGCGGCGTCACAACGTCCGCGCTGCCCGTTCCCAAAATGGCCGCCGGCGGCTTCGCGCCCTCACGCGCTGCCCGTTCCCAAAATGGCGGCGGCGGCTTCGCGCCCTCACGCGCTGCCCGTTCCCAAAATGGCGGCGGCAGCGTCGCGCCCTCACGCGCTGCCCGTTCCCAAAATGGCGGCGGCGGCGTCAGAAAGTCGGCGTCAGAACGTCGGCGCTGCCCGTTCCCAAAATGGCCGCCGGCGGCTTCGCGCCCTCACGCATTGCCCGTTCCCCAAAATGGCCGCCGGCCGCGTCGCGCCCTCCCGCGCTGCCCGTTCCCAAAATGGCGGCGGCCGCTTCCCGCCCTCCCGCGCCGCCCGATCCCAAGATGGCGGCGGCGGCGCCGCTCCCTCCCGCGCTGCCCGCCCCCGAGATGGCGGCGGCGGCAGCGGGGCGGGGCGGGCGCGCCTGCGCCCGTGGCCGCGGCCGTGCCAGCGGTGCATGCCGGGCGTCCTGCCCGCCGTGACGCTGCACATCGCAGCCGGCGCCGCCACCGGGGCCCGCGGCCATGGCGGGCGTGAAGGTGATCGCCAACGACACCGAGTTCCAGCCCGAGCTGAGCGCCGCCGGCTCCCGCCTGGCCGTGGTCAAGTTCACCATGAGGGGGTGAGTGAGTGCGGGAGGGCGGCAGCGCGCTCACCGCTCCTAGCTCGGGCTCTTTTCCGAGCCTGAATGACATTCCCTTTCCCGCTGCCCTGCGAGCCGCCAGCCCTCGGGCGCTCTGAGGGAGCTGCGCTGCCGTGAAGGGCTGGGCACTCATGGCAGCAGCGCTAAAACACCAAAAACTTGGGAAAACAGCCCTAGTGCCCGTAAAACTTGGCTGGATCCGCGCCCGTTTCCCGGGACAAGTGGATTGTTCCCCTCCTCGGCAGCGATGGAATCGGGATGAGTTTGTCACCAGAGAAACCGCAACGTGTGAATTATTCCATTAATGTGCGGAATTCGGGGGAACAGCGATGATCTCGGGAGTTTGGGGCTTCGTTATTGTCCGGCTGCTGCCTCTTAGTTGGGGTTTTGTCAGGTTTCTACACCGGGGTTTTTATTTTCATTTCCCTTTCGCAGTGGGAAACTCCCTTTACGGGAATCGGTGCAGCGAGCGCTTCCTGCTGACACAAAACGAGTCAAAAGTACACGGGGCAGCCAAAAAAATCCACCTCTGTCCTCCCGAACAAGGGTGGCAATAACTGGTTTCAGGTGTAAATGAGATTTATTGTGGGAAGGATTTTGTGATCCTTGAAGCTTTGGTAAATGATGACCATTAAATACTTATGTTGTGTGTAAATATAATTTTTCCCCAGGAAGGAGGCAACATGGACTAATGGTATTATTTTAATTAATAGTATTTTTTTCTGATTTTGCCCTCCTTTGTAACACTTTATCAAGCAGCACTGTGGTAAAAACGCTGCAGGTAGAGAGGTTATTTTTCCAGCAGGATATTGGGAATGTTCTGGTTGTGTTTGGGGCATTGAGGAATAAAAGCAAAGAGGAATTTAAAATGTCACTTTTTGCTCAGGTGTGGCCCTTGCTTGCGGATCGCTCCTGCCTTCAACGCCCTGAGCAACAAATACCCACAGGCAACGTTCCTGGAGGTGGATGTGCACCAGTGCCAGGTGTGTGCCCCAAAATCCTGCTGCTCTATGGGCTGGGGAGGGCTGGGGGCACCAGTGCCAGGTGTGTGCCCCAAAATCCTGCTGCTCTATGGGCTGGGGTGCACCAGTGCAGGTGTGTGCCCCAAAAATCCTGCTGCTCTATGGGCTGGGGAGGGCTGGGGGCACCAGTGCCAGGTGTGTGCCCCAAAATCCTGCTGCTCTATGGGCTGGGGGCACCAGTGCAGCTCTGTGCCCCAAAATCCTGCTGCTCTATGGGCTGGGGGGCACCAGTGCCAGGTGTGTGCCCCAAAATCCTGCTGCTCTATGGGCTGGGGGCACCAGTGCAGGTGTGTGCCCCAAAATCCTGCTGGTGTCAGGGCTGGGTGCACCAGTGCAGGTGTGTGCCCCAAAATCCTGCTGCTCTATGGGCTGGGGGCACCAGTGCAGGTGTGTGCCCCACAATCCTGCTGCTCTATGGGCTGGGGGCACCAGTGCAGGTGTGTGCCCCACAATCCTGCTGCTCTATGGGCTGGGGAGGGCTGGGGGCACCAGTGCCAGGTGTGTGCCCCAAAATCCTGCTGCTCTATGGGCTGGGGGGCACCAGTGCAGGTGTGTGCCCCAAAATCCTGCTGCTCTATGGGCTGGGTGCCCAGCTCTGTGCCCCACAATCCTGCTGCTCTATGGGCTGGGTGCCCAGCTCTGTGCCCCAAAATCCTGCTACTCTGTGGGATGGGGTGCACAGCTCTGTGCCCCAAAATCCTGCTGCTCTATGGGCTGGGGGCACCAGTGCAGGTGTGTGCCCCAAAATCCTGCTGGTGTCAGGGGCTGGGTGCCCAGCTCTGTGCCCCCACAATCCTGCTGCTCTATGGGCTGGGTGCACAGCTCTGTGCCCCAAAATCCTGCTGCTCTATGGGCTGGGTGCCCAGCTCTGTGCCCCAAAAATCCTGCTGCTCTATGGGATGGGTGCCCAGCTCTGTGCCCCACAATCCTGCTGCTCTATGGGCTGGGGGCACCAGTGCAGGTGTGTGCCCCAAAATCCTGCTGCTCTATGGGCTGGGGTGCACCAGTGCAGGTGTGTGCCCCAAAATCCTGCTGCTCTATGGGCTGGGGGGCACCAGTGCCAGGTGTGTGCCCCAAAATCCTGCTGCTCTATGGGCTGGGTGCACAGCTCTGTGCCCCAAAATCCTGCTGCTCTATGGGCTGGGGGCACCAGTGCAGGTGTGTGCCCCAAAATCCTGCTGCTCTATGGGCTGGGGGCAACAGTGCAGGTGTGTGCCCCAAAATCCTGCTGCTCTATGGGCTGGGGGCAACAGTGCAGCTCTGTGCCCCACAATCCTGCTGGTGTCAGGGCTGGGTGCACAGCTCTGTGCCCCAAAATCCTGCTGCTCTATGGGCTGGGTGCACAGCTCTGTGCCCCACAATCCTGCACTGTCAGGGCTGGGTGCCCAGCTCTGTGCCCCACAATCCTGCTGCTCTATGGGCTGGGTGCCCAGCTCTGTGCCCCAAAATCCTGCTGCTCTATGGGCTGGGTGCACAGCTCTGTGCCCCAAAATCCTGCTGGTGTCAGGGCTGGGTGCACAGCTCTGTGCCCCAAAATCCTGCTGCTCTATGGGCTGGGTGCCCAGCTCTGTGCCCCACAGTCCTGCTGCTCTATGGGCTGGGTGCACAGCTCTGTGCCCCAAAATCCTGCTGCTCTATGGGCTGGGTGCCCAGCTCTGTGCCCCACAATCCTGCTGCTCTATGGGCTGGGTGCACAGCTCTGTGCCCCACAATCCTGCTGCTCTATGGGCTGGGGGGCACCAGTGCAGGTGTGTGCCCCAAAATCCTGCTGCTCTATGGGCTGGGGTGCACCAGTGCAGGTGTGTGCTCCAAAATCCTGCTGCTCTATGGGCTGGGGTGCACCAGTGCAGGTGTGTGCTCCAAAATCCTGCTGCTCTATGGGCTGGGGGGGCACCAGTGCAGGTGTGTGCCCCAAAATCCTGCTGCTCTATGGGCTGGGTGCACAGCTCTGTGCCCCACAATCCTGCTGGTGTCAGGGCTGGGTGCCCAGCTCTGTGCCCCAAAATCCTGCTGCTCTCAGGGCAGGGGTGCCCAGCTCTGTGCCCCACAATCCTGCTGCTCTGTGGGATGGGGTGCCCAGCTCTGTGCCCCAAAATCCATCACTGTCAGGGCTGGGTGCACAGCTCTGTGCCCCAAAATCCTGCTGCTCTATGGGATGGGGTGCCCAGCTCTGTGCCCCAAAATCCTGCACTGTCAGGGCTGGGTGCCCAGCTCTGTGCCCCACAATCCTGCTGCTCTGTGGGATGGGGTGCCCAGCTCTGTGCCCCACAGCCCTGCTGGTGCTCGGGACGGATGAACAAAGGCACGAACAGCTCTGGTGGCTGCCCCTGAGCCCCAGCAGTGACCGGGACTCGTTTGTGCTGCCAGGGCACGGCTGCCACCAACAACATCTCGGCCACGCCCACGTTCCTGTTCTTCAGGAACAAGGTGCGAATTGACCAGTACCAGGGCGCCGACGCCGTGGGGCTGGAGGACAAGATCAAGCAGCACCTGGAGAACGACCCGGGCAGCAGCGAGGACAGCGACATCCCCAAGGGATACGTGAGTGCCTCGGGCTGCGGTCCTGCCTGGAGCCGGCTCCTTGGGCTTAGCTGCCCCACAAAATCGCTTCTCTGGGTGTTCTTTTCCAGAGAAAACTAGAATATTGGCATGTATACATTTATTAAGAATGAAAAATCTGCCTGGTTATTAAAATGATTTGTGTCCTGTGATAAACCTTGACATTCTCAGCCATCCCAGCCTGAGTTCCCAGACATTTCATGAAGTTAAGATGTCTCACTCTTTTCCTACCCTTTGCTGGGTTGGTGGTCCTAAAGGCATTGGCTTTGTGTTTCTTTGTGCCTCTAAAAGCACAAAAAGCAGAGCTGCTGGCACAGGAATCCCAGTGGGGTGTGTGTGTGTGTCCCCCCTGTGGGGTGTGTGTGTGTGTCCCTGTGGGGTGTGTCCCTGTCCCCAGTGGGGTGTGTGTGTGTGTCCCTGTGGGATGTGTGTGTCCCTGTCCCTGTGGGGTGTGTGTCCCTGTGGGCTGTGTCCCCGAGCCCAGGGGTGTGTGTGTGTCCCTGTGGGCTGTGTCCCCCGAGCCCGGGGGTGTGTGTGTGTCCCTGTGGGGTGTGTCCCCGAGCCCAGGGGTGTGTGTGTCCCTGTGGGATGTGTGTGTCCCTGTCCCCAGTGGGGTGTGTGTCCCTGTGGGCTGTGTCCCCGAGCCCAGGGGGTGTGTGTGTGTCCCTGTGGGCTGTGTCCCCGAGCCCAGGGGGGTGTGTGTGTGTCCCTGTGGGCTGTGTCCCCGAGCCCAGGGGGTGTGTGTGTGTCCCTGTGGGCTGTGTCCCCGAGCCCAGGGGGTGTGTGTGTGTCCCTGTGGGCTGTGTCCCCGAGCCCAGGGGGTGTGTGTGTGTCCCTGTGGGCTGTGTCCCCCGAGCCCAGGGGTGTGTGTGTGTCCCTGTGGGCTGTGTCCCCGAGCCCAGGGGTGTGTGTGTGTCCCTGTGGGCTGTGTCCCCGAGCCCAGGGGGTGTGTGTGCCCCTGTGGGGTGTGTCCCTGTCCCCAGTGGGGTGTGTGTGTGTCCCTGTGGGGTGTGTGTCCCTGTCCCCAGTGGGGTGTGTGTCCCCAGGGGTGTGTGTGTGTCCCTGTGGGCTGTGTCCCCGAGCCCAGGGGAGCTCATGGCTGCTCGTGTCCCCCTGCCCAGATGGACCTGCTGCCCTTCATCAACAAGGCTGGCTGCGAGTGCCTCAACGAGAGCGACGAGCACGGCTTCGAGAACTGCCTGCGCAAGGACTCCTCCTACCTGGAGTCAGACTGCGACGGCCAGGTGTGTGCTGGGGCTGCAGTGCAGGGGCTGCATTGCTGCAGTGCAGGGATTGCATGGCTGCAGTGCAGGGGCTGCATTGCTGGGGGGCACTGGGAGCTCCAGGGCAGAACTGCCTGCGCAAGGACTCCTCCTACCTGGAGTCGGACTCGGCACGGCCAGGTGTGTGCTGGGGGCTGCAGTGCAGGGGCTGCATGGCTGCAGTGCAGGGATTGCATTGCTGCAGTGCAGGGGGCTGCATTGCTGGGGGGCTCCAGTGCAGGAACTGCCTGCGCAAGGACTCCTCCTACCTGGAGTCGGACTGCGACGGCCAGGTGTGTGCTGGGGGCTGCAGTGCAGGGGCTGCATGGCTGCAGTGCAGGGATTGCATTGCTGCAGTGCAGGGGCTGCATTGCTGGGGGGCACTGGGAGCTCCAGGGCAGAACTGCCTGCGCAAGGACTCCCTCCTACCTGGAGTCCAGACTGCGACGGCCAGGTGTGTGCTGGGGGCTGCAGTGCAGGGGCTGCATTGCTGCAGTGCAGGGATTGCATTGCTGGGGGGCACTGAGGGCTCCAGTGCAGGGACTGGGGGAGCTCCAGTGCAGGGGATTGCTGGGGGGGTTTCACTGCAGGAGCTCCAGTGCAGGGATTGCATTGCTGGGGGGTTTCACTGCAGGAGCTCCAGTGCAGGGATTGCATTGCTGCAGTGCAGGGATTGCATTGCTGGGGGGGTTTCACTGCAGGAGCTCCAGTGCAGGGATTGCATTGCTGCAGTGCAGGGATTGCATTGCTGGGGGTTTCACTGCAGGAGCTCCAGTGCAGGGATTGCATTGCTGGGGGGTTTCACTGCAGGAGCTCCAGTGCAGGGATTGCTGAGGGTTTCACTGCAGGAGCTCCAGTGCAGGGATTGCTGGGGGTTTCACTGCAGGAGCTCCAGTGCAGGGATTGCATTGCTGAGGGTTTCACTGCAGGAGCTCCAGTGCAGGGATTGCATTGCTGGGGGTTTCACTGCAGGAGCTCCAGTGCAGGGATTGCTGGGGGTTTCACTGCAGGAGCTCCAGTGCAGGAATTGCATTGCTGGGGGGTTTCACTGCAGGAGCTCCAGTGCAGGGATTGCATTGCTGCAGTGCAGGGGATTGCATTGCTGGGGGTTTCACTGCAGGAGCTCCAGTGCAGGGATTGCATTGCTGCAGTGCAGGGATTGCATTGCTGGGGGTTTCACTGCAGGAGCTCCAGTGCAGGGATTGCATTGCTGGGGGGTTTCACTGCAGGAGCTCCAGTGCAGGGATTGCTGGGGGGTTTCACTGCAGGAGCTCCAGTGCAGGGATTGCATTGCTGGGGGTTTCACTGCAGGAGCTGCAGTGCAGGGATTGCTGGGGGTTTCACTGCAGGAGCTCCAGTGCAGGGATTGCATTGCTGGGGGTTTCACTGCAGGAGCTGCAGTGCAGGGATTGCTGGGGGGTTTCACTGCAGGAGCTCCAGTGCAGGGATTGCATTGCTGGGGGTTTCACTGCAGGAGCTCCAGTGCAGGGATTGCTGGGGGGTTTCACTGCAGGAGCTCCAGTGCAGGGATTGCTGGGGGGTTTCACTGCAGGAGCTCCAGTGCAGGGATTGCATTGCTGGGGGGTTTCACTGCAGGAGCTCCAGTGCAGGGATTGCATTGCTGGGGGGTTTCACTGCAGGAGCTGCAGTGCAGGGATTGCATTGCTGGGGGTTTTCACTGCAGGGGCTCCAGTGCAGGGATTGCTGGGGGGGTTTCACTGCAGGAGCTGCAGTGCAGGGATTGCCCTTTTCCCTGCTGCCATCTCAAGGGAATTGCAGAATGTGTGGGATCCCTCCCTTCCCCCGTGCCCTGTGCAGTTTTGCTCAGATGAAGAGCCCAGTGGCTCACGGTGGTTTTCCCTCCACAGCTGCTCATCACTGTAGCTTTCAGCCAGCCTGTCAAGCTGTACTCAATGAAGCTGCAGGGGCCAGACAATGGTGAGTGCTGCAGACAGAATGATTTATTACTGGTTGCTGGGCAGGGATGGTAGCTTGGTACACAAGTACAACTGCTGATGGGCAGTTATCCAGTTATCAATAGACAGCAAATAAAGTATTTATTGGTGTCTGATGCACAAATATGGCTGGTTTGATCCCTGCAGACAGAGCCTGGGTGTGACTCCAGGCTGAGGCGACCCTCCCCTTTTCCCTTGTGCAGTAACTGACTTGCAGTGCACACAGACTCCATGCCATCCTGCCGTGGGGCAGTGCACAACCCACCCTGTGTTTCCTGGCAGGCCAGGGGCCCAAGCTGATCAAGATCTTCACCAACCTGCCCCGGTCCATGGACTTCGAGGAGGCGGAGCGCAGCGAGCCCACGCAGGCGCTGCAGCTGGGCCCCGAGGACATCCGCGAGGAGGGCAGCATCCAGCTGCGCTACGTCAAGTTCCAGAACGTCAACAGTGTCACCGTGAGTGAGAAACAGTGGCACTGAGAGCTGGGGAGGGGCTGGGATGGCAACACTGGCACTGTGAGCTCTGGGAGGGGCTGGGATGGCAACACTGGCACTGTGAGCTCTGGGAGGAGGGCAGCATCCAGCTGCGCTACGTCAAGTTTCAGAACGTCAACAGTGTCACCGTGAGTGAGAAACAGTGTCACTGTGAGCTGGGGAGGGGCTGGGATGGCAACACTGGCACTGTGAGCTCTGGGAGGGAGGGCAGCATCCAGCTAGCGCTAAGTCAAGTTCCAGAACGTCAGCAGTGTCACCGTGGAGTGAGAAACAGTGGCACTGTGAGCTGGGAGGGGCTGGGATGGCAACACTGGCACTGTGAGTGCTGGAGAGCCCCTGGGCTGGGGACAGGGACTGCCCCCAGGTGTCCCACTTGTCCTGGGGACAGAAATTGCCCCCAGGTGTCTCAGTTGTGCTGGGGACAGGGACAGGGATTGCCCCCAGGTGTCTCAGTTTGCTGGGGACAGGGACAGGGATTGCCCCCAGGTGTCTCCAGTTTGCTGGGGACAGGGATTGCCCCCCAGGTGTCTCAGTTTGCTGGGGACAGGGACAGAGATTGCCCCCAGGTGTCTCACCTGTCCTGGGGACAGGGACAGGGACAGAGATTGCCCCCAGGTGTCTCAGTTTGCTGGGGACAGGGACAGGGATTGCCCCCAGGTGTCCCACCTGTCCTGGGGACAGGGACAGGGATTGCCCCCAGGTGTCTCAGTTTGCTGGGGACAGGGACAGAGATTGCCCCCAGGTGTCTCAGTTTGCTGGGGACAGGGACAGGGATTGCCCCCAGGTGTCTCAGTTTGCTGGGGACAGGGACAGGGATTGCCCCCAGGTGTCTCAGTTGTGCTGGGGACAGGGACAGGGATTGCCCCCAGGTGTCTCAGTTTGCTGGGGACAGGGACAGAGATTGCCCCCAGGTGTCTCACCTGTCCTGGGGACAGGGACAGGGACAGGGATTGCCCCCCAGGTGTCTCAGTTTGCTGGGGACAGGGATTGCCCCCAGGTGTCTCAGTTTGCTGGGGACAGGGACAGGGATTGCCCCCAGGTGTCTCACCTGTCCTGGGGACAGGGACAGGGATTGCCCCCAGGTGTCTCAGTTTGCTGGGGACAGGGACAGGGATTGCCCCCAGGTGTCTCAGCAGTTTGCTGGGGACAGGGACAGGGATTGCCCCCAGGTGTCTCCACCTGTCCTGGGGACAGGGACAGGGATTGCCCCCAGGTGTCTCAGTTTGCTGGGGACAGGGACAGGGATTGCCCCCAGGTGTCTCAGTTTGCTGGGGACAGGGACAGGGATTGCCCCCAGGTGTCTCACTTGTCCTGGGGACAGGGACAGCCCACGAGGTGCTCAGTGAGCTCCAATCACCATGAACCCAGTCCCTGTCAGAAATCCCAGTGATGCTGGGATTCCTTAGGTGAGTGGGAAATCCCAGCTGGGGGGCTTGAGCCCTGCCAGGAGAGAGCAGTGAACAGTCACTGAAATGAGCACAGAGACAGAATTGCCATTGGGAATTGTCAGCAGCTGAGGCCTTGGGTGTTTTTGCAGGGCTGTAACTGAAGCTGGTTTTGCTTTTTTCCCCTCGCAGTTGTTTGTGCAGTCCAATCACGGTGACGAGGAGACAACACTTAATCACATATTTCACATTTATTGGCACTCCAGTGCAGGCCACCAACATGAACGACTTCAAACGAAAGTGAGTGCCTGCAGAAACACACAGGGGGGCAGAAATGGGGGCAGAAATGGGGGGACACAGATCCTGGGGGGCAGAAACACTGCAGGGGGGCACACAGATCCTGGGGACACACAGATCCTGGGGGGCAGAACAAACACTGCAGGGGACACAGATCCTGGGGGCACACAGATCCTGGGGGGACACACAGATCCTGGGGGGGGGGCAGAAACACTGCAGGGGGGCACACAGATCCTGGGGACACACAGATCCTGGGGGGCAGAACAAACACTGCAGGGGACACAGATCCTGGGGGACACACACAGATCCTGGGGGGCAGAACAAACACTGCAGGGGACACAGATCCTGGGGACACACAGATCCTGGGGGGACACACAGATCCTGGGGGCACACAGATCCTGGGGGGCACACAGATCCTGGGGGGCAGAACAAACACTGCAGGGCACACAGTTCCTGGGGTGCTTGGGGTAAAACAGCAGCTCTGCTTTTCTGGTTGGAACCAGCTCCCTGGTGCAGAGGTGAGGACTGAAGGCAGGAGGGGCTGGCCACTTACACACAGCGTTTTTCAGTAGCTGTCACGTTTGTATCCATCAGCACTCCCACACCCATCACCACTCCCCTGTGCTGGCTTTTCCCGAGCATTGCCATGGGCCACTTGTCCCTCTCTGCCTCTGACTGGTACAGAACATTGCTGCTGCTGTTCCAGCTTGCTGACAGCTAATCCTTCATCCTTTAACTCTGCTTTTCCTTTCTTCTCTCACTTCTCCTAATCTGTGTGAGCACAGGTTGGAGTCCCAAAGCAATTCACAGCAGTGCCAGATGGATTTCAAACTGCTTTTCCTAATGGTGGGGACCCACGGACAGGGGGAGGTGGGGCAGGGAAGGGCAGGACCTGTTCCCATTGCTGGGGTGGTGCTGGGGAGGGACTGAAACCCATGCAGTTCTGGGGGTTTCTTTGGGGGTTCCCCAAGAGAAAAAACATGGATTTATGGGGGAATTGTTTGGGTTCTATTCCCCAAGAGAAAAAACATGGACTTCTGGGGAAATTGTTTGGGTTCTATTCCCCAAGAGAAAAAAAAATGGATTTGTGGGGGAATTGTTTGGGTTCTATAAAAATGGATTTCTGGGGGATTTCTTTGGATTCTCTATTCCCTAGCATGAATCCCATGGATTTTTATGGGATTTATTTAGGCTCTCTATTCCCTAGGATAGAACCCATGGATTTTTATGGGATTTCTTTGGGCTCTCTATTCCCTAGGATAAATCCCATGGATTTCTGGGGGATTTCTTTGCATTCTCTATTCCCTAGGATAGAACCCATGGATTTTCATGGGATTTCTTTGCATTCTCTATTCCGTAGGATAAATCCCATGGATTTCTGGGGGATTTCCTTGGATTCTCTATTTCCTAACATAAAAACCCATGGATTTTTGGGGGGATTTCCTTGGGCTCTCTGTTAGCAGGGCTCCTCTGGCTGTTTGAGCTGCCCAGGCCAGCACTAAACCAGCAGCTGTTTGTGCTTTCCAGCCCTTTAACCCCCAGGCAGTCCCAGATTGCTGGTTAAACCTGATTCCTGTTTTTTTTCCTTTTCCTTTTGCAGGTAGTGGGTAAGAAAGGAGAGAGCCACTAGGAGCAGCACTGGAATTGCTCCTGCAGCCCGTTCCCACTTTTCTCTCCAGCCCTGGGCACAGCCAGGGCTGCCCTGGATTTCCTGCCACTCCTCAGAGATCTCTGCTCCCCGCTGCCCTGCCCTGCTCCCCTGTCTGTAAATAAACCTCCTGACTTTTGCCGAGGTGCAGCTGCTTGTTCAGGGGCTGAGGCTCCTTTGCTCCTGCATTCCCCACGTCCAGCACAAGGAGGATTCTTTCTTTGGCCTTGTTGTTGCCACAAAATCATTCCTGGCCGTGTTTAGTTCCCTTTAAAAGCAGAGCAGGTTTGAGATCACCACCCCACGAACCCCTCAGTTCTCTGTGTCCCAAATTCCCTTTTCCAGGCTGGGGTATGGCTGTTGGTCCTTCTCCTCTCTCTGATTTTAGTAAGGGAATATTTCTGACAAATGGGATTCATTTTCCATCCTCATTGGGATTTTCCTACCAGTTAGGGCACATTTCCAAAGGCAAATTGGTAAATCAGCCTTTTTTTTCTTGTGTTGTTTGTTTTGTGCAGTTTTTTTGTCTTGGTTTTTGGTTGAGTCTGGGTTTTTATTGGGGTGAATTTTTGTTTTAGTTTTTTGTTTGGAATTTTTTTATTTTTTTGTGGGGTTTTATTCAGGGGTTTTTTTGTTTGTTTTTTTTTCTTAATTTTTTCCTCTTTTATGGGGATGTGTTTGGGTGGGTTTATTAAATTTTTTTCTTGTAGACTTTTTGGATTTTTTGTTTTTTGTTTGGTTTTGGTTTGCTTTTAATTTTTTTTTTTTACTTCTTTGGGGGATGGGTTTGTTAGAATAGTTTTGAGTTTTTTGTGATTTTTTTGTTAGCTTTATTTTTTTAATTTGTTTTTTTTCTTTTCAATTTTTTTGGGGGGGTGTTTTTTCTTTTGGGGTTTTTTTGGTGGTCTGGATTTTTTTTTTGTTTTTGTTGTGGATTTTTGGTTGGCTTTTGTTGGGCTCGGGTTTTTTATGTATTTTATTTTGTTTTATGAATTAATTTTTAAAAATTTTGCTTCATTATTTTTTTCAATTCCATTCCATTTTATACTTTGTTATCATGGGCTGTTTTCCCAGCGGGACGCCACGAGGTGGCGCTGCTGCTTTTCCCAGACACGACTGACCGAAACCCAAATTTAAATCAAATTAAACTGAATCCTTCCCCGGTGCCCCCCTGTACACCCCAGGGTTTATCCCGAAATTCCTCCTGGGTGGGAGCTGATGGAAAGGAGGTGGAGAAAATGCCCCGGGGCTGAAACCCTTGGTGCTGTTACCTTTTTATTTCTTGGTTTGATCCTTCGTTTTCATTCATGGCAGAATTAGCAGGCCAAGGAACTCACACTGGAAAGGGAAAAAGGGAAAGGGAAAAGGGGAAGGAAAGGGAAAAAGGGAAAGGGAAAAGGGAAGGGAAAGGGAAAGGGAAAAGGGAAAAAGGGAAAGGGAAAAAGGGAAAGGGAAAAGGGAAAAAGGGAAAAGGGAAAAAGGGAAAGGGAAAAAGGGAAAGGGAAAATAGGAAAGGGAAAAGGGAAGGGAAAGGGAAAAGGGAAGGGAAAGGGAAAACGGGAAAGGGAAAAGGGAAGGAAAAAGGGAAAGGGAAAAGGGAAGGGAAAGGGAAAAAGGGAGGGACAGACCCGGGTTTCAGTCCCAGTGTCACTGTGTGTGATGGGAATTGTTCTGTACTGGATGGGATCAGTGAGGGACAGACCCGGGTTTCAGTCCCAGTGTCACTGTGTGATGGGAATTGTTCTGTGCTGGATGGGATCAGTGAGGGACAGACCCGGGTTTCAGTCCCAGTGTCTGTGTGATGGGAATTGTTCTGTACTGGATGGGATCAGTGAGGGACAGACCCGGGTTTCAGTCCCAGTGTCTGTGTGTGATGGGAATTGTTCTGTGCTGGATGGGATCAGTGAGGGACAGACCCGGGTTTCAGTCCCAGTGTCTGTGTGTGATGGGAATTGTTCTGTACTGGATGGGATCAGTGAGGGACAGACCCGGGTTTCAGTCCCAGTGTCTGTGTGATGGGAATTGTTCTGTGCTGGATGGGATCAGTGAGGGACAGACCCGGGTTTCAGTCCCAGTGTCTCTGTGATGGGAATTGTTCTGTACTGGATGGGATCAGTGAGGGACAGACCCGGGTTTCAGTCCCAGTGTCTCTGTGATGGGAATTGTTCTGTACTGGATGGGATCAGTGAGGGACAGACCCGGGTTTCAGTCCCAGTGTCTGTCTGTGATGGGAATTGTTCTGTGCTGGATGGGATCAGTGAGGGACAGACCCGGGTTTCAGTCCCAGTGTCACTGTGTGATGGGAATTGTTCTGTACTGGATGGGATCAGTGAGGGACAGACCCGGTTTCAGTCCCAGTGTCACTGTGTGATGGGAATTGTTCTGTGCTGGATGGGATCAGTGAGGGACAGACCCGGGTTTCAGTCCCAGTGTCTGTCTGTGATGGGAATTGTTCTGTGCTGGATGGGATCAGTGAGGGACAGACCCGGGTTTCAGTCCCAGTGTCACTGTGTGATGGGAATTGTTCTGTACTGGATGGGATCAGTGAGGGACAGACCCGGGTTTCAGTCCCAGTGTCTGTGTGTGATGGGAATTGTTCTTGTGCTGGATGGGATCAGTGAGGGACAGACCCGGGTTTCAGTCCCAGTGTCACTGTGTGTGATGGGAATTGTTCTGTGCTGGGTGGGATCAGTGAGGGACAGACCCGGGTTTCAGTCCCAGTGTCTGTCTGTGATGGGAATTGTTCTGTACTGGATGGGATCAGTGAGGACAGACCCGGGTTTCAGTCCCAGTGTCTGTGTGTGATGGGAATTGTTCTGTACTGGATGGGATCAGTGAGGGACAGACCCGGTTTCAGTCCCAGTGTCTGTCTGTGATGGGAATTGTTCTGTGCTGGATGGGATCAGTGAGGGACAGACCCGGTTTCAGTCCCAGTGTCACTGTGTGATGGGAATTGTTCTGTACTGGATGGGATCAGTGAGGGACAGACCCGGGTTTCAGTCCCAGTGTCACTGTGTGATGGGAATTGTTCTGTGCTGGATGGGATCAGTGAGGGACAGACCCGGGTTTCAGTCCCAGTGTCACTGTGATGGGAATTGTTCTGTGCTGGATGGGATCAGTGAGGGACAGACCCGGGTTTCAGTCCCAGTGTCACTGTGTGATGGGAATTGTTCTGTGCTGGATGGGATCAGTGAGGGACAGACCCGGGTTTCAGTCCCAGTGTCACTGTGTGATGGGAATTGTTCTGTGCTGGATGGGATCAGTGAGGGACAGACCCGGGTTTCAGTCCCAGTGTCACTGTGTGATGGGAATTGTTCTGTACTGGATGGGGATCAGTGAGGGACAGACCCGGGTTTCAGTCCCAGTGTCACTGTGTGATGGGAATTGTTCTGTACTGGATGGGATCAGTGAGGGACAGACCCGGGTTTCAGTCCCAGTGTCTGTGTGTGATGGGAATTGTTCTGTACTGGATGGGATCAGTGAGGGACAGACCCGGGTTTCAGTCCCAGTGTCTCTGTCTGTGATGGGAATTGTTCTGTGCTGGATGGGATCAGTGAGGGACAGACCCGGGTTTCAGTCCCAGTGTCACTGTGTGATGGGAATTGTTCTGTGCTGGATGGGATCAGTGAGGGACAGACCCGGGTTTCAGTCCCAGTGTCTGTCTGTGATGGGAATTGTTCTGTACTGGATGGGATCAGTGAGGGACAGACCCGGGTTTCAGTCCCAGTGTCTGTGTGTGATGGGAATTGTTCTGTACTGGATGGGGATCAGTGAGGGACAGACCGGGTTTCAGTCCCAGTGTCACTGTGATGGGAATTGTTCTGTACTGGATGGGATCAGTGAGGACAGACCCGGTTTCAGTCCCAGTGTCTGTGTGTGATGGGAATTGTTCTGTACTGGATGGGATCAGTGAGGGACAGACCCGGGTTTCAGTCCCAGTGTCTCTGTGATGGGAATTGTTCTGTGCTGGATGGGATCAGTGAGGGACAGACCCGGTTTCAGTCCCAGTGTCACTGTGTGATGGGAATTGTTCTGTGCTGGATGGGATCAGTGAGGGACAGACCCGGTTTCAGTCCCAGTGTCACTGTGGGATGGGAATTGTTCTGTACTGGATGGGATCAGTGAGGGACAGACCCGGTTTCAGTCCCAGTGTCTGTCTGTGATGGGAATTGTTCTGTGCTGGATGGGATCAGTGAGGGACAGACCCGGGTTTCAGTCCCAGTGTCTCTGTGATGGGAATTGTTCTGTGCTGGATGGGATCAGTGAGGGACAGACCCGGTTTCAGTCCCAGTGTCACTGTGTGATGGGAATTGTTCTGTACTGGATGGGATCAGTGAGGACAGACCCGGGTTTCAGTCCCAGTGTCTGTGTGTGATGGGAATTGTTCTGTACTGGATGGGATCAGTGAGGGACAGACCCGGTTTCAGTCCCAGTGTCTCTGTGTGATGGGAATTGTTCTGTGCTGGATGGGATCAGTGAGGGACAGACCCGGGTTTCAGTCCCAGTGTCACTGTGTGATGGGAATTGTTCTGTGCTGGATGGGATCAGTGAGGGACAGACCCGGGTTTCAGTCCCAGTGTCACTGTGATGGGAATTGTTCTGTACTGGATGGGATCAGTGAGGGACAGACCCGGGTTTCAGTCCCAGTGTCTGTGTGTGATGGGAATTGTTCTGTGCTGGATGGGATCAGTGAGGACAGACCCGGGTTTCAGTCCCAGTGTCTGTGTGTGATGGGAATTGTTCTGTACTGGATGGGATCAGTGAGGGACAGACCCGGGTTTCAGTCCCAGTGTCTGTGTGTGATGGGAATTGTTCTGTGCTGGATGGGATCAGTGAGGGACAGACCCGGGTTTCAGTCCCAGTGTCACTGTGTGATGGGAATTGTTCTGTACTGGATGGGATCAGTGAGGGACAGACCCGGGTTTCAGTCCCAGTGTCTGTGTGATGGGAATTGTTCTGTGCTGGATGGGATCAGTGAGGGACAGACCCGGGTTTCAGTCCCAGTGTCACTGTGATGGGAATTGTTCTGTGCTGGATGGGATCAGTGAGGGACAGACCCGGGTTTCAGTCCCAGTGTCTGTGTGATGGGAATTGTTCTGTGCTGGATGGGATCAGTGAGGACAGACCCGGGTTTCAGTCCCAGTGTCTGTCTGTGATGGGAATTGTTCTGTGCTGGATGGGATCAGTGAGGACAGACCCGGGTTTCAGTCCCAGTGTCTGTCTGTGATGGGAATTGTTCTGTACTGGATGGGATCAGTGAGGGACAGACCCGGGTTTCAGTCCCAGTGTCTGTGTGATGGGAATTGTTCTGTGCTGGATGGGATCAGTGAGGGACAGACCCGGGTTTCAGTCCCAGTGTCACTGTGTGATGGGAATTGTTCTGTACTGGATGGGATCAGTGAGGGACAGACCCGGGTTTCAGTCCCAGTGTCTGTGTGTGATGGGAATTGTTCTGTACTGGATGGGATCAGTGAGGACAGACCCGGGTTTCAGTCCCAGTGTCTGTGTGTGATGGGAATTGTTCTGTACTGGATGGGATCAGTGAGGGACAGACCCGGTTTCAGTCCCAGTGTCACTGTGTGATGGGAATTGTTCTGTGCTGGATGGGATCAGTGAGGGACAGACCCGGGTTTCAAGTCCCAGTGTCTGTCTGTGATGGGAATTGTTCTGTGCTGGATGGGATCAGTGAGGACAGACCCGGGTTTCAGTCCCAGTGTCACTGTGATGGGAATTGTTCTGTGCTGGATGGGATCAGTGAGGGACAGACCCGGGTTTGCAGTCCCAGTGTCTCTGTCTGTGATGGGAATTGTTCTGTACTGGATGGGATCAGTGAGGGACAGACCCGGGTTTCAGTCCCAGTGTCTGTCTGTGATGGGAATTGTTCTGTACTGGATGGGATCAGTGAGGGACAGACCCGGGTTTCAGTCCCAGTGTCTGTGTGATGGGAATTGTTCTGTACTGGATGGGATCAGTGAGGGACAGACCCGGGTTTCAGTCCCAGTGTCTGTCTGTGATGGGAATTGTTCTGTACTGGATGGGATCAGTGAGGACAGACCCGGTTTCTCACGTCCCAGTGTCTGTGCGGGTGTGATGGGAATTGTTCTGTACTGGATGGGATCAGTGAGGACAGACCCGGTTTCAGTCCCAGTGTCACTGTGATGGGAATTGTTCTGTACTGGATGGGATCAGTGAGGGACAGACCCGGGTTTCAGTCCCAGTGTCACTGTGTGATGGGAATTGTTCTGTGCTGGATGGGATCAGTGAGGGACAGACCCGGTCTCAGTCCCAGTGTCTGTGTGTGATGGGAATTGTTCTGTACTGGATGGGATCAGGTGAGGGACAGACCCGGTTTCAGTCCCAGTGTCTGTGTGTGATGGGAATTGTTCTGTGCTGGATGGGATCAGTGAGGGACAGACCCGGGTTTCAGTCCCAGTGTCACTGTGTGATGGGAATTGTTCTGTACTGGATGGGATCAGTGAGGGACAGACCCGGGTTTCAGTCCCAGTGTCACTGTGTGATGGGAATTGTTCTGTACTGGATGGGATCAGTGAGGGACAGACCCGGGTTTCAGTCCCAGTGTCACTGTGTGATGGGAATTGTTCTTGTACTGGATGGGATCAGTGAGGGACAGACCCGGTTTCAGTCCCAGTGTCACTGTGTGATGGGAATTGTTCTGTACTGGATGGGATCAGTGAGGACAGACCCGGGTTTCAGTCCCAGTGTCACTGTGTGATGGGAATTGTTCTGTACTGGATGGGATCAGTGAGGGACAGACCCGGGTTTCAGTCCCAGTGTCTGTGTGTGATGGGAATTGTTCTGTACTGGATGGGATCAGTGAGGGACAGACCCGGGTTTCCAGTCCCAGTGTCTGTGTGTGATGGGAATTGTTCTGTACTGGATGGGATCAGTGAGGGACAGACCCGGGTTTCAGTCCCAGTGTCTGTGTGTGATGGGAATTGTTCTGTGCTGGATGGGATCAGTGAGGACAGACCCGGGTTTCAGTCCCAGTGTCTGTGTGTGATGGGAATTGTTCTGTGCTGGATGGGATCAGTGAGGGACAGACCCGGTTTCAGTCCCAGTGTCTGTCTGTGATGGGAATTGTTCTGTGCTGGATGGGATCAGTGAGGGACAGACCCGGGTTTCAGTCCCAGTGTCTGTCTGTGATGGGAATTGTTCTGTGCTGGGTGGGATCAGTGAGGGACAGACCCGGGTTTCAGTCCCAGTGTCTGTCTGTGATGGGAATTGTTCTGTGCTGGGTGGGATCAGTGAGGGACAGACCCGGGTTTCAGTCCCAGTGTCACTGTGTGATGGGAATTGTTCTGTGCTGGATGGGATCAGTGAGGGACAGACCCGGTTTCAGTCCCAGTGTCTGTGTGATGGGAATTGTTCTGTGCTGGATGGGATCAGTGAGGGACAGACCCGGGTTTCAGTCCCAGTGTCACTGTGATGGGAATTGTTCTGTGCTGGATGGGATCAGTGAGGGACAGACCCGGGTTTCAGTCCCAGTGTCTGTGTGTGATGGGAATTGTTCTGTGCTGGATGGGATCAGTGAGGACAGACCCGGGTTTCAGTCCCAGTGTCTGTGTGTGATGGGAATTGTTCTGTGCTGGATGGGATCAGTGAGGGACAGACCCGGTTTCAGTCCCAGTGTCTGTGTGTGATGGGAATTGTTCTGTACTGGATGGGATCAGTGAGGGACAGACCCGGTTTCAGTCCCAGTGTCTGTGTGATGGGAATTGTTCTGTGCTGGATGGGATCAGTGAGGGACAGACCCGGGTTTCAGTCCCAGTGTCACTGTGATGGGAATTGTTCTGTACTGGATGGGATCGGTGAGGACAGACCCGGTTTCAGTCCCAGTGTCTGTGTGTGATGGGAATTGTTCTGTGCTGGATGGGATCAGTGAGGGACAGACCCGGTTTCAGTCCCAGTGTCTGTCTGTGATGGGAATTGTTCTGTGCTGGATGGGATCAGTGAGGGACAGACCCGGGTTTCAGTCCCAGTGTCTCTGTGATGGGAATTGTTCTGTGCTGGATGGGATCAGTGAGGGACAGACCCGGTTTCAGTCCCAGTGTCACTGTGTGATGGGAATTGTTCTGTACTGGATGGGATCAGTGAGGGACAGACCCGGGTTTCAGTCCCAGTGTCTGTGTGTGATGGGAATTGTTCTGTACTGGATGGGATCAGTGAGGGACAGACCCGGGTTTCAGTCCCAGTGTCACTGTGTGATGGGAATTGTTCTGTGCTGGATGGGATCAGTGAGGGACAGACCCGGGTTTCAGTCCCAGTGTCACTGTGTGATGGGAATTGTTCTGTGCTGGATGGGATCAGTGAGGGACAGACCCGGTTTCAGTCCCAGTGTCACTGTGATGGGAATTGTTCTGTACTGGATGGGATCAGTGAGGGACAGACCCGGGTTTCAGTCCCAGTGTCTCTGTGATGGGAATTGTTCTGTACTGGATGGGATCAGTGAGGGACAGACCCGGGTTTCAGTCCCAGTGTCACTGTGTGATGGGAATTGTTCTGTGCTGGATGGGATCAGTGAGGGACAGACCCGGTTTCAGTCCCAGTGTCTGTGTGTGATGGGAATTGTTCTGTACTGGATGGGATCAGTGAGGGACAGACCCGGGTTTCAGTCCCAGTGTCTGTGTGTGATGGGAATTGTTCTGTACTGGATGGGATCAGTGAGGGACAGACCGGGTTCCAGTCCCAGTGTCTGTGTGTGATGGGAATTGTTCTGTGCTGGATGGGATCAGTGAGGGACAGACCCGGGTTTCAGTCCCAGTGTCTGTGTGTGATGGGAATTGTTCTGTGCTGGATGGGATCAGTGAGGGACAGACCGGGTTTCAGTCCCAGTGTCACTGTGATGGGAATTGTTCTGTGCTGGATGGGATCAGTGAGGGACAGACCCGGGTTTCAGTCCCAGTGTCTCTGTCTGTGATGGGAATTGTTCTGTACTGGATGGGATCAGTGAGGGACAGACCCGGGTTTCCAGTCCCAGTGTCTGTCTGTGATGGGAATTGTTCTGTGCTGGATGGGATCAGTGAGGACAGACCCGGGTTTCAGTCCCAGTGTCTGTGTGATGGGAATTGTTCTGTGCTGGATGGGATCAGTGAGGGACAGACCCGGGTTTCAGTCCCAGTGTCTGTGTGTGATGGGAATTGTTCTGTACTGGATGGGATCAGGGGAGAGGACAGACCCGGGTTTCAGTCCCAGTGTCACTGTGATGGGAATTGTTCTGTACTGGATGGGATCAGTGAGGGACAGACCCGGGTTTCAGTCCCAGTGTCACTGTGTGATGGGAATTGTTCTGTGCTGGATGGGATCAGTGAGGGACAGACCCGGGGTTTCAGTCCCAGTGTCTCTGTGATGGGAATTGTTCTGTACTGGATGGGATCAGTGAGGGACAGACCCGGGTTTCAGTCCCAGTGTCTCTGTGATGGGAATTGTTCTGTGCTGGATGGGATCAGTGAGGGACAGACCCGGGTTTCAGTCCCAGTGTCTGTGTGTGATGGGAATTGTTCTGTGCTGGATGGGATCAGTGAGGGACAGACCCGGGTTTCAGTCCCAGTGTCTGTGTGATGGGAATTGTTCTGTGCTGGATGGGATCAGTGAGGGACAGACCCGGTTTCAGTCCCAGTGTCACTGTGATGGGAATTGTTCTGTACTGGATGGGATCAGTGAGGGACAGACCCGGGTTTCAGTCCCAGTGTCTGTCTGTGATGGGAATTGTTCTGTACTGGATGGGATCAGTGAGGGACAGACCCGGGTTTCAGTCCCAGTGTCTGTGTGATGGGAATTGTTCTGTACTGGATGGGATCAGTGAGGGACAGACCCGGGTTTCAGTCCCAGTGTCTGTGTGTGTTGGGAATTGTTCTGTACTGGATGGGATCAGTGAGGGACAGACCGGGTTTCAGTCCCAGTGTCTGTGTGATGGGAATTGTTCTGTACTGGATTCGGGATCAGTGAGGGACAGACCCGGGTTTCAGTCCCAGTGTCACTGTGTGATGGGAATTGTTCTGTACTGGATGGGATCAGTGAGGGACAGACCCGGGTTTCCAGTCCCAGTGTCTCTGTGATGGGAATTGTTCTGTGCTGGATGGGATCAGTGAGGGACAGACCCGGTTTCAGTCCCAGTGTCTGTCTGTGATGGGAATTGTTCTGTGCTGGATGGGATCAGTGAGGGACAGACCCGGGTTTCAGTCCCAGTGTCACTGTGTGATGGGAATTGTTCTGTGCTGGATGGGATCAGTGAGGGACAGACCCGGGTTTCAGTCCCAGTGTCTGTGTGATGGGAATTGTTCTGTACTGGATGGGATCAGTGAGGGACAGACCCGGTTTCAGTCCCAGTGTCACTGTGATGGGAATTGTTCTGTGCTGGATGGGATCAGTGAGGGACAGACCCGGTTTCAGTCCCAGTGTCTGTGTGTGATGGGAATTGTTCTGTGCTGGATGGGATCAGTGAGGGACAGACCCGGGTTTCAGTCCCAGTGTCACTGTGTGATGGGAATTGTTCTGTGCTGGATGGGATCAGTGAGGGACAGACCCGGGTTTCAGTCCCAGTGTCTGTGTGTGATGGGAATTGTTCTGTGCTGGATGGGATCAGTGAGGGACAGACCCGGGTTTCAGTCCCAGTGTCTGTGTGTGATGGGAATTGTTCTGTGCTGGATGGGATCAGTGAGGGACAGACCCGGGTTTCAGTCCCAGTGTCTGTGTGATGGGAATTGTTCTGTACTGGATCGGGATCAGTGAGGGACAGACCCGGGTTTCAGTCCCAGTGTCACTGTGTGTGATGGGAATTGTTCTGTACTGGATGGGATCAGTGAGGGACAGACCCGGGTTTCAGTCCCAGTGTCTCTGTGATGGGAATTGTTCTGTGCTGGATGGGATCAGTGAGGGACAGACCCGGGTTTTCAGTCCCAGTGTCTGTCTGTGATGGGAATTGTTCTGTGCTGGATGGGATCAGTGAGGGACAGACCCGGGTTTCAGTCCCAGTGTCACTGTGTGATGGGAATTGTTCTGTGCTGGATGGGATCAGTGAGGACAGACCCGGTTTCAGTCCCAGTGTCTGTGTGATGGGAATTGTTCTGTACTGGGATGGGATCAGTGAGGGACAGACCCGGGTTTCAGTCCCAGTGTCACTGTGATGGGAATTGTTCTGTGCTGGATGGGATCAGTGAGGGACAGACCCGGGTTTCAGTCCCAGTGTCTGTGTGTGATGGGAATTGTTCTGTGCTGGATGGGATCAGTGAGGGACAGACCCGGGTTTCAGTCCCAGTGTCACTGTGTGATGGGAATTGTTCTGTGCTGGATGGGATCAGTGAGGGACAGACCCGGGTTTCAGTCCCAGTGTCTGTGTGTGATGGGAATTGTTCTGTGCTGGATGGGATCAGTGAGGGACAGACCCGGGTTTCAGTCCCAGTGTCTGTGTGTGATGGGAATTGTTCTGTACTGGATGGGATCAGTGAGGGACAGACCCGGGTTTCAGTCCCCAGTGTCTGTGTGATGGGAATTGTTCTGTGCTGGATGGGATCAGTGAGGGACAGACCCGGGTTTCAGTCCCAGTGTCACTGTGATGGGAATTGTTCTGTACTGGATGGGATCAGTGAGGGACAGACCCGGTTTCAGTCCCAGTGTCTGTGTGTGATGGGAATTGTTCTGTGCTGGATGGGATCAGTGAGGGACAGACCCGGTTTCAGTCCCAGTGTCTGTGTGTGATGGGAATTGTTCTGTGCTGGATGGGATCAGTGAGGGACAGACCCGGGTTTCAGTCCCAGTGTCTCTGTGATGGGAATTGTTCTGTGCTGGGTGGGATCAGTGAGGGACAGACCCGGGTTTCAGTCCCAGTGTCTGTGTGTGATGGGAATTGTTCTGTACTGGATGGGATCAGTGAGGGACAGACCCGGGTTTCAGTCCCAGTGTCACTGTGTGATGGGAATTGTTCTGTACTGGATGGGATCAGTGAGGGACAGACCCGGGTTTCAGTCCCAGTGTCTGTGTGTGATGGGAATTGTTCTGTGCTGGATGGGATCAGTGAGGGACAGACCCGGGTTTCAGTCCCAGTGTCTCTGTGTGTGATGGGAATTGTTCTGTACTGGATGGGATCAGTGAGGGACAGACCCGGGTTTCAGTCCCAGTGTCTGTGTGTGATGGGAATTGTTCTGTGCTGGATGGGATCAGTGAGGGACAGACCCGGGTTTCAGTCCCAGTGTCTGTGTGTGATGGGAATTGTTCTGTGCTGGATGGGATCAGTGAGGGACAGACCCGGGTTTCAGTCCCGGTGTCACCCCGGGCTGCCGAGCCCAGCACGGAGCCCGCAGTGTTTCTTTTTCGTGGTTTTGGGCTGTTTCTGTGGCATCCCCCTCCGTGCAGCGCTCGGCCGGGGGAGGAGGAGCCTCTCGAGGCATCTGCTGCGGGAGCAGAAGGTGTGAGGTGGGAGGAGAACACGCCGAGCGGATGGCGGCGAGGAGCAGAACCGCGGGCCAGAAGGGGTGGGGCTGGGGCTGGCAGAGAGCAGGGCTGGGCTTCAGAGGGTCCCTGTGCCCCCCTGGGGGGGCCAGAGGGTCCCTGTGCCCCCTAAACAGGGCTGGGCTTCAGAGGGTCCCTGTGCCCCCTCTGGGGGGGCCAAAGGGTCCCTGTCTCCCCTAAACAGGGCTGGGCTTCCAAAGGGTCCCTGTGCCCTCACTGGGGTCCCAAAGGGTCCCTGTCCCCCCTAAATAGGGCTGGGCTTCAAAGGGTCCCTGTGCCCCCACTGGGGTGTCCCCAAGGGTCCCTGTCCCCTCGGGTTCTGAGCATTTTTGGGGTGTCCCCAAGGGTCCCTGTCCCCTCGGGTTCTGAGCATTTTTGGGGTGTCCCCAAGGGTCCCTGTCCCCTCGGGTTCTGGGCATTTTTGGGAGCTCCAGCACTCAGTGTCCCCCTGAGTCCAGCACCAACACGAGAACAAAGCCAAAGGGTTTGGGACCTGGGCTCCCGCAGGGGGATTTTCGCAGACAAACAGAGCCAGAGCTGCCCCTCGGCCAGGACACTGCTCCTGGCAGCCCCAGTTCCTGTTCCCCTGCCGGGAAAGGTGACTCTGCCCCTGGCATCCCCTGGGCCACGCAGGAGCCGCTGGCATCTGCCCAGGCGGCCAGGGGACACTAATGAATTCCTCTGACCTTTCCAGCAGCTTTGCAGCTGCCCCCGGCTCCAGAGGGACGTGTGTGCTGGGGCTGGATGCAGCTCTGCCCCCCGGCCAGGGAGGGGACAAAGGAGCAGCTCCTGACCGCTGCCAGGCACCTGGCAGGGGATCGCTGGGCTGGTAATGGGATAATGGGATAATGGGATAATGGGATAATGGGATAATGGGGTGGGATACAGGGATGGGATGGAATATTTTCAAGGATCCAAGGTACCTGGGATCAACTGGGATTAACTGGGATGCCATGCAGGGCTATCCCACTGTGCTTTCCCCAGGCCCCACGTGCAGCACTGGGCTGGGTTCCCTGGGCTCTGGGTAAGGAAGGAGCAGATCCCCACGGGCAGGAAGGGATCCCTGAGTGCACTGACCCTCAGTGGGATCCCCTGTGGGACCCTCAGTGGGATCCCCTGTGGGACCCTCAGTGGGATCCCTGAGTGCACTGACCCTCAGTGGGATCCCCTGTGGGACCCTCAGTGGGATCCCCTGTGGGACCCTCAGAGGGATCCCTGAGTGCACTGACCCTCAGTGGGATCCCCTGTGGGACCCTCAGTGGGATCCCTGAGTGCACTGACCCTCAGTGGGATCCCTGAGTGCACTGACCCTCAGTGGGATCCCCTGTGGGACCCTCAGAGGGATCCCTGAGTGCACTGACCCTCAGTGGGATCCCTGAGTGCACTGACCCTCAGTGGGATCCCCGAGTGCACTGACCCTCAGTGGGATCCCCTGTGGGACCCTCAGAGGGATCCCCTGTGGGACCCTCAGTGGGATCCCTGAGTGCACTGACCCTCAGTGGGATCCCTGAGTGCACTGACCCTCAGAGGGATCCCTGAGTGCACTGACCCTCAGTGGGATCCCTGAGTGCACTGACCCTCAGTGGGATCCCCTGTGGGACCCTCAGTGGGATCCCCGAGTGCACTGACCCTCAGTGGGATCCCCGAGTGCACTGACCCTCAGTGGGATCCCTGAGTGCAGACCCTCAGTGGGATCCCCTGTGGGACCCTCAGTGGGATCCCTGAGTGCAGACCCTCAGTGGGATCCCCTGTGGGACCCTCAGTGGGATCCCTGAGTGCACTGACCCTCAGTGGGATCCCCTGTGGGACCCTCAGAGGGATCCCTGAGTGCACTGACCCTCAGTGGGATCCCCTGTGGGACCCTCAGAGGGATCCCTGAGTGCACTGACCCTCAGTGGGATCCCCTGTGGGACCCTCAGAGGGATCCCTGAGTGCACTGACCCTCAGTGGGATCCCCTGTGGGACCCTCAGTGGGATCCCTGAGTGCACTGACCCTCAGTGGGATCCCTGAGTGCACTGACCCTCAGTGGGATCCCCGAGTGCACTGACCCTCAGTGGGATCCCCTGTGGGACCCTCAGTGGGATCCCCGAGTGCACTGACCCTCAGTGGGATCCCCTGTGGGACCCTCAGTGGGATCCCCTGTGGGACCCTCAGTGGGATCCCTGAGTGCACTGACCCTCAGTGGGATCCCCTGTGGGACCCTGAGTGGGATCCCCTGTGGGACCCTCAGAGGGATCCCTGAGTGCACTGACCCTCAGTGGGATCCCTGAGTGCACTGACCCTCAGAGGGATCCCTGAGTGCACTGACCCTCAGTGGGATCCCTGAGTGCACTGACCCTCAGTGGGATCCCTGAGTGCACTGACCCTCAGAGGGATCCCTGAGTGCACTGACCCTCAGAGGGATCCCTGAGTGCACTGACCCTCAGTGGGATCCCCTGTGGGACCCTCAGTGGGATCCCTGAGTGCACTGACCCTCAGTGGGATCCCTGAGTGCACTGACCCTCGGTGGGATCCCTGAGTGCACTGACCCTCGGTGGGATCCCTGAGTGCACTGACCCTCAGTGGGATCCCTGAGTGCACTGACCCTCAGAGGGATCCCTGAGTGCACTGACCCTCAGTGGGATCCCTGAGTGCACTGACCCTCAGTGGGATCCCCGAGTGCACTGACCCTCAGTGGGATCCCCTGTGGGACGCTCAGTGGGATCCCTGAGTGCAGACCCTCAGTGGGATCCCCTGTGGGACCCTCAGTGGGATCCCCGAGTGCACTGACCCTCAGTGGGATCCCCTGTGGGACCCTCAGTGGGATCCCCGAGTGCACTGACCCTCAGTGGGATCCCTGAGTGCACTGACCCTCAGTGGGATCCCTGAGTGCACTGACCCTCAGAGGGATCCCTGAGTGCACTGACCCTCGGTGGGATCCCCGAGTGCACTGACCCTCAGTGGGATCTCTCCAGCTGCCCTGCCCGTGGATGGCCCGTGGCACAGCCACAGGCACAGCTGCAGAGCTAACGAGGGAAGGTGTCTGTCAGCAAATGAGCCTCGTTAGCAGGCACAGGATCCATCCTGGCTGGCTCCGGGGAGCCGCTGCAGCCCCTGCCGGCTCCACAGGACCCGATCCCACGGGACTGGATCTCGCAGGACCCGATCCCACGGGCCCGGAGCCCACAGGACCCGATCCCACGGGACCGGAACTCGCAGGACCCGATCTCACGGGACTTGAACTCGCAGGACCCGATCCCACGGGCCCGGAGCCCACAGGACCCGATCCCACAGGGACCCGGAACTTCGCGGGACCCGATCCCACGGGACTGGATCTCATGAGGACCCGATCCCACGGGACCGGAACTGCATAGGACCCGATCCACGGGACTTGAACTTCGCAGGACCCGATCCCACGGGCCCGGAGCCCACAGGACCCGATCCACGGGACTGGATCACCATGAGACCCGATCCCGCGGGACTGGATCTTGCAGGACCCGATCCACACGGGACGGAGCTTCGCAGGACCGATCCCACGGGCGGAGCTCACAGGACCCCGATCCCACGGGTCCAGAACTGCAGGACCCGAACCCACGGGACTGGAACTCGCAGGACCCGATCCCACGGGACTGGATCTTGCAGGACCCGATCCCACGGGACCGGAACTCGCAGGACCCGATCCCACGGGCCCGGAGCTCACAGGACCCGATCCCACGGGTCCAGAACTCGCAGGACCCGAACCCACGGGACTGGAACTCGCAGGACCCGATCCCACGGGACTGGATCTCGCAGGACCCGATCCCACGGGACTGGAGCTCACAGGACCCGAACCCACGGGACCAGAACTCGCAGGACCCGATCCCACGGGCCCGGAGCCCACAGGACCCGATCCCACGGGCCCGGAGCCCACAGGACCCGGCGTTTGCAGGCCCGCGGACCCCGAGCGCTCCGCTCCGCTCCCGCTGCCGCAGCAGCCGCAGGTATCGCCGGCGATCGGTGCTCTATCGCGATCTATCGGTATCGCCGGCGATCGGGGCTGTATCGCGATCTATCGGTATCGCCGGCGATCGGTGCTCTATCGCGATCTATCGGTATCGCCGGCGATCGGCGCCGTATCGCGATCTATCGGGTATCGCCCGGCGTCGGTGCTCTATCGCGATCTACTCCGGTATCGCCGGCGATCGGCGCCCGTATCGCGATCTATCGGTATCGCCCGGTGATCGGCGCTGTATCGCCCGATCTATCGGTATACGCCCGGCGATCGGCGCCCTGTATCGCTGATCTATCGGTATCGCCGGTGATGGCGCTATGCCGTCTATCGGTATCGCCCGGCGTTGTCGGCGCTGTATCGCCCGATCTATCGGTGTCGCCGGTGATCGGTGCTGTATCGCGATCTATCGGTATCGCCGGCGATCGGTGCTCTATCGCGATCTATCGGTATCGCCGGCGATCGGCGCCGTATCGCGATCTATCGGTATCGCCGGTGATCGGCGCTGTATCGCGATCTATCGGTATCGCCGGCGATCGGTGCTGTATCGCGATCTATCGGTATCGCCGGCGATCGGCGCTGTATCGCGATCTATCGGTATCGCCGGCGATCGGGGCTGTATCGCGATCTATCGGTATCGCCGGCGATCGGCGCCGTATCGCGATCTATCGGTATCACCGGTGATCGGCGCCATATCGCGATCTATCGGTATCGCCGGCGATCGGCGCCGTATCGCGATCTATCGGTATCACTGGCGATCGGCGCCGTATCGCGATCTATCGGTATCGCCGGCGATCGGCGCCATATCGCGATCTATCGGTATCGCCGGCGATCGGTGCTCTATCGCGATCTATCGGTATCGCCGGCGATCGGTGCTCTATCGCGATCTATCGGTATCACTGGCGATCGGCGCCGTATCGCGATCTATCGGTATCGCCCGGCGATCGGAGACCATATCGCGATCTATCGGTATCGCCCGGCGATCGGGGGCTGTATCGCGATCTATCGGTATCGCCAGCGATCGGGGCTGCTATCGCGATCTCTCGGTATCGCCGGCGATCGGCGCCCGATATCGCCGATCTATCGGTATCGTCGGCGATCGGCGCCGTATCGCGATCTATCGGTATCACCGGTGATCGGCGCCGTATCGCGATCTATCGGCGCCGCCCGATATGCCAACACCGGCGATGTGCAGCAGCGTTCCGCGCTCACCGGTGCAGCTGGCAGAAACCCGCCGCGCCTGGAGCCCGCTTACACCTGGCAGCGCCCCAGCACACCTGGCAGAGCCCTGCGCCTGGAGCCCCCGCACACCTGGAGCCCCGCACACCTGGCAGAGCCCGCACACCTGGCAGCCCCGCACACCTGGCAGAGCCCAGCACACCTGGAGCCCCGCACACCTGGCGGGAGCCCCGCACACCTGGAGCCCGCGCACCTGGAGCCCCGCGCACCTGGAGCCCGCACACCTGGATCCCCGCACACCTGGAGCCCGCTGCACCTGGAGCCCGCTTGCACCTGGAGCCCGCACACCTGGGCCCGGCACACCTGGAGCCTCGCACACCTGGAGCCCGCACACCTGGATCCCGCACACCTGGAGCCCGCACACCTGGAGCCCCTGCGCACACCTGGAGCCCGCACACCTGGAGCCCGCACACCTGGATCCCGCACACCTGGAGCCCGCTTGCACCTGGGAGCCCGCGCACCTGGAGCCCCGCGCACCTGGAGCCCGCACACCTGGAGCCCTCGCACACCTGGAGCCCGCACACCTGGAGCCAGCACACCTGGAGCCCCGCTGCACCTGGAGCCCGCACACCTGGAGCCCGCACACACCTGGATGCGCACACACCTGGAGTCACACACCTGGCAGAGCCCACGCTAGCTGCCCCAAGTCTGGGTTAAAGTTTTCCGGGAACAATCACGGATCCCAAGTGCAGCTCTGCCTGGCAATCCCAGAGACCGAGAGCCGCCCACTGGCTCTGGCCCTGCTGCCCCCAGGGGGCTGCGACCGGGGGTCCCCAGCCCCCAGCCCCAGCTGAGCCGAAGCCGCGGCAAGGGACTTAGGGCTTGGGCCCCCTCTGAGCGGGATGGCGTGCTTGTGCTGCAGATCCTCGGCCGGAAGGAGAAACTTTAATCTGCTCCGGGGGCCGGTTATCCTCTTCGGGGACTCGCCCGCCCTTGAGGGCAGCGTCGGCAGCCGTGCCGGGCAGCCCGGGCCTCGCGAGGAAATCCGCCTTCCTGCCCAGCTGGAAGCGGCTCCCGAAGACTCTGCTGCAGTCACATCAGCAGCCGCGCAGGGGAGTTCGGGCCTGGGCGGAGACTCGCGGTGGCTGGCGCATTGCCCCAGGGGTGGGGTGGCACCGGCTCTCCGGCGATCGGTGCCGCCTGTGGCTGAGGGACCAGGGCAGGGGTTAACTGCTGGGCTTGGTCGCGGGAGGGCTCAGAAGTCGAGAACCAGGGGGAGGAGGAGAAGCCGTAATAATAATAATAATAATAATAATAATAATAATAATAATAATAATAATAATAATATAAGAAGAAGAAGAAGAAGAAGAAGAAGAAGAAGAAGAAGAAGGAGACACATTCCCAGGTAGTTCACGTTTGAAGAATCCTGGGAACGTTTTCAAAAGGGCCGTTCAATATCCCCTATCCCACAGAAATGTCGAAGGGCGATTCAGCCCATCCCCTGTCCCACAGAAATTTTGAAGGACGTTCAGCCCATCCCCTGTCCCACAGAATTTCGGAAAGGACGTTCAGCCCATCCCTGTCCACAGAAATGTCAAAGGGCGTTCAGCCCATCCCTGTCCCACAGAAATTTGAAGCTGCCTTCAGTATCCCCTGTCCACAGAAATTTGAGAAGGGCGTTCAGCCCATCCCTGTCCACAAAAATGTCAAAGGACGTTCAGCCCGTCCCCTGTCCCGCACGAAAAGCCCCCGGGCACCCCAGCCGGGAAGCGCCTGTGCCAGCGGCAGCCTCCGAACGGATGGCTTGGCGAGGCAGAGGAGGGAAGGAAGCACTCAGAGCTCTCATCAGATGCTCGAAAATTATTTCAGCTGCTAAAAATGCTAAACAAATTTGGTTTCAAGGACACGTTCCAAAGCCTTCCCCTTTGATAATTGCCTTTTTGGTTTCTTGGGCCATCTGTCGTCGATTCGTTCCAGGCTCAGAGGGCGATGCTCCCTCCCCGGGATGGGGGAGGAGTAGCGCCCAAGGGACACTAAGGGGCCCTGCAGCTTGATCCGGGCTCCGGAGATCTCGGGGTTTGGAGATCTCAGAGATCCCGGGGCTCGAGGATCTCGGGGTTTGGAGATCTCAGAGATCCCGGGGCTTTCGAGGAGATCTCGGTGAGGCTCCACAGATCCCTATCCCGGGGCTGCTGATCCCGGGCTCGGTGATCTCAGCGATCCCGGGGCTCAGAAGATCTCTGTGATCCGGGGCTCTGCTGTCCGGGAGGCTCTCATCGATCGGGGCTCTGCTGATCAGGCTCAGTGATCTCGGTGTTCCTGGGGCTCTGTTATCCCGATCCAGGGCTCTGCTGATCCCGGGGCTCAGAGATCTCGGTGATCCCGGGGCTCGCCGGAGATCTCGGGGTTTGGAGATCTCAGAGATCCCGGGGCTCACAGATCCCTATCCCGGGGCTCTGCTGATCCCGGGGCTCTGTTATCCCGATCCCGGGGCTCAGTGATCTCCAGTGATCCCGGGGCTCAGAGATCTCGGTGTTCCCGGGGCTCTGTTATCCCGATCCCGGGGCTCGGTGATCCCGGGAGGGGAAACCGGGGGCAGCAGCGCCACCTGCTGGGTCGAGTGTGGCGGGAAAGGAGCGCGGGAAAGGAGCGCGGGGCGGGAAAGGAGCGCGGGAAAGGAGCGCGGCCTGTCCCGGGATAACCAGCACCGTCCTGGGATAACCAGCACTGTCCCGGGATAACCCAGCACTGCCTGGGATAACCAGCACTGTCCTGGGATAATAGCACCGTCCGCAGGATAACCAGCCCTGTCGGATAACCCAGCACTGCCTGGGATAACCAGCACTGTCCTGGGATAACCAGCACTGTCCTGGGATAGCAGCCTTGTCCTGGGATAACCAGCACTGTCCTGGGATAACCAGCACTGTCAGGATAACCCAGCACTGTCGGGATAACCAGCACCGTCCTGGGATAACCAGCACTGTCGGGATAACCAGCACGAATCCTGGGATAACCAGCACTGTCACCAAGGATAACCCAGCGCACAATATAGGATAACCAGCACTGTCAGGATAACCCAGCACTGTCCGGGATAACCAGCTGTCCTGGGATAACCCAGCACTGTCGGGATAGCAACACCGTCCTGGGATAACCAGCACTGTCCCGGGATAACCAGCACTGTCCTGGGATAACCAGCACTGTCCTGGGATAGCCAGCACTGTCAGGATAACCAACTGTCCCGGGATAACCCAGCACTGTCGGGATAACCAGCACTTTGTCACCGGGATAACCAGCACTGTCGGGATAACCAGCACTGTCCTGGGATAACCCAGCACTGTCCTGGGATAACCAGCACCGTCCTGGGATAACCAGCACCCGTCCTGGGATAACCAGCACTGTCTGGGATAACCAGCACCGTCCTGGGATAACCAGCACCGTCCTGGGATAACCAGCACTGTCGGATAACCAGCCTTGTCCTGGGATAACCAGCACTTTGTCATAGGATAACCCAGCACTGTCCTGGGATAACCAGCACCGTCCTGGGATAACCAGCACTGTCCTGGGATAACCAGCACCGTCCTGGGATAACCAGCACTGTCGGGATAACCAGCCTTGTCCTGGGATAACCAGCACTGTCCTGGGATAGCCAGCGCACTGTCCCGGGATAACCAGCACTGTCCCGGGATAACCCAGCCCTGCCATGGCAGTGACACCTCCGGTATCCCGGGATAACCAGCCCTGCCATATTCCCATATTCCCATCCCACATTCCCACATTCCCACATTCCCACATTCCCACATTCCCACATTCCACATTCCCATATTCCCATATTCCCACATTCCATATTCCCACATCCACATCCCCATCCCCCATTCCCATTCCCATCCCCATTCCCACATTCCCACATTCCCATATTACATTCCCATATTCCCAATTCCATCCCCATTTCCCCATTCCCACATTCCATTCCCACATTCCACATTCCCACATTCCCATCCCCATTTCCCCATTCCACATTCCCACATTCCCATTCCCATATTCCAATTCCCACATTCCCATCCCATTTCCCCATTCCACATTCCCATCCCCATTTCCCCATTCCCACATCCCCATCCCCATCCCCATTCCCACATTCCACATTCCCATCCCATTTTCCCATTTCCCCATTCCCATCTCCATTTCCCCATCCCCATTTCCCCATCCCCATTCCCACATTCCATATTCCCATCCCATTTCCCCATTTCCCCATCCCATCCCCATTTCCCCATTCCCATTCCCATCCCCATTCCCACATTCCCATCCCATTTCCCCATTTCCCCATTCCATCCATTTCCCCATCCCCATTCCCACATTCCCATCACCCCATTCCACATTCCCCATCCCCATTTCCCCATTCCACATTCCCATCCCATTTCCCCATTCCCATTCCCATCCCCCATTTTCCCATTCCCATCCCCATTTCCCCATTCCCACATTCCCATATTCCCATCCCCATTTCCCCATTCCCACGTTCCCATATTCCCATATGGAGGGTGGAAAGTGCTGAGCTGCCTCCCCTCTTTGTTCTCGATTTTCCTGGTATCAAACAAGCAACTTAAAAGTGCAAAAGCTCCGGGGCTAAAAATAGCTCAGCTCTCCGAGTGGTGATTTGGTCTTGGGGAAAAAAAAACAAAAAAAAACCCAAACCAAATTTACTTCTCTATTTCAATCAGCCACTTGAAATGACGGTTTTTAAAATAAACTTTTGTTTTTTGGTGGGATGAGCTGGAACACGAGCCCAAACTGTGTTTGTATAGAAAATTCCCAAATTTTGGGGCTGTCTGGGAGCAGTTCCTCCCCCTCCCTGCTGCGTTTGGGATATTTTGGGATAGATTCGAGGGTTTACAACGGGGAAATTCTCCTTCCCCGTTTCTTTCCTGCTCCTCTGTTTTGTTCAGCCCCAGTTATTGATGGGAATTTTTCCCTGGGAATAAATAATTTGGGATGTAATGTTCCCCCAAAAGCCATTCAGACAAAATCTCTTTTTAACTGTGCCTAATTACAGCTCAGCACCAAAACCCAGCCCGGTGCTGATTGTTCCTCCCACAAAGGGGGAAGGAAAAAAAAAAATCATAAATTCTTTCTAATGGGATCTTTAATAATAAAAAAGAACATAATCATTACCAGCCAAAGATGGATGTGGCTTCCATGGGAGCTCCCTCGTTTTTGGCTGATTCCATCTCCACTGCAGTCATTAGTGGAGGCTAATTAGCCAAAAATTCGCGGTGGGAGCCCTAACGAGGGAAGCTCTCCCCACCCCAAAATCTTTTATTCTCTTTTTTTATTTTTATTTTGTGGGGATCCCGGGCCCAGCTGGGTTTGGTGGTGCTGGGAGTGGCTCTGGGAATTGCCGGGAATGATCTGGCTCAGGAAAGCGGGGTCAGAGGTCAGGAATGGGGTCAGAGGTCAGGGAATGGGTCAGGAGGATCAGGAAACGGGGTCAGAGGTCAGGGAATGGGGGTCAGAGGTCAGGAATGGGGTTAAAAGGTCAGGGAATGGGGTTAAAGGTCAGGAGATGGGGTCAGAGGTCAGGAAACGGGGTCAGAGGTCAGGGAATGGGGTCAGAGGATCAGGGAATGGGGGTCAGAGGTCAGGGAATGGGGTTAAAGGTCAGGGGATGGGGTCAGAGGTCAGGAAATGGGGTCAGAGGTCAGGAGATGGGGTTAAATGTCAGGGGATGGGGTCAGGAGGTCAGGGAAATGGGGTCAGAGGTCAGGGAATGGGGTCAAGAGGTCAGGAGATGGGGTTAAAGGTCAGGGGATGGGGTCAGAGGTCAGGGAATGGGGTTAAAGGTCAGGGGATGGGGTCAGAGGTCAGGGAATGGGGTCAGAGGTCAGGGAATGGGGTTAAAGGTCAGGAAATGGGGTCAGAGGTCAGGAGATGGGGTCAGAGGTCAGAGAATGGGGTTAAAGGTCAGGAAATGGGCCTTGCTTTCATTTTTTAATATTTGAAATATTTTTTCCCTTTTTTTTTAAACCTTTTTCCCCCCCATCCCTGGGAGATGATTTTGGGTGTGAGGCAGCTCCTGCCCCAATAATTCGATTATTTATTATTGATTAAAGGCAGCATCAGCTCCTGCCCCAATAATTCGATTATTTATTATTGATTAAAGGCAGCATCAGCTCCTGCCCCAATAATTCGATTATTTGCTATTGATTAAAGGCAGGGTCAGCTCCTGCCCCAATAATTTCATTATTTGCTATTGATTAAAGGCAGGGTCAGTTCCTGCCCCAATAATTCGATTATTTGCTATTGATTAAAGGCAGGATCAGCTCCTGCCCCAATAATTCGATTATTTGCTATTGGTTAAAGGCAGGATCAGCTCCTGCCCCAATAATTCGATTATTTGCTATTGGTTAAAGGCAGGATCAGCTCCTGCCCCAATAATTCGATTATTTGCTATTGGTTAAAGGCAGGATCAGCTCCTGCCCCAATAATTCGATTATTTGCTATTGGTTAAAGGCAGCATCAGCTCCTGCCCCAATAATTCGATTATTTGCTATTGGTTAAAGGCAGGATCAGCTCCTGCCCCAATAATTCGATTATTTGCTATTGGTTAAAGGCAGGGTCAGCTCCTGCCCCAATAATTCGATTATTTGCTATTGGTTAAAGGCAGGGTCAGCTCCTGCCCCAATAATTCGATTATTTGCTATTGGTTAAAGGCTCACAAACCCCTTTCCCCCTGCACCTCGAACTTGGGGAGAGCTGGAATTTGGGGATTTTCCAGCCCTGCCCCGATCCTGGTGGGATGAATCACAGAAGGGAACGGGGAGTTTTCTGCTGGTGAATTAACAGGAAAGGGAACAGGAGATTTTCTGGAGCTGGGAGCTGCTCTGGGGTGGTGCAGGCAGAGTTCCCCATCCTTCTCCCCTGTCCCTAAGAAGATTAAAAGCTTTGGGTTTGCAATTCCTCGCTCTCCTGGCGGGTATTTAGCGGGTGTAATTCCCGATTAAGTTTCCCTCCAGGAGGCAGCGGGGTGAGATGGGCTGCCAGATATCCCTGTCAGCTCTTAATGGGATTTGCATCCCATAATCTGCCCCCCAGCCCTTCCCGGCGCTCGTTAAGCAGGAATAATGAGGGACAAAAGTCAAACCGCTGCCGGTGGGTGTGCTGGGGTGTCCGTCCTGGTTGTTAAACCTGACATCCCAAGCTGCAGATGGAGGCCAGTTCCCATCCCTAAATCTGCCCCTGGGGAGGGAATGACATTCTATTCACCTTGTGACCTGTTTAACCCTCCTGTGCACGGGGCAAATTCAAGAACGGGCTGGGTGTGGCTGGGTGTGGCTCTGGCTGGGATGTGGGCGTGGCTGGGTGTGGCTGGATGTGGCTGGGTGTGGCTGGGTGTGGCTGGTGTTACTCACACCTTGCTCCCAGGTGCAGCAGCACCATTAAGGAGATTGTTTCCCCAGGGGAGAGGAGTGCTGAGGAATAAATCAGGATTTCTCACCCCCAGCGGGAACTGGGCAGGAAAAGCCCAGAGAGAAGCAGGGAGAGAGATTTCCAGCCCCGCGGGTGTGAGGGGAGGATGGAGCACTGCGAGGGCTCCCCCCGAGGGACGGAGCCCAGGAGACCCAAAGGGACACGGGGGGACACAGAAAACATCAAAGGGAACCAAAGGGACCCACAGGGACACGAGGGGACACAAAAAACATCAAAGGGAACCAAAGGGACCCAAAGGGACACGGGGGGACCCAAAAAACATCAAAGGGAACCAAAGGGACCCACAGGGACACGGGGGGACACAAAAAACATCAAAGGGAACCACAGGGACCCACAGGGACACGAGGGGACATAAAAAACATCAAAGGGAACCACAGGGACTCAAAGAGACTCAAAATGAACCAAAGAGACCCAAAGGGACCCAAATAGATCCAAAGGGACCCAAAGGGACACGGGGGAACACAAAAAATATCAAAGGGAACCACAGGGACCCAGAGGGACTCAAAGGGAACCAAAGAGACCCAAAGGGACACGAAGGGACCCAAAAAACATCAAAGGGAACCAAAGGGACTCAAAGAGACTCAAAATGAACCAAAGAGACCCAAAGGGACCCAAAAGAACCCAAAGGGATCCAGAAGAACCCAAAGGGACTCAAAGGGATTCAAAGGGATCCAAAAGAACCCAAAGGGACCCAAAGAGACTGAAAATGAACCAAAGGGATCCAAAGGGACCCAAAGGGACTCAAAATGAACCAAAGAGACCCAAAGGGACTCAAAGGGACCCAAATAGATCCAAAGGGACCCAAAGAGACTCAAAATGAACCAAAGGGATCCAAAAGAACCCAAAGGGACCCAAAGGGACTCAAAGAGACTCAAAGAGACTCAAAATGAACCAAAGAGACCCAAAGGGATTCAAAGAGACTCAAATAGATCCATCCCATCCCTGTATCCCATCCCTGTATCCCATTATCCCATTATCCCATTATCCCATCCCTGTATCCCATCCCTGTATCCCATCACCCCATCGCCCCACCACCCCACCCATCCCACCCCATCCCTGTTTTCCTTTCCCTCTCGCTGCCCACCAGTGCCAGGCAGCAACTGCTGACTGGAACCTTTCTATTGTGCACTTTATGCTAAATATGCATATCTTAATTGCATTAGTCAAAATAATTAGCTAATATATTTTTGCATAACGACGAGCTAAGCAAATATCACCAGAGCTCAGTGCTTCGTGCCTGAGTAAATTTGGGAAATTAATAGGCTCCCAATTTCCTAATTATCTGTCTTTTATTCCAAACTCAAACAATGAAATGCTCCTGCCTTTTGTCGTTGAGTTTCAGCTTGGAAAATTTTAAAGCACCTGTTTTTTCCATTTTTATCCCCTCAAGGAAAGAGGAATGGTCCTTTTTCCTTTCTTTTCCTTTTTCCTTTTTCCTTTTTCCTTTTTCTCCTTTCTCTCCTTTCCTTTCCTTTCCTTTCCTTTCCTTTCCTTTCCTTTCCTTTCCTTTCCTTTCCTTTCCTTTCCTTTCCTTTCCTTTCCTTTCCTTTCCTTTCCTTTCCTTTCCTTTCCCTTTCCTTTCCACACCTTTCCACACCTTTCCACACCTTTCCACACCTTTCCACACCTTTCCACACCTTTCCACACCTTTCCACACCTTTCCACACCTTTCCACTCCTTTCCTTTCCTTTCCTTTCCTTTCCCTTTCCTTTCCTTTCCTTTCCTTTCCTTTCCTTTCCTTTCCTTTCCTTTCCTTTCCTTTCCTTTCCTTTTCCTTTTCCTTTCCTTTCCTTTCCTTTTCCCTTTCCCTTTCCTTTCCTTTCCTTTCCTTTCCTTTCCCTTTCCTTTCCTTTTCCCTTTTCCTTTCCTTTCCTTTCCTTTCCTTTCCCACCTACCCAGTTTTTCTGTAATTCCACCCAAATTGTTTGATAACAGTTTGATAACTCCATTTCCCCACCTCAATTACAGCAGCACCCCACCAAATACAGGAAATAATTTAAACATTCCACTTATTAAACTCATTAATCTCGCCACTCTCTGGGAGCTGGGCACTTATCTCACCCCTGGCTCAGCCTCCCTCTGCCCATTCCCTATCAAACAATAATTAATGCTAATTAATAGAGTGGCTATTTTATCTCCCTCATCTGCTGCCAGCCATTTATCACAGGCACAAAGCCCTCAGTAGGATTTTCCAAAGGGCCCAAGCAGGAAAATTTAATTCCCTGGACTTAATAAGGTCCTTGACTTTGTGTCATCCCCAGTCGAGATTTGGGTTTTGAAAAAGCTCCCAGAGGGGCTCAGAGGCACCTCCAGAGGGTTTGAAGGGTCTGAGGCTGCAGGATTCTGTCTCTCACCAGGCTGGGGATGCTCAGCTGGGGAAGGGAAGGATGCTCAGAGCACATCTGGATCCCAGGGTTACCTGTGCTGCCACAGATCTCCAAAGGAAAAAAAGAAAAAGCTCCCAGAGGAGCTCAGGGGCACCTCCAGAGGGTTTGAAGGGTTTGAGACTGCAGGATTCTGTCCCTGCCCGGCTGGGGGTGCTGAGCTGGGGAAGGGAAGGATGCTCACAGGATCCTGCTTTCACCCAGAGGAGCTCAGAGCCATCTCCAGAGGGTTTGAAGGGTTTGAACAGTTTGAGACTGCAGGATTCTGTCCCTGCCCAGCTGGGGATGCTCAGCTGGGGAAGGGAAGGATGCTCAGAGGATCCTGCTTTCACCCAGAGGAGCTCAGAGCCATCTCCAGAGGGTTTGAAGGGTTTGAGGCTGCAGGATTCTGTCTCTCACCAGGCTGGGGATGCTGAGCTGGGGAAGGGAAGGATGCTCACAGGATCCTGCTTTCACCCTTTGGAGCTCAGAGCCACCTCCAGAGGGTTTGAAGGGGTCTGAGGCTGCAGGATTCTGTCCCTGCCCAGGCTGGGGAAGGGAAGGATGCTCACAGGATCCTGCTTTCACCTTTAGGAGCTCAGAGCCACCTCCAGAGGGTCTGAGGCTGCAGGATTCTGTCCCTGCCCGGCTGGGGATGCTCAGCTGGGGAAGGGAAGGATGCTCAGAGGATCCTGCTTTCACCTTTAGGAGCTCAGAGCCATCTCCAGAGGGGTTTTGAAGGGTCTGAGGCTGCAGGATTCTGTCCCCTGCCAGCTGGGGATGCTGAGCTGGGGAGCTGCTTGCAGCTCTCAGGGGCAGTTCCTGGCACAGAACCCACCTGGGGCTGTGCCACCCCCACACAGGGCCCCCTCACACCTTTCCTCCTTCAGGAGCCACTCCTGAGGCGTTCCTCGGTGCCAGCAGCCCGGGCTTGTCCCCACCGGACCCCTGCAGCCCCAAATCACCACCAGTGCCCACCAGGGCGTTTGCCCCTTCTGCCACGGAATTCCTTCGCTCCTGCACTGGGTGCAGCAGATAAAATCCCAGTTTAATTCGGGCTCTGCCCGTCCTGCTGCACGCAGCCGCTCCAGAACAAACGCAGGAAGGTCCCAGCTCCCCCATTTCATCGTCACAGCTTTCCCAGAGACCCCGAACCACTGCATCCACCAGGCAGAGTCACATCCACCCAGCCTCCCCAGACTGGGGAGCAAGTTCAAGTTTCTGCTCGAGATAAATCTGATTCCCTCGAAGCAGTTGAACAGCTGCACCAAAAAAGAAAAAGAAGAGGAGAGGCAGCCATGCGATTCTGTGCAATCGAGTGGCAGGTGCAAGTCTAGGCGTGGCCTTGGCAGGACCCAGGGCGAGGCAGAGCTTCCCGGTTCATCACCCGGCAAGATGCGCTTGACAGCTGGGAGCAGCCTGGGGAGCCGGGAGCCTGCTCTGCTCTCAGCCCTGCCTGCTCAGCCCTGCCTGCTCTCAGCCCTGCTCTGCTCTCAGCCCTGCCTGCTCCAGCCCTGCCTGCTCAGCCTGCCCTGCCCGAGCCGGGCCGAGGCGGGCCTGGGCAGGCTCTGCCGATTCATCGCCCGGCAAGATCTGTGACAGCTGGGAGAGCCTGGGAGCAGCCCGCCTGCCTGCTCTCGCTCTCTGCCCTGCCTGCTCTGCTCTCAGCCCTGCTCTGCTCTCTCTGCTCCCCGCTCACCTGCCTACTCCATGCCTACTCAGTCTCCCTGCTCCCTGCTCCCCAGCCCTCGCTGCCTGCTCAGCCCTGCCTGCTCCTTGCCCCTGCTCAGCCCTGCCTGCTCATGCCTGCTCTGCAGCCCTGCACTGCTCCTTCCTGCTCTTGCTCTCCATGCCTCTCTCTGCCTGCTCTACCTCTCCTGCTCTCTCATGCCTCTCCTCCATGCCCCTCTGCTCCTTCACCTCTCCTGCTCTCATGCTCACCTGCTCTGTCCTTCTCATCTCCTGCCTGCTCTCACTACTCTCAGCCCCTGCTCTCCTGCTGCTACTCTCCATGTCCTGCTCCATGCTCTGCCTGCTCTAGCCCTGTCTGCTCTCCATGCCTGCTCTGCCTGCCTCAGCCTGCTCTGCTCAGCCTGCCTGCTCTGCCTGCTGCTCTGCTGCTCAGTCTGCTCTCCATGCCTGCTCAGTCCTGCTCTCGCCTGCTCCAGCCATCTGCTCTCAGCCCTCTGCCTCCATGCTCGCTCTCCTGCTGCTCATGCCTCTGCATGCCTCGCATCCTGCTCTGCCTGCTCTGCCTGCTCACTGCTCTGCCACTGTCCTCAGCCTGCCACTCTGCCTGCTCTCAGCCTGCTCTGCTCTAGCCCATGTCTCCAGCCCTGCTGCTCTGCCTCTGCTGCCTGCTCTCATGCTCTGCTCTCAGCCCTGCTGCTCTCAGCCACTGCTCTGCTCTCAGCCTGCCTGCTCTGCCTGCCTCAGCCTGCTCTGCTCTCATGCCTGCTGCTCTGCTTTCTCAGCCCATGCCTGCTCTGCCTGCCTGCTCTCAGCCCTGCTCTGCTCTCAGCCCTGCTCTGCTCAGCCCTGCCTGCTCTGCCCTGCCTGCTCTCAGCTCTGCCTGCTCAGCCCTGCTCTGCTCAGCCCTGCTCTGCTCTCAGCCCTGCTCAGCCCTGCCTGCTCAGCCTGCTCTGCTCTCAGCCCTGCTCTTGCTCTCGGCCCTGCCTGCTCAGCCCTGCTCTGCTCTCAGCCCTGTCTGCTCTCAGCCTGCTCTGCTCTCAGCCTGCCTGCTCTCAGCCCTGCCTGCTCTGCCCATGCCTGTCTCAGCCCTGTGCTCATTCTGCCCTGCCTGGGTCAGGCCCAGGCTGGGCCGGCTGGGCATGGGCTGAGAGCTGCCAGCCTTCTCCTCACTGGCCCTTCGGTCCTCAAGGTCTCCTCAGGCACTCCAGCTTTCCCTGCATTCTCCCCTCATTGAGACCTCTGCCTGCTTTAGCCTTTTTTATTGTATTGTATTGTATTGTATTGTGTGTAATTGTATTGTATTGCATTTTACTGCTCTTTATTTTTGTTTTGTTTTGTTTTATCTGCAGGGATTCTATTCTCATTCTAATTCTCATCCTATTCTCTATTCTATTCTATTCTATTTTCTGTTCTATTCTTTATTTATATTTATGTTCTGTTCTATTCTATTCTATTCTGTTCTATTCTATTCTGTTCTATTCTGTTCTATTCTGTTCTATTCTATTCTGTTTTCTGTTCTATATTCTATTCTATTCTGTTCTGTTCTGTTCTGTTCTGTTCTGTTCTGTTCCGTTCCATTCCATTCCGTTCCATTCCGTTCCGTTCCCCATTCCGTTCCATTCCATTCCATTCCATTCCATCCCATCCCATCCCATCCCATCCCATCCGTTTTTTATCTGCGGGAGGACCCCCCAGACTGGCTGTGGGGATGATCCTGCCCAAGCCCCTGAGACCCCCCGAGGAGTGTCAGAGCAGCGGGGCTGGTTGCCTCTGGGATGAGTCCTGCTGCTTGTTGCTGTGTTTTGGGGCTTTATCAGAAGGATTTGGCTCTCGAGACGGCTCAGCAGCACAAACCCGCCAGCCCGTCTCCGGGAGGCAGAGGCTCATCCCGCTAATCCCCAACCCCGCCGGGCTGGAGGCGCCTCCCCGGCTTTGGGGACGGGCCCGCAGCACCCGCGCTCCCGCCGCCAGCTGCTGCTCCTGCTCACAGAACCGATGTGAAAATGGTTTTATTTAAATTATCCTGGCGGGAGAGCCAGGACACGGCTCCCGCGGGACCTGCAGTCAGAGGAAATGCGGGAAACCCACGGAGCTGCTGAGCTGGGAGCGCAGCAGAGCCCAGCTCCTGATTCAGGCTCCTCTCAATCCCAACCCCAATTTAAATCCCAATCTCAATTTAAATCCCAATCCCAATTTAAATCCCAATTTCAATTTCAATTTCAATCCCAATCTCCATCTCAATTTCCATCCCAATCTCGATATCATTTTCAATTTCAATCTCCATCTCAATTTCAATCCCAATCTCAATTTCAATTTAAGTCCCAATTTCAATTTCAATTTCAATCTCCATCTCCATCTCAATTTCAATTCCAATCTCAATTTCAATTTAAATCCCAATTTCAATTTCAATTTCAATCCCAATCTCAATATCATTTTCAATTTCAATCTCCATCTCCATCTCCATCTCAATTTCAATCTCCATCTCCATCTCAATTTCAATTCCAATCTCAATTTCAATCTCAATACCAATCTCGATCCCAAAATTACCCCAAATCACCCCAAAAATACCCTCAAAGTTTCAGGATTGCACCCCAAAAATCCCACCAAAAATACCCCAAATTCGCCCCAAAAATCCCCCTGGAATTCTGGGATTCCAGCCCAAAAAATCCTCCCAAAAAAAAAAATCCCCAAACTTGCCCCGTGTCCCCACTGCCCCAGAGTTTCCCGAATTCCCCAGAAACTCGGAATTTCCAGGGATCTCCTCTGGATTAAATTAGGATTATTCCTCAGCCTCTATAAAATAAAACCAAACAAAAACCCAGCAGAGGATGGAGTGGGGGATTAGGACTTTGGGAAATTAGGAGTTTGAAGTGCTGAGCTGGCTTTACACTAAACCCCTGATCCCCAAATCCAGACAAGTGCATTTTATAGAAAGCGATTTCTTTTTTTTTTCACTCTTCTCTACCCGCAGTCATCCACTTAGGCAATTATTTCTATCAAAACCAGATATCGAACTTGCTAGAAAATGTATATCTATCTTCCTAGAAATTAGATATCTGTATTTCTATAAATGTATCTATCTTTCTATAAACTGTACATCTATATTTCTATAAAATTTATATCTATTTTCTATAAACTAAATATCTATATATCTATAAACTATATATCTATATTTCTATAAAATTTATATCTATTTTCTATAAACTAAATATCTATATATCTATAAACTATATATCTATATTTCTATAAAATTTATATCTATTCTCTATAAATTAAATATCTATATATCTATAAACTATATATCTATATTTCTATAAATTATATCTCTATCTTTCTATAAATTTATCTTTCTATAAACTATATATCTAACTTTCTATAAAATTTATATCTGTATTTCTATAAACTATATATCTATATTTCTATAAATTATCTATATTCCTATAAACTATACATCTATATTTCTATAAAATTTATATCTATATATCTATAAACTAGATATCTATATATCTAAAAACTAGATATCTATATTTCTATAAATCTATCTTTCTATAAAATTTATAGCTACCTTTATATAAACTATACATCTATATTTCTATAAAATTTATATCTATATATCTATAAACTAGATATCTATATATCTAAAAACTAGATATCTATATTTCTATAAATCTATCTTTCTATAAAATTTATAGCTACCTTTATATAAACTATACATCTATATTTCTATAAAATTTATATCTATATATCCATAAACTATATATCTATAAAATTTATATATATTTCTATAAATTTATCTTTCTATAAAATTTATAGCTACCTTTATATAAACTATATATCTATATTTCTATAAACTATATATCTATAAAATATATATTTCTATAAATTTATCTATCTTTCTATAAAATTTATATCTCCCTTTCTGTAAAATATAGATATCTATATTTCTATAAACTATATATATATTTCTATAAACTATATATCTATTTTTCTATAAAACTTATATCTATCTTTCTATAAAATGTATATCTATATTTCTATAAACTATATATCTATAAACCCTATATCTATAAACTATATATCTATGTTTCTATAAAATTTATATCTGTCTTTCTATAAACTGTATATCTAACTTTCTATAAAATTTATATCTATCTTTCTATAAACTATATATCGCTCTATCAACTAGATATCTTTCTATAAATTTATCTTTCTATAAAATATAAATATCTGCATTTCTATAAATTATATCTCTGTTGATCAGCAGTTATTTCTATCAGGCCTTGCCATCATTTTTATTCTTTTTTTTTAAATTTTTACAAAGTTCTTGCTGCTCTTGTTGCTCTTGCTGGTAATTGATGATGGGTATTGGTGGGTATTGATGGGTATTGGTGGGTATTGATGGGTATTGGTGGGTATTGATGGGTATTGATGGATATTGATGGGTATTGATGGATATTGATGGACATTGATGGGTATTGATGTGTATTGATGGATATTGATGGATATTGATGGATATTGATGGATATTGATGGGTATTGATGGATATTGATGGATATTGATGGGTATTGGTGGGTATTGGTGGGTATTGATGGATATTGATGGATATTGATGGACATTGATGGGCATTGATGGGTATTGATGTGTATTGATGGATATTGATGGATATTGATGGGTATTGATGGATATTGATGGATATTGATGGGTATTGATGGATATTGATGGGTATTGATGGATATTGATGGACATTGATGGATATTGATGGATATTGATGGATATTGATGGATATTGATGGATATTGATGGGTATTGATGGATATTGATGGGTATTGATGGATATTGATGGACATTGATGGATATTGATGGATATTGATGGATATTGATGGATATTGATGGATATTGATGGATATTGATGGATATTGATGGGTATTGGTGGGCATTGGTGGGTATTGATGGATATTGATGGATATTGATGGACATTGATGGGCATTGATGGGTATTGATGTGTATTGATGGATATTGATGGATATTGATGGGTATTGATGGATATTGATGGATATTGATGGGTATTGATGGATATTGATGGGTATTGATGGATATTGATGGACATTGATGGATATTGATGGATATTGATGGATATTGATGGATATTGATGGATATTGATGTATATTGATGGATATTGATGGACATTGATGGGTATTGATGGATATTGATGTATATTGATGGATATTGATGGATATTGATGGATATTGATGTATATTGATGGATATTGGTGGACATTGATGGGTATTGATGGATATTGATGGGTATTGATGGATATTGATGGATATGGATGGGTATTGATGGATATTGATGGGTATTGGTGGGTATTGGTGGATATTGATGGGTATTGGTGGATATTGATGGATATTGATGGATATTGATGGGTATTGATGGATATTGATGGATATGGATGGGTATTGATGGATATTGATGGGTATTGGTGTGTATTGGTGGGTATTGGTGGGTATTGGTGGGTATTGGTGGGTATTCATGGATATTGATGGATATTGATGTGTATTGATGGATATTGATGGATATTGATGTGTATTGATGGATATTGATGGATATTGATGGATATTGATGTGTATTGATGGATATTGATGGATATTGATGGATATTGATGGATATTGATGGGTATTGATGTGTATTGATGGATATTGATGGTTATTGATGGGTATTGATGGATATTGATGGATATTGATGGATATTGATGGATATTGATGGGTATTGATGGATATTGATGGGTATTGGTGGGTATTGGTGGGTATTGGTGGATATTGATGGATATTGATGGACATTGATGTGTATTGATGTGTATTGATGGATATTGATGTGTATTGATGGATATTGATGGTTATTGATGGGTATTGATGGATATTGATGGATATTGATGGATATTGATGGATATTGATGAATATGGAATTGATGGGACACCCCCAATTTTCTGATTCCTGTGGCTGAAAATCCAAGCTCCTTGAACTTTATTTGGCAACTAAAAGCAAATTCCAATTAATGCCAAATCACAGAGAGCCAGGCAAAACAGCAACCATTGTGCTTTCCCTTGCAAGCCCCCTTAGAAGGTTTAATTGATAATTTTGATGAGGAGGGACTTTTTTCCCCTTTACAAAAACAAATGAATCAGCTGTCACCGGGGCAGATTTGAATTCTCTCTTCACTGCTGTTGAACAATCCCGAATAAAGCATTCAGGAGCACGAGGAGTGGCACTCCAGCCCCGCAGATGAAAGGCTCCCACTTTTCCCCCTGAGTTTCAAGGGAATAATTGCCTTTTTAGAGGAGCAGAGCTCAACAATGCCCTCGCTGCTCTCCAGCTCTCTCCTCCTGCTTTGCAGGAATCAATTCAATAACGGCAGCTCCAAACTCTTTTCCAGATGGGCTGCTGTCCCCAAAATCCGGGGGAGGAGAGGGCTGGGCTGCACGAGCCGAAAATGGACTTTGAAATGTTGCATTTAAATGGTGCAGCCACTCTCTCCTCCTTTAAAATGCTCTTTATTGTCTTTAAATCTCGCAGCAATGTCCCTGTGGGTGGGGAGGTCTGAAAGCTTCTTCTAGTTCTGCTTCCAATTTTTATTTCTTTTTCATTGCAGAGCACCTTAAAACCTGGCAGCCAATCAATGTTTTGCTATTACCTACAGCCCATCATCACTAATTTCACTAATTTCCCTAATTTCCAATCCCCAAAGCTCAGTGTGTCACAGTTCAAGCCAGAAGTTGTTTTTAGTGCAAAATTCTGAGATCTTTTTTTTGTTTGTCTGTGAAAATCTTTCTGCTTGGTAAAAATATTTATTTGAGGTGGGTTTATCCTTTGCTCTGAGGTATAAAACCCTTTCCAACTCATTTTACCCTTTGCCTTCCGAGTTATTCACTAAAACTCAGCAATTCTTTTCTTCTGCATCAAAACTTGCTTTCATTTCTATTCCTTCTATATGAAAACTTGCTTTCATTTCTATTCTTCTATATCAAACTTGCTTTCATTTCTATTCCTTCTATATGAAAACTTGCTTTAATTTCTATTCTTCTATATCAAACTTGCTTTAATTTCTATTCCTTCTATATGAAAACTTGCTTTAATTTCTATTCTTCTATATCAAAACTTGTTTTAATTTCTATTCTTCTATATCACAACTTGCTTTAATTTCTATTCCTTCTATATCAAAACTTTCTATCATTTCTATTCATTTTTCTATATCAAACTTGCTTTAATTTCTATTCCTTCTATATCAAACTTGCTTTAATTTCTATTCCTTCTATATCAAAACTTCCTATCATGTCTATTCCTTTTTCTATATCAAATTTTGCTTTCATTTCTATTCCTTCTTCAGACTCTACATCACAAATCTTCCTGCTGTACATCAATATCTGTGAGATGTCACCCTCCCAGCACTGCCCCCTCCCCGAAATTCCAGATCCCAGGGATGGTTTTTGGTTTTTCCCGTGCCTGGGATGTGCTGAGCTCACCTGGGGCAGTGACAGGAGGGGGGAGCAATGAGAGAGCCTGTAACTGAAATAATTCGGGGGTTCTGGGGGTTAATCCTCCATCAGTCAGGGGTGGAACCCTCCTCTGCCTCACTGAGAGGGACTTCAGGAGCTCTGTAAAATGCAGATTGTTGTATTCGGGTGGCCCAGAAATTCCTGGGTGAGAAGAGCCAAAAAAATTAGTGTGGCACAGTTCAAGCACTATTTCCATTCATTAAAAGCTGAACTGTCCCAGTTTAACCACTATCCCCATCACCAAAGCTGAACTGTCCCAGTTTAACCACTATCCCCACCACCCAAAGCTGAATTATCCCAGTTTAACCACTATCCCAATCACCCAGAGCTGAATTATCCCAGTTTAACCACTATCCCCATCACCAAAGCTGAACTGTCCCAGTTTAACCACTATCCCCACCACCCAAAGCTGAATTATCCCAGTTTAACCACTATCCCCACCACCCAAAGCTGAATTATCCCAGTTTAACCACTATCCCCATCACCAAAGCTGAATTATCCCAGTTTAACCACTATTCCCACCACCCAAAGCTGAACAGTCCCAGTTTAACCACTATCCCCACCACCCAAAGCTGAACAGTCCCAGTCCAAGCTCTATTTCCATTCAATAAAAGCTGAATTGTCCCAGTTTAACCATTATTTCCCACCACCCAAAGCTGATCTGTCCCAGTTCCACCACTATCCCCATCACCAAAGCTGAACTGTCCCAGCCCCCTGAGCCCCCGAAATTCCCTCCTGCTCCCCCTCCCGCTGGACCCCTTTGCTCCCGGCAGAGCTCTCGCTGCGCCCGTACCCGCCCCGAGCAGCTTCTGGGGGGCACAAACCCGGCTCCGAGCCGGACCTGGGGCTGAGCCCCAATTCCCTCCGCTGCCCCGCTCGGGATCTGCCCCGCTCGGGATCTGCCCCGCTCGGGATCTGCCCCGCTCGGGATCTGCCCCGCGTCCCCCGGGCGGTCCGGGGCCGTGCGAGAGCCGCGCTGGTTTCCACCCTGCTGCTCCCTCCGAGGCACGGAGCGCAGCCCGCCCGCTGCCGGCCCCTCGGCATCTGCTGCTTTGTCACTTCGATTTAGCTGAGCAGCCCTCAGGGGCTCCTGCTGCTCCCCCCGCGCGGGAGGGGCTGGAGAACAAGCGGCTGTGCCCGAGAAATGCAGCGTCCAGAGCGCAGGGAAACTCCTGAGCTCAGCCTGAGCATCCTCAGAGCGACAGAGAAATTCCTGATCTCACCCTGAGCATCCTCAGAATTCCCAGGGAAACTCCTGATCTCACCCTGAGCATCCAGAATTCCCAGGGAAACTCCTGAGCTCAGCCTGAGCATCCTCAGAATTCCCAGGGAAACTCCTGAGCTCAGCCTGAGCATCCAGAATTCCCAGGGAAACTCCTGATCTCACCTGAGCATCCAGAATTCCCAGGGAAATTCCAGATCTCACCCTGAGCATCCCCAGAATTCCCAGGGAAACTCCTGAGCTCAGCCCGAGCATCCTCAGAATTCCCAGGGAAACTCCTGAGCTCAGCCTGAGCATCCCCAGAGCGACAGAGAAATTCCAGATCTCAGCCTGAGCATCCAGAATTCCCAGGGAAACTCCTGATCTCACCTGAGCATCCAGAATTCCCAGGGAAACTCCTGAGCTCAGCCTGAGCATCCTCAGAATTCCCAGGGAAATTCCTGATCTCAGCCTGAGCATCCTCAGAATTCCCAGGGAAACTCCTGATCTCACCCTGAGCATCCAGAATTCCCTGGGCAGTCCCAAATTCAATTTCCATGAGGAATTTCCTGTGCAATTCCCCATTTCCATGAGCAATTCCTGAGCAATCCCCATTTCCATGAGCAATTCCTGAGCAAATCCCCATTTCCATGAGGAATTCCCCATTTCCATGAGCAATTCCTGAGCAATCCCCATTTCCATGAGGATTTCCTGTGCAATTCCCATTTCCATGAGGAAATCCCCATTTCCATGAGGAATTCCTGAGCAATCCCCATTTCCATGAGGAATTCCTGTGCAATTCACATTTCCATGAGCAATTCCTGAGCAATTCCCATTTCCATGAGGAAATCCCCATTTCCATGAGGAAATTCCTGTGCAATCCCCATTTCCATGAGGAAATTCCTGTGCAATTCACATTTCCATGAGGATTTCCTGTGCAATTCCCATTTCCATGAGCAATTTCCCATTTCCATGAGGAAATTCCTGAGCAATTCCCATTTCCATGAGGAATTCCATGAGCAATTCCCCATTTCCATGAGGAATTCCTGAGCAATTCCCCATTTCCATGAGGAATTCCCCATTTCCAGGAATTCCTGTGCAATTCCCATTTCCATGAGGAATTCCTGAGCAATCCCCATTTCCAGGAATTCCCTGAGCAAATCCCCATTTCCATGAGGAAATCCTGAGCAATCCCCCATTTCCATGAGGGAATTTCCTGAGCAATTCCCCATTTCCATGAGGAATTTCTGAGCAATCCCCATTTCCATGAGGAAATCCCCATTTCCATGAGGAAATTCCTGAGCAATCCCCATTTCCATGAGGAATTCCTGAGCAATTCCCCATTTCCATGAGGAAATCCCCATTTCCAGGAATTCCCTGAGCAATCCCCATTTCCATGAGGAAATCCCCATTTCCAGGAATTCCCTGAGCAATCCCCATTTCCATGAGGGAATCCCCTCTCGCTGCACTTTTATTTACATTTATTTCCTCTCCCTCTGCTGTGCGCAGGAGCAGAGCTGCAGGACAGGCTGGAAATTCCCAGGAATTCCAAGCTGCTTTTGCCATGCAAATCTTTTCCTCTCCAAAACTGCTGCCCTGGAAAATCCCGGTGTCCAGCAGCACAAATTCAGCTCCCGCTGAGCCCGGGGGGATTTGCAAGCGACACAAAACCAGCGCTCAAACCTTCAAAGCAGCCACGGAGAAGAAATAGATATAGAAAACACTCTGGGAATTTTATTTCCCTTTGCATCCCCGCTTTTTAAAGCCAAAAAAAAAAAAGAAAAAAGAGAGAAGGAGCTGGCCTTTAAGCCTTCAATTAATTGAACAAAGATCTCAAAATTGTTCAATTGGTTTCATTAGGAAGTGTATAATAGAATAATAAAGTAAAACAAATGATATAAAGCAGACCCACTAATTAGCTGTACATGATTGATACAGCTTTGGACGAGGCATTTGATCTCCAACAAAATGCAGTTCCTTGTTAAGAGGATTTTTAATTGATGTGCAGAGAGGTATTAGATGATGTTGGAAAATAATTACTCCAAAGCTACTCATGCGTTTGGCTGAACATAACAAATGAAGTTTGGGCTCGGGAGGCGGCGGAGTGGACACGTGCTAATTAATAACGAGGGGCGTTAACCCCGTGTGTGCCGGAGCCCCCGGTAATTAGCAGCGTAATGAGCTCGTCATTCCCGGGGAAAGGCGCAGGATTCCCTCACCCCGGAGAGCAGGGCTGATCCTGAGCGCCCTGCTGCGCGCACGGCCGCGGGAGCATCCCCAGCTGTGCTGCTTTTGGGGAAAAAATCCCCTTTGGTTTGGAACGGAGCGAGGGATGCACGTCAGAGTGAATCCAAAATGGTTTTGGAGTTTCTGGCTGCTCCATTCCCGGATCAGGCTGCACTTGTCACCCACTAAAAACCAAAGAAACTCTTCCAGCTTCACTGTTTACAGGGAAAAATCCCATTTTGCTTTGGAATGGAGCGAGGAATGAACGCCAGAGTGAATCCAAAATAGTTTTGGGTTTTCTGGCTGCTCCATTCCCAGATCCGGCTGCACTTGTCACCCATCAAAAAACAAAAGAACTCTTCCAGCTTTGCTGCTTTTGGGAAAAAAAATCCCCTTTTGGTTTGGAACGGAGCGAGGGATGCACGTCAGAGCGAGCCCAAAATGGTTTTGGGTTTTCTGGCTGCTCCATTTCCGCTCTGGAGAGCAGGCTGAAAAATCCCAAAATGGTTTTGGGTTTCCTGGCTGCTCCATTCCCGGATCAGGCTGCACTTGTCACCCATTAAAAACCAAAGAAACTTTTCCAACTTCACTGTTCACAGGCAAAAATCCCATTTCTCCATTCCCACTCTGGAGAGCAGGCTGCAAATCCCTTTGGGTTTTGGATTTTCTGGATCCCCAAAATGATTTTGGATTTTCTGGATGCTCCATTCCCAATTTGGAGAGCAGGCTGAAAATCATTCTAGGTTTTGGATTTTCTGGATCCCCAACAATGATTTTGGATTTTCTGGATGCTCTATTCCCAATTTGGAGAGCAGACTGCAAATCCCTTTGGGTTTTGGATTTTCTGGATCCCCAAAACGATTTTGGAGTTCCTGGCTGCTCCATTCCCAGACCAGGCTGGACCTGCCCCCTCTGTGAGAAGTTTTGGAGATGCCGGGGGGATGATGAGCAGCAGGATTCCGAACCCTCCTGGCCAGGTGTCGCCCCTTTGCCACGTGCTGCTGGAGTGGCACCAGCAATCCCCCAAATCTCGCTCCTCCCGCTGCCAGCGATGCCTCCGACGCTTCCTTTCTATTTGTACCGCAGCGTGTGCGCGGGCTGGGTGAGCGCTTGTCACAAGCTTTATTTTTGGAAGAGCACACGGGAGGATTTGGTGAGCTAATTAAGAGTTTCCTGGGGAAACCAGAAAGGCCCGGAGCTGCTCCCAGAGCTGCATCCCTCCTTTGCCACCTCCTCCTCCTCCTCCTCCTCCTGCCCCGCTCGGCAATCTGCTAATTAATGGTGTTTGTTCTCCGGCGGCCCCGCCCGAGCCGCGGCTGGGCGATTATCCGCTGGCGCTGGTGGGAAAAGGTGTTTATTGTGCGGGTGGGCTCGCATCGCTATGGAAACACGCAAATATTTGCAGACCTCCGCTCCTGATGAATGCCTCCCCAATTATCTCGGGGCTGGGAGGGGAGAATTCCCGGGGCCAGGCTCCCCCCGGAATTCTCTTTCAATCTTGCTTCCCATCGCTGGGAGAGAGAGGAGATATCACCAAAAGGTTCCTCAGTGGCGCTGGGGGAGCAGCCCTGGGATGGGAAATGATTCTGGGATTGCCCATCCAAACGGGGACAGGAAATTCTGCACGCAGCAGGGGATGGAACCTTGTTCCTCATGGAATTTTTTATTGTAGGAAAATCTTCAGGAAATGTCCCTTCAGCTCACAAGCACATCCCAGGAAGGATCCACAGTGGGAAATGATTCTGGGATTGCCCATCCAAATGGGGACAGGGATCCTGCACAGAGAAGGGGATGGAACCTTGTTCCTCATGGAATTTTTTATTGTAGGAAAATCTTCAGGAAATGTCCCTTCAGCTCACAAGCACATCCCAGGAAGGATTCACAGTGGGAAATGATTCTGGGATTGCCCATCCAAACGGGGACAGGAAATTCTGCACACAGCAGGGGATGGAACCTTCCACATGGAATTTTTTATTGTAGGAAAATCTTCAGGAAATGTCCCTGCAGCTCACAAACCCATCCCAGGAAGGATTCACAATGGGAAATGATTCTGGGATTGCCCATCCAAATGGGGACAGGGATTCTGCACACAGCAGGGGATGGAACCTTCCACATGGAATTTTCTATTGCAGGAAAATCTTCAGGAAATGTCCCTGCAGCTCACAAGCACATCCCAGGAAGGATTCACAGTGGGAAATTATTCTGGGATTGCCCATCCAAACGGGGACAGGAAATTCTGCACACAGCAGGGGATGGAACCTTGTTCCTCATGGAATTTTCTATTGCAGGAAAATCTTCAGGAGAATCTTTAGGAAATGTCCCTGCAGCTCACAAACCCATCCCAGGAAGGATCCACAGTGGGAAATGATTCTGGGATTGCCCATCCAAACGGGGACAGGAAATTCTGCACACAGCAGGGGATGGAACCTTGTTCCACATGGAATTTTCTATTAGAGGAAAATCCTCAGGAAATGTCCCTGCAGCTCCCAGATCCATCCCAGGAAGGATCCACAGTGGGAAATGATTCTGGGATTGCCCATCCAAATGGGAACAGGGATCCTGCACACAGCGGGGGATGGAACCTTGTTCCTCATGGAATTCCCTGCTGCAGGAAGATGAATCCTCAGGAGAGGGGGAGATTTTTGGGCTGTGAATTTTGGGGTGTGATTTTTGGGGGTGTGATTTTTTGGGGGGATTTTGGTGTCGTTTGTCCCAGGAATTCCTTGGAAACTCCTGAAAATCCCTTTTTTTTTGGATTTTTTTTTTTTAAATAAGTTCCTTTTTTGAATATTTTTCTTTTTTGGATAATTTAATTTTTTGGATAATTCCTTTTTTGGATAATTCCTTTTTTGGATAATTCCTTTTATGGATATTTCCTTTTTTGGATATTTCCTTTTTTGGATATTTCCTTTTTTGGATAATTCTTCTTTTGGATATTTTCCTTTTTTGGATAATTTCCTTTTTTATATATTTTCCTTTTTGGATATTTTATTTTTTGGATATTTTCTTTTTTAGATAATTTCTTTTTTGGATAGTTTCTTTTTCCCCACTCTAATAGAAAGATAAAGCAGCTCCATCATTTCTGCAACCTCAGGATCCATAATCTCCTTTTGACAATTGAGTGAGACTTCCTGGAATGGTTCTGCAGTGACAATTCTCAGAGATTTTCCTCTCTGTGCTAAATAAATTCTATTTTTTGGAGAATTGATTTTTGCCCTAAACAAAGCAGACATTTGGTGATCCCAAATTTGGGAATGCACCCTGCAAACCCTGACTGGAGGGAAATAAATGTGAGAAATCCAGAATCCAGGGGCTCTGCCTCTCCAAAAAGGGAAATTTCCCTCCCTCCCACCTGGGAACATCCAGCTTTTATTTTTATTTTTATTTTTTTTGATGGATTTGCTCCATGCAGAATGGAATGGGTTCCTTTGAGCCTTCAGGTGGATATCCCGCTGAGTTTTTGCCTTTCCAGGTGGAAGGAAGCAGCCACATGTGGCAGCCACATGTCCTGAACCATTCCCCGGGAGAGCCAGTGGGAAAAAAAATAAATTAATGGGGAGATGTATTTAACAGTCCTGCTCGCTCCTTCACAAAATAATTGGCAGGTGAAATGTGCCAAATGTGGTTTTTGGGTTTCTGGCCTGGGAGGAGCGGAGCTCAGCTGGGCTCTGGCAGGAGGGAGCACAGGAACGGGTCAGGCTGGAGCCCGGAATGGGGATCCTGGAAAACATTTTGGGATTCTCGGGGATCTCCAGGGTGGAAAACATTCTGGAATTCTCAGGGATCTCCAGGCTGGAAAATGTGCTGGGATTGTCAGGGATCTCCAGGATCCTCAGGGATCTCCAGCCTGGAAAATATTCTCGAATTCTCAGGGATCTCCAGGCTGGAAAATGTGCTGGAATTCTCAGGGATCTCCAGGCTGGAAAAGCTGCTGGGATTGTCAGGGATCTCCAGGATCCTCAGGGATCTCCAGCCTGGAAAAAATTCTGAAATTCTCAGGGATCTCCAGGATCCTCAGGGATCTCCAGCCTGGAAAACATTCTGGAATTCTCAGGGATCTCCAGGATCCTCAGGGATCTCCAGCCTGAAAAAATTCTGGAATTCCCAGGGATCTCCAGGATTCTCAGGAATCTCCAGGCTGGAAAAGCTGCTGGGATTCCCAGGGATCTCCAGGATTCTCAGGAATCTCCAGGCTGGAAAAGCTGCTGGGATTCCCAGGGATCTCCAGGATTCCCAGGGATCTCCATCCTGAAAAAATTCTGGAATTCTCAGGGATCTCCAGGATTCCCAGGAATTTCCATCCTGGAAAACCTGCTGGGATTTTCAGGCATCTCCAGGATCCTCAGGGATCTCCAGCCTGGAAAATATTCTCGAATTCTCAGGGATCTCCAGGCTGGAAAATGTGCTGGGATTGTCAGGGATCTCCAGCCTGGAAAACATTCTGGAATTCTCAGGCATCTCCAGGATCCTCAGGGATCTCCAGCCTGGAAAACATTCTGGGATTCTCGGGGATCTCCAGGATCCTCAGGGATCTCCAGCCTGGAAAACATTCTGGAATTCTCAGGCATCTCCAGGATCCTCAGGGATCTCCAGCCTGGAAAAAATTCTGGGATTCTCAGGGATCTCCAGGCTGGAAAATGTGCTGGGATTGTCAGGGATCTCCAGGATCCTCAGGGATCTCCAGCCTGGAAAACATTCTGGAATTCTCAGGGATCTCCAGGCTGGAAAATGTGCTGGAATTCTCAGGGATCTCCAGGATCCTCAGGGATCTCCAGCCTGGAAAAAATTCTGAAATTCTCAGGGATCTCCAGGATCCTCAGGGATCTCCAGGCTGGAAAACATTCTCGAATTCTCAGGGATCTCCAGGCTGGAAAAGCTGCTGGGATTTTCAGGGATCTCCAGGATTCCCAGGGACTTCCATCCTGGAAAATGTGCTGGGATTGTCAGGGATCTCAGGGATCTCCATCCTGAAAAAATTCTGGAATTCCCAGGGATCTCCAGGATCCTCAGGGATTTCCATCCTGGAAAATTTGCTGGGATTGTCAGGGATCTCAGGGATCTCCATCCTGAAAAAATTCTGGAATTCTCAGGGATCTCCAGGATTCCCAGGAATTTCCATCCTGGAAAACCTGATGGGATTTTCAGGGATCTCCAGGATTTTCAGGGATCTCCATCCTGAAAAAATTCTGGAATTCCCAGGGATCTCCAGGATCCTCAGGAATCTCCATCCTGAAAAAATTCTGGAATTCCCAGGGATCTCCAGAATTCTCAGGAATCTCCATCCCGGAAAAGCTGCTGTGATTCCCATGGATCTCCAGGATTCTCAGGGATCTCCATCCCGGAAAAGCTGCTGGGATTCCCAGGGATCTCCAGGATTCTCAGGAATCTCCATCCTGAAAAAATTCTGGAATTGCCAGGGGTCTCCAGGATCCTCAGGGATCTCCAGCCTGGAAAACATTCTGGAATTCTCAGGCATCTCCAGGATCCTCAGGGATCTCCAGCCTGGAAAACATTCTGGAATTCTCAGGGATCTCCAGCCTGGAAAATGTGCTGGGATTCTCAGGGATCTCCAGGATCCTCAGGGATCTCCAGGCTGGAAAACATTCTCGAATTCTCAGGGATCTCCAGGCTGGAAAAGCTGCTGGGATTTTCAGGGATCTCCAGGATTCCCAGGGACTTCCATCCTGGAAAATGTGCTGGGATTGTCAGGGATCTCAGGGATCTCCATCCTGAAAAAATTCTGGAATTCCCAGGGATCTCCAGGATCCTCAGGGATCTCCATCCTGAAAAAAATCTGGAATTCCCAGGGATCTCCATCCCAGAAAAGCTGCTGGATTTTTCAGGGATCTCCAGGATTCCCATGGATCTCCCTCCACAAACACCCTCGGAGGATTTCACGCCCTGCTCCCCCAGAGCTCTGGAATTAGGCCCGGCTCTCACTGAGTGATGATCTCCGAAGGGCAGAGCGCTCTCATTGCGGGATATTGCGGGATATTACGGGATATTATGGGATATTTACTGCCCCATTAGCGCCTCCGTGGCCCAGGCAGGGCGGGATTTACGCGTGCGAGGCGCTCCTACAAATCTCCCTCGCCCTTTCCCGGCAAAGGGCAGCGCAATAACAATCGCTGAATTTACGAGCTCGCCGCGATTCCCGTCTCACCGGAATCCCCGGGATCCGAGGAGCTGCTGCCGCTCCCCCCACCAGCCTGGGAATGGTGACAAAATAGAACCGCGCGAGCGGAATTTACTGGTGGGGTTCTCTGGGATCTCCATCCCAGAAAAGGTGCTGGGATTCTCAGGGATCTCCGGGATTCCCAGGGATCTCCAGCCTGGAATTCTCAGGGATCTCCAGGATTCTCAGGGATCTCCAGCCTGGAATTCTCAGGGATCTCCGGGATTCTCAGGGATTTCCAGGCTGGAAAAGGTGCTGAGATTCTCAGGGACTGGAATTCTCTGGGATCTTCAAGATTCTCAGGGATCTCCATCCTGGAATTCTCAGGGATCTCCAGACTAGAAAAGGTGCTGGGATTCTCAGGGATCTCCGGGATTCTCAGGGATCTCCGGGATTCTCAGGGATCTCCATCCTGGAATTCTCAGGGATCTCCAGGATTCTCAGGGATCTCCAGCCTGGAAAGGTGTTGGGATTTTCAGGAATCTCCAGCCTGGAATTCTCAGGGATCTCCAGGATTCTCAGGAATCTCCAGGATTCTTAGGGATCTCCGGGATTCCCAAGGATTTCCAGGCTGGAAAAAGTGCTGAGATTCTCAGGGACTGGAATTCTCTGGGATCTTCAGGATTCTCAGGGATCTCCATCCCAGAAAAGGTGCTGGGATTCTCAGGGATCTCCAACCTGGAATTCTCAGGGATCTCCAGGATTCTCTGAGATCTCCATGCCAGAAAAGTGCTGGCATTCCCAGAAATCTCCAGAATTCTCAGAGATCTCCAACCTGGAGAAGCGCTGGGATTCTCAGCTAAGGAAACATTCTGGGATTCTCATGGATCTCCAGGATTCTCAGAGATCTCCATCCTGGAGAAGTGTTGGGATTCTCAGCTAAGGAAACATTCTGGGATTCTCATGGATCTCCAGGATTCTCAGGGATCTCCAGGATTCTCAGGGCCTGGAATTCTCAGGGATCTCCAGGATTCTCTGAGATCTCCATGCCAGAAAAGTGCTGGCATTCCCAGAAATCTCCAGAATTCTCAGAGATCTCCAACCTGGAGAAGCGCTGGGATTCTCAGCTAAGGAAACATTCTGGGATTCTCAGGGATCTCCAGGATCCCAGAACGCTCTGGAAATCCCGGATGGTTTTGGTCTCCTGAGCATCCCTCACTCCTTTCTCTCTCCTCATTGCTCTGCCCCAAAATTCCCCCAAAATTCCCCAAATCCATTATTTCCTGAGCATCCCTCGCTCCCTCCTCTCTCCTCACTGTCACTGCCCCGACGGCTGCTGCTCTCCAGAGCTCTGCCCTTTGCTCCTGGGCTCTGGATTTTGGGGGCTCTGTGCCCGCCCAAGGCAGGATTGCTGTTCCAGCCCGAGCTCTGCTCCGCTGGCAGCTGGAGGATGAGCGTTCGTGGCGTTTTTTGATGTTTCCATGGGGATTGCTATAGAAACAACTCTTCATTTATTAATTTACTTTGTTGGGGAAGCAAAGGTAAAGCAAAGAAACAATGGCTGGGCAGAGATTTGAGCCGAGGAAAGGCCTTGAGTCTGCGGCTAAAGGACGTTTGCAGCTCATTTCCAGCAGTCAAAGGAATGAGATTCCGCAAGGTTTGCTCCGAGGCTGGAAAACAACAGCTGATCTGTGTCACAGCGCATTACAGGGAGCTGTGCTGGGGAGCGACCTCAGCTCCGGGCTCGGCAGGGACCAAATCTGGGATTGGAGTGGAGCATCCTCAGCTCTGGGATCGGCAGGGACCAAATCTGGGATTGAGCTCAGCAGGGACCCAAATCTGGGATTGGAGTGGAGCGACCTCAGCTCCCGGGCTCGGCAGGGACCAAAATCTGGGATTGAGATCAGCAGGGACCAAATCTGGGATTGAGATCAGCAGGGACCAAAAATCTGGGATTGGAGTGGAGCATCCTCAGCTCCGGGCTCAGCAGGGACCAAATCTGGGATTGAGATCAGCAGGGACCCAAATCTGGGATTGGAGTGGAGCATCCTCAGCTCCGGGCTCAGCAGGGACCAAATCTGGGATTGAGATCAGCAGGGACCCCAAAATCTGGGATTGGAGTGGAGCTGCCTCAGCTCTGGGCTCAGCAGGGACCAAAATCTGGGATTGAGATCAGCAGGGACCAAATCTGGGATTGAGATCAGCAGGGACTCCAAAATCTGGGATTGGAGTGGAGCATCCTCAGCTCTGGGCTCAGCAGGGACCAAAAATCTGGGATTGTGCTCAGCAGGGACCAAAATCTGGGATTGAGATCAGCAGGGACCCCAAAATCTGGGATTGGAGTGGAGCATCCTCAGCTCTGAGCTCAGCAGGGACCAAAATCTGGGATTGTGCTCAGCAGGGACCAAAATCTGGGATTGAGATCAGCAGGGACCCAAAATCTGGGATTGGAGTGGAGCATCCTCAGCTCTGAGCTCAGCAGGGACCCCAAAATCTGGGATTGGAGTGGAGCATCCTCAGCTCCGGGCTCAGCAGGGACCCCAAAATCTGGGATTGGAGTGGAGCATCCTCAGCTCCGGGGCTCCGGCAGGGACCAAAATCTGGGATTGGAGTGGAGCATCCTCAGCTCCGGGCTCAGCAGGGACCAAAATCTGGGATTGTGCTCGGCAGGGACCAAATCTGGGATTGAGATCAGCAGGGACCCCAAAATCTGGGATTGGAGTGGAGCATCCTCAGCTCCGGGCTCAGCAGGGACCAAAATCTGGGATTGGAGTGGAGCATCCTCAGCTCCGGGCTCGGCAGGGACCAAAATCTGGGATTGGAGTGGAGCATCCTCAGCTCCCGGGCTCAGCAGGGACCAAAATCTGGGATTGGAGTGGAGCATCCTCAGCCCGGGCTCCGGCAGGGACCAAATCTGGGATTGAGATCAGCAGGGACCCCCAAAATCTGGGATTGGAGTGGAGCTGCCTCAGCTCTGGGCTCAGCAGGGACCAAATCTGAGATTGGAGTGGAGCATCCTCAGCTCTGGGATCGGCAGGGACCAAAATCTGGGATTGAGATCAGCAGGGACCCAAATCTGGGATTGGAGTGGAGCATCCTCAGCTCCGGGCTCAGCAGGGACCAAAATCTGGGATTGAGCTCAGCAGGGACCCCAAAATCTGGGATTGGAGTGGAGCATCCTCAGCTCCGGGCTCAGCAGGGACCAAAATCTGGGATTGAGATCAGCAGGGACCCCAAAATCTGGGATTGGAGTGGAGCATCCTCAGCTCCGGGCTCAGCAGGGACCAAATCTGGGATTGAGATCAGCAGGGACCCCAAAATCTGGGATTGAGCTCAGCAGGGACCCCAAAATTTGGGAGTTGGAGCTTTCTGTGCTTTGGAGGAGAAGGCTCCCAAATTTGAGTTAAAATTTGTGTGATTTCAAGGATTGAAATTAGAATTTTTAGGTCTGCAGATGGAGGATTTTGGGTGGTGTCTCTTCCTCTTCATGGCCTCAGGTTGGATTTTCTGCACTGAGGGTCGTGATAATTTAATTATTGGGTTCAAAGTGGAAATAATAAAAATAATTTTAATAATAATAATAAAAGCTGCTGCACCTGCCTCCATTTTACTCACTTTTGGAAGTGCTGCAGAACTTGAGATAGAATTTAATAAATAACCCAACCTGACCAGGAGAAAATTCGTTTCCTTGGTGGATTTTTAAAATCCTCCCAAAGGTGACGAAGGCACAGCCCCAAAGCTCCTCAGATCACTTTAATTTTTAATATTTAATTTTTTAATATTTGAGATGGAGCTTGGATTGCAGGGGGACAAATATCCATGGAGAATTTCTCTGGTTCACAGGGAACAGAGGGGGAAAAAAAATCAGAAAGGATTGATTGGATTTTCTATGGGAATGCAAAAAAAAATCCGGGAGAAAAAATCCCTCAGCACTTTCCAGCAGCTCAGGCTGAAAAAACCCCAAAAATAATAATAATAAAAAATAATAATTTTTAAAAGTGGGATGCAGGGAGCTGAGCCATGCTTGGCAAACCTTTGGCTCAGAATGGATCTGAAATGAAATTTCCTGCCCTACATAAAACTGGGGCAGATTTCCCAAAATATTTTTTTTTCCAAAAATCTATTTTTTTTCTTTTTCCAAAAAAGGAGCCAGGTGCCACCTGTGACAAGGAGCAGGGAAAAAGGCACCTCCCAAAGTGTGATCCCACCTCCTCAGGGTATTTTGGGAGCCAAGAGCTGCTCACATTGCTGGGGGAATTATGGGATGGCTCCCCAATTGTGCCTCTTCGAGTATGGGTCTCCAATTATGATTTCCTAATTATGGTTCCCCAATTATTAATTCTCCAATTCTGAGTTCCCCAATTATTTATTCTCCAATTATGATTTCTGAATTATGGGTTCCTCAGTTGTGGTTCTCCAATTATGGGTTCCCCAATTATGATTTTATAATTATGGTCCCCAATTATTTATTCTCCAATTCTGGGTTCCCCAATTATTTATTTCCCAATTATGGTCCCCAATTATGAATCCCCAATCATGGTTCCCCAATTAAGAGTTCTACAATTATGGGTTCTCCAGTTGTGGATCCCAATTATGGTTCTCCAATTATTTATTCTCCAATTATTGTTCCCAATTATGGTTTCCCAATTATGTTCCCCAATTATGGTTCCCCAATTATGGTTCCCAATTATGGTTCCTCAGTTATGGGTTCCCCAATTATGTTCCCCAATTATGGATCCCCAATTATGGATCCTCAATTATGAATCCCCAATTATGAATCCCTAATTATGGTCCCAAATTTTGGTTCCCCAATTATGATTCCCCAATTATTTATTCCCCAATTATGGTTCCCCAATTATTTATTCCCCAATTATGGTTCCCAATTATGGTTCCCCAACTATGTTCCCCAATTATGGTTCCAAATTATTTATTCCCCAGTTATGGGTTCCCCAATTATGGTTCCCCAATTATGGTTCCCCAATTATTGTTCCCAATTCTGGTTCCCCAATTCTGGATCCCCAATTCTGGATCCCCAATTATGAATCCCTAATTTTGGATCCCCAATTATTTATTCCCCAATTATGGTCCCCAATTATTTATTCCCCAATTATTTATTCCCCAATTATTTATTCCCCAATTAAATTTTCTCCCATTTTGGCCCCCAGTTTTGCTCCCCAGTTCAGCGTTCCCCAGTTTTATTCCCCAATTAAGGCACCAGAAAGGCACCAAGGTGGAACCCAGCAGGAATTATGGGATGTCACCCACACTCTGGGTCTTATTAAAGGTCTGTCCCAGCAGTTCCTTGGCACTGGAAAAACCATGGATGGTGCCCAGAGAGGGATGGAAAAATCTCTCCACGTGTCAAAAATTCCCAAATCCCCCCTTCAGGAAAATTCCCAGCTGCCATGACCCCGGAGTTCTGCTGCCTGAAAACAAAATCCTGGTTTTTCCCCGATTTAGGCACGCAGCAAATTCCACCTCTGATTGTTTGAGACGTCCAGCTCCTCCTGCCCTGGGCTGCAGCCCTGCCACTTAAAAAAGATTTGTTCTGAGTTTTCCGGCCGCCCTTCACATTTCTTCGGGCCTATAAATAAATTTTATTGTTTTACTGGGGTCAGGAAAATTGCTGCATCCATCTTGGAATGGGGAGTGTGATCCCATTAAAGCCAATCATAAATGAATAATAATAAATAATGATAAATAATAAAATAAAGCTTTTTTTTTTTTTTTAAAAAGAGATTTTCCAAGCACTGGGAATGATCCTACAGAATATGGGTTGCAGGAATGCATTTGGGATTTTCCCGTCCCTGCAGGAATGCATTTGGGATTTTCCCTTTCCCTGCAGGAATGCATTTGGGATTTTCCCTTTCCCTGCAGGAATGCATTTGGGATTTCCCATCCCAGCAGGAATGCATTTGGGATTTTCCCTTTCCCTGCAGGAGCGCATTTGAGATTTCCCATCCCTGCAGGAGCGAATTTGGGATTTCCCATCCCAGCAGGAATGCATTTGAGATTTCCCATCCCTGCAGGAATGCATTTGGGATTTCCCATCCCTGCAGGAATGCATTTGGGATTTCCCTTTCCCTGCAGGGAGCCGACGATTTGGGATTTCCCATCCCTGCAGGAGCGCATTTGGGATTTTCCCTTTCCCTGCAGGAATGCATTTGGGATTTCCCATCCCTGCAGGAATGCATTTGGGATTTTCCCTTTCCCTGCAGGAATGCATTTGGGATTTTCCCATCCCTGCAGGAATGCATTTGGGATTTCCCATCCCTGCAGGAATGCATTTGGGATTTTCCCTTTCCCTGCAGGAATGCATTTGGGATTTCCCATCCCTGCAGGAATGCATTTGGGATTTTCCCTTTCCCTGCAGGAATGCATTTGGGATTTTCCCTTTCCCTGCAGGAATGCATTTGGGATTTCCCATCTCTGCAGGAGCGCATTTGGGATTTCCCGTCCCTGCAGGAGCGACATTTGGGATTTTCCTTTCCCTGCAGGAATGCATTTGGGATTTTCCCTTTCCCTGCAGGAATGCATTTGGGATTTTCCCATCCCTGCAGGAGCGCATTTCGGATTTTCCCATCCCTGCAGGAGCGCATTTGGGATTTTCCCTTTCCCTGCAGAGCGCATTTGGGATTTCCCATCCCTGCAGGAGTGCATTTGGGATTTCCCATCCCTGCAGGAGCGCATTTGGGATTTCCCGTCCCTGCAGGAATGCATTTGGGATTTTCCCATCCCTGCAGAGCGCATTTAGGATTTCCCGTCCCTGCAGGAGCGCATTTGGGATTTTCCCTTTCCCTGCAGGAATGCATTTGGGATTTTCCCTTTCCCTGCAGAGCGCATTTGGGATTTTCCCTTTCCCTGCAGGAATGCATTTGGGATTTTCCCTTTCCCTGCAGGAGCGCATTTGGGATTTCCCGTCCCTGCAGGATCACATTTGGGATTTTCCCTTTCCCTGCAGGAATGCATTTGGGATTTCCCATCCCTGCAGGAGCGCATTTGGGATTTCCCTTTCCCGTCCCCTCGGGCCGGAGCCCAGCCCTCCCCGCCGCTCCCGCTCCATCCCTCGCTCGTTCCCCGCCGCTCCGGGCGGTTTCCATGGCGATGCTTCGCTCAGCGGCTCCTTGTGCGCTCTTTGCCATCCCAGCTGTGGCATTTCCCGCCCGTGCCCGGCCCTCACCTGCCCGCTCCCAGCAGGGGCCAGCAGCTTTTCCCCTGGCTGGGCGTGCCCGGGAGCTGCAGCGGTTTTGCCTTTTCCCCTCCGTGCAGCCGGGGCGGGAGCAGGAGTGCGAGCTGAGCTCTGTGTGCGCCAGCCCGGCGTCCTGCTGGGAAAAGTTATCGGAAACTCCGAGCACACCTGCAGGGGATTGAATCCTGCGGGCACAGGGCACTGACATCCCACCCCAGGAATTCCAGGACAGAGTTCCAGCCACTGGAGGCTCCAGTCCCTTCTGGAAGGTTCCTACAAGCACAAGGCACTGATATCCCACCCCAGAGGAATTCCAGGACACAGCTCCAGCCACTGGCAGCTCCACTCCCTTCTGGAAGGTTCCTGCAGGCACAGGGCACTGACATCCCACCCCAGAGGAATTCCAGGACACAGCTCCAGCCACTGGAGCTCCAGTCCCTTCTGGAAGGTTCCTGCAGGCACAAGGCACTGATATCCCACCCCAGGAATTCCAGGACACAGCTCCAGCCACTGGCAGCTCCACTCCCTTCTGGAAGGTTCCTGCAGGCACAGGGCACTGACATCCCACCCCAGAGGAATTCCAGGACACAGCTCCAGCCACTGGCGGCTCCAGTCCCTTCTGGAAGGTTCCTGCAGGCACAGGGCACTGATATCCCACCCCAGAGGAATTCAGGACAGAGCTCCAGCCACTGGCGGCTCCAGTCCCTTCTGGAATTTTCCTGCAGGCACAGGGCACTGATATCCCACCCCAGAGGAATTCAGGACAGAGCTCCAGCTGACTGGAAGATCCAGCTCCCTTCTGAAGGTTCCTACAGGCACAAGGCACTGACATCCCACTCCCAGGAATTCCAGGACACAGCTCCAGCCCCTGGAGGCTCCAGTCCCTTCTGGAAGGTTCCTGCAGGCACAGGGCACTGATATCCCACCCCAGAGGAATTCAGGACAGAGCTCCAGCTGACTGGAAGATCCAGCTCCCTTCTGGAAGGTTCCTGCAGGCACAGGGCACTGACATCCCACCCCAGAGGAATTCCAGGACACAGCTCCAGCTGGGATCAGCCACTGGCTAGCTCCAGTCCCTTCTGGAAGGTTCCTGCAGGCACAGGGCACTGACATCCCACCCCAGGAATTCCAGGACACAGCTCCAGCCACTGGCAGCTCCAGTTTCCTTCTGGAAGGTTCCTGCAGGCACAGGGCACTGACATCCCACCCCAGGAATTCCAGGACACAGCTCCAGCTGGGATCAGCCACTGGCGGCTCCAGCTCCTTCTGGAAGGTTCCTACAAGCACAAGGCACTAATATCCCACCCCAGAGGAATTCCAGGACAGAGCTCCAGCCACTGGCAGCTCCAGTTTCCTTCTGGAAGGTTCCTGCAGGCACAGGGCACTGACATCCCACTCCCAGGAATTCCAGGACACAGCTCCAGCCCCTGGAGGCTCCAGCCCCTTCTGGAAGGTTCCTGCAGGCACAGGGCACTAATATCCCACTCCCAGGAATTCCAGGACAGAGCTCCAGCTGGGATCATCCACTGGAGGCTGCAGCCCCTTCTGGAAGGTTCCTGCAGGCACAGGGCACTGACATCCCACTCCCAGGAATTCCAGGACACAGCTCCAGCCCCTGGCAGCTCCAGTCCCTTCTGGAAGGTTCCTGCAGGCACAGGGCACTGACATCCCACTCCCCAGGGAATTCCAGGACACAGCTCCAGCCACTGGCGGCTCCAGTCCCTTCTGGAAGGTTCCTGCAGGCACAGGGCACTGACATCCCACTCCCAGGAATTCCAGGACACAGCTCCAGCCCCTGGCAGCTCCAGTCCCTTCTGGAAGGTTCCTACAGGCACAGGGCACTGACATCCCACACCCAGGAATTCCAGGACACAGCTCCAGCCCCTGGCGGCTCCAGCCCCTTCTGGAATTTTCCTACAAGCACAAGGCACTAATATCCCACTCCCAGGAATTCCAGGACACAGCTCCAGCCACTGGCAGCTCCAGTCCCTTCTGGAAGGTTCCTGCAGGCACAGGGCACTGACATCCCACCCCAGAGGAATTCCAGGACACAGCTCCAGCTGGGATCAGCCACTGGCGTGCTCCAGTCCCTTCTGGAAGGTTCCTGCAGGCACAAGGCACTGACATCCCACCCCAGAGGAATTCCAGGACACAGCTCCAGCTGGGATCAGCCACTGGCGGCTCCAGTCCCTTCTGGAAGGTTCCTGCAGGCACAGGGCACTGACATCCCACCCCAGAGGAATTCCAGGACACAGCTCCAGCCCCTGGAGGCTCCAGCCCCTTCTGGAAGGTTCCTACAAGCACAAGGCACTGACATCCCACCCCAGAGGAATTCCAGGACACAGCTCCAGCTGACTGGCGGCTCCAGTTTCCTTCTGGAAGGTTCCTGCAGGCACAGGGCACTGACATCCCACCCCAAGGGATTCAGGGCACAGCTCCAGCCACTGGCAGCTCCAGTCCCTTCTGGAAGTTTCCTACAAGCACAAGGCACTAATATCCCACTCCCAGGAATTTCAGGACACAGCTCCAGCCACTGGCAGCTCCAGTTTCCTTCTGGAAGGTTCCTGCAGGCACAGGGCACTGACATCCCACCCCAAGGGATTCAGGACACAGCTCCAGCCCCCTGGAGGCTCCAGTCCCTTCTGGAAGGTTCCTGCAGGCACAGGGCACTGACATCCCACCCAAAGGATTCAGGACACAGCTCCAGCCCCTGGAGGCTCCAGTCCCTTCTGGAAGGTTCCTGCAGGCACAGGGCACTGACATCCCACCCCAAGGATTCAGGACACAGCTCCAGCTGGGATCAGCCACTGGCGGCTCCAGCTCCTTCTGGAATTTTCCTACAAGCACAGGGCACTAATATCCCACTCCCAGGAATTCCAGGACACAGCTCCAGCCCCTGGCGGCTCCAGTCCCTTCTTGAAGGTTCCTACAGGCACAGGGCACTGACATCCCACTCCCAGGAATTCCAGGACACAGCTCCAGCTCCTTCTGGAAGGTTCCTACAGGCACAAGGCACTAATATCCCACCCCAGAGGAATTCCAGGACACAGCTCCAGCCCCTGGAGGCTCCAGCCCCTTCTGGAAGGTTCCTACAGGCACAAGGCACTGACATCCCACCCCAAGGATTCAGGACACAGCTCCAGCCCCTGGAGCTCCAGCTCCCTTCTGGAAGGTTCCTGCAGGCACAGGGCACTGACATCCCACCCCAGAGGAATTCCAGGACACAGCTCCAGCCACTGGCGGCTCCAGTCCCTTCTGGAAGGTTCCTGCGGGCACAGGGCACTGACATCCCACCCCAGAGGAATTCCAGGACACAGCTCCAGCCCCTGGCGGCTCCAGCTCCTTCTGGAATTTTCCTACAAGCACAGGGCACTAATATCCCACTCCCAGGAATTCCAGGACACAGCTCCAGCCCCTGGCGGCTCCAGCCCCTTCTGGAAGGTTCCTGCGGGCTGGGCTGGCTGCAGCCCCGGCGGGCAGGAGATGCACTCCAGCTGATAAAGGCCCCTGTGTCTGTGGGGCTGGGAAGAAAAGTGCACTCGGAGATAAAACTCAGGGACCGAAGCAGGAAATGTGCGGCTCGGGCCCCTCCCAACCCCCCCGTGCCTCAAAGGCCCCTTTATCAGCCTCTGAAAGGGCTCTGTGGGACGCAGGGATGGGTGCAGGGATGCAGCTCCCTCCCCTCGGGCCTCTGCTGGGCTGCGCAGGAGCCGAACAAATAAAAATAAAATAATCATCCCGAGGGCCTTGGGATGGTGCAGAGCGTCAGGGGAAGTTCCCACAGTGCAGTGTCCCACCTTGGCCTGCCTTTCATTTCGTTAGTTATTTTATTTTATTTTATTTTATTTTATTTTATTTTATTTTATTTTATTTTATTTTATTTTATTTTATTTTATTTATTTTTTTTTATTGATTTATTTGAAATTTATTTTATTTATTTATTAACAGCATGGGACATCACACACTCGGATCCCCACCTTGTCCTGCAGCAGGGATTGCATTTATTTATTTATTTATTTATTTAACTTTATTTTATTTCATTTTATTTAATTTTATTTTATTTTATTCTATTTTATTTTATTCTATTTTATTTTATTTTATTTATCTATTTAATTTTATTTATTTAATATTTTATTTTTATTTTTATTTTTATTTTTATTTTTATTTTTATTTTTATTTTATTTATCTATTTAATTTTATTTATTTATTTTATTTTATTTATTTATTTATTTATTTATTTATTTATTTATTTATTTATTTATTTGAAATTTATTTGATTTATTTATTAAGAGCATGGGACATCACACACTCGGATCCCCACCTTGTCCTGCAGCAGAGATTTAATTCATTCATTTATTTATTAATTTTATTTATTTATTTTTTTATTTTATTTTATTTTATTTTATTTTATTTTATTTTATTTTATTTTATTTTATTTTATTTTACTTTATTTTATTTTATTTCTTTATTAACAGCACAGGACATCACACACTCCAACAGGCTTCCAAAGCTCCATTTCTCTCTTTTTTTATTTTTTTTTTTTTTTTTTATTTTCCTCATCCAGTTTCCATCCCACTCCTTTTCCCTGTGATAAATCTACTGATTTATCGATCTGATTTGATCTATTGATTTTATCTCTGATTTTTTATCTGATTTTTATCTATCTGATTTTATCTGTCTGATTTATCTATCTGATTTCATCTACTGATTTTTATCTCTGATTTTATCTACTGATTTTATCTACTGATTCTATCTGATTTTATCAATCTGATTTATCTATCTGATTTTATCTATCTGATTTTATCTACTGATTTTATCTATCTGATTTTATCTCCGATTTTATCTCTCTGATTTTAATATACTGACTTTTATCTATCTAATTTATCTATCTGATTTATATCTCTGATTTTATCTACTGATTTTATCTACTGGCCTTTAATTCATTGATTTTATATCTGATTTTATCTCTGATTTTATCTGATTTATCAACTGATTCCATATCTGATTTTATCTACTGATTTTTTATTCATTGATTTTATCGGTGATTTTATCTCTGATTTCTATCTATCTGATTTTATCTTCTGATTTTTATTCATTGATTGTATCTCTGATTTTATATCTGATTTTATCAACTGATTTTATCTCTGATTTCTATCTATCTGATTTTATCTACTGATTTCTATTCATCGATTTTATCTCTGATTTTATATCTGATTTTATCAACTGATTTCATCTCTGATTTCTGTCTATCTGATTTTATATGCTGATTTTATCCATCTGATATTCAGGGATTGGTTGGGAATGCCAAAATCTCTGTGCCTAATTCCAAGACTGTATAAAGATAATTATGAAATTTGGGGGGGGGGGAATTAAGAAGCTTGAATGGAAAAAAAAAAAAAGTTTGTGGAATGAAATTTAGAAAAAAAAAATTTAAAAAATTAATTAATAATTAATGGTTTGTACAAACCTGATTCTGTTCCCAGCAAGCCCTGGGGGTTTGGCAGATTTTTGGTTTTTTGTACAGATTTCAGGAGTTTTTTGCCATTTTTTGTTCCATTTTAGGGGGTTTTGGGCCATTTTAAGTCGCATTTCCTCTGGATATTTTGCCCAGCCATTTTGCCAGTTTTTTCCTCCCAAATCCCTGGAATCTCACTGGATTCTGGGGCCGTGTTTTGGGTTTTTAGTGCAGGTGTTGGGAGGTTTTCTGGCCGTTTTTGGTGCAATTTTTGTGTTTCTCAGTGTGAATTTCTCAGCATTTTCCTGGGTTGTTAGACTGAATTTCCCCTGGAATTTTGACTTTGGGCTGTTCCAGTGCAGGTTTTAGGGCTGCATCTATTCCCAAAGAAATTTGCAGAAATAAAATTGGTCTATTTAATTTTTTTAAATTTTTTTAAAATTTTTTTTTTCAAAGTGCAAATCAGTTTGGCTCCACATCCAGGGGGAGGAGAAAAAAAATAAAATGGGAAAAAGGAATTGTTGTCTTTAAAATATTGATGCCAGCCTGACAGGTGGAGTGGTTTGGAGGGAAATTCCTCTGGGCTGCTCCTGGCCTGGCTGGGAAGAACTCACAGAATTAAAAGATAAAAATTTAAGTGAGAATTTCTGCTGAGGAAAATGAGGAATTCTGCTGAGGAAAAATGAGGAATTCTGCTGAGGAAATGAGAATTTCTGCTGAGGAAAATGGGGATTTCTGCTGAGGAAAATGGGGGATTCTGCTGAGGAAAATGAGGAATTCTGCTGAGGAAAATGGGGAATTCTGCTGAGGAAAATGGGGATTTCTGCTGAGGAAAATGAGAATTTCTGCTGAGGAAAATGGGGATTTCTGCTGAGGAAAAATGGGGAATTCTGCTGAGGAAAATGGGGAATTCTGCTGAGGAAAATGGGGAATTCTGCTGAGGAAAATGGGGAATTCTGCTGAGGAAAATGAGGATTTCTGCTGAGGAAAATGGGGAATTCTGCTGAGGAAAATGGGGATTTCTGCTGAGGAAAATACGAATTTTTGCTGAGGAAAATGAGGAATTCTGCTGAGGAAAATGAGGATTTTTACTGAGGAAAAAGGAAAATTCTGCTGAGGAAAATGAGAATTTCTGCTGAGGAAAATACGAATTTCTGCTGAGGAAAATGAGGAATTCTGCTGAGGAAAATGGAGATTTCTGCTGAGGAAAATGGAGATTTCTGCAGAGGAAAATGAGAATTTCTGCAGAGGAAAATGGGAAATTCTGCTGAGGAAAATACGAATTTCTGCTGAGGAAAATGAGGAATTCTGCTGAGGAAAATGAGAATTTCTGCTGAGGAAAATATGAATTTTTGCTGAGGAAAATGGGGAATTCTGCTGAGGAAAATGAGGAATTCTGCTGAGGAAAAACGGGGAATTCTGCTGAGGAAAATACGAATTTCTGTTAGGAAAATGGGGATTTCTGCTGAGGAAAATGGGGAATTCTGCTGCGGAAAATGGAAAATTCTGGAGTGCACCAGGATGGAACTTTTAATCCTGATCAAACATCCCAGAGAGCATTTCCAGCTCTCCCTCCATCCCAAATTCCTGCAGGGAGGAAACCCCCAGGCTGCCGCAGCTGCTGCTGTTTGCACTTTATTTATTTCCGTTCCTGTTTTCTGGGAGCGTGGATCTTTCTGGAATCCACTGGCTCTGCTCTCCCACAATCCCGCGTTTTCCTGGCACGGGCTCAAAGGATGACAAAACATCCTGAAAAAAAAAAAAAAAAGGAGCAAACAGAGCTGCTATTGTTGCTGGTTTGGCAGAATTAGGGATTGGGAATTCTCCCTGCTTTGGTTTTTTTTGGGAATGAAAGGGGATGGAGAGACAGAGCTTTAGGAAAATGGCATTTGCTGCCAGAAAAATGGGAAAAATGGGGAAAAACCCCACAAAGGGACGCAGGGAAAGGGTTGGAATGTGGGAAATGCTGCCAGCCCCTCGTCCTGCTGGCCATCGGGGGGATTTTTCGAGGAGGATTTTCCCGGGATAATCTGAACAAACCCGCGTCCCAGACCTTTGTCTGCGCGTGGAAACGCGGAAATCCTGAGGCGCAGGCGGCGTTCGCAGCCCAGCCGCCCCCGCGGTGCCGGACAGGAGCGGTGCCAGCCCTTCCCAAAATGCGGCTGCGGGGACGGCGCGCTGCTCCCCGGGCAGCGGCAGCGGGGCAGAGCAGCGGGCACGGCGTGCGGGGAGCGGGGACTGGGGACGGGGATGGAGCGGGACAGGGGGTGACACTGCCGCGGGCAGCGCTGGGAGGGCGAAACCCTGAGATCCTGCAGCCCTGAGATCCTGAAACCCTGAGATCCTGCAGCCCTGAGATCCTGAAACCCTCAAATTCTGCAACCCTGAGATCCTGAAATCCTCAAATTCTGCAGCCCTGAGATCCTGAAACCCTCAAATTCTGCAGCCCTGAGATCCTGAAATCCTTAAATCCTGAAATTCTGAGATCCTGCAGCCCTGAGATCCTGAAATCCTTAAATCCTGAAATTCTGAGATCCTGAAACCCTCAAATTCTGCAGCCCTGAGATCCTGAAATCCTTAAATTCTGAAACCCTGAGATCCTGAAACCCTCAAATTCTGCAGCCCTGAGATCCTGAAATCCTTAAATCCTGAAACCCTGAGATCCTGAAACCCTCACATTCTGCAGCCCTGAGATCCTGCAACCCTCAAATTCTGCAGCCCTGAGATCCTGAAACCCTCAAATTCTGCAGCCCTGAGATCCTGCAATCCTTAAATCCTGAAACCCTGAGATCCTGAAATCCTCAAATCCTGCAGCCCTGAGATCCTGAAATTCTGAGATCCTGCAACCCTCAAATCCTGAAATTCTGAGATCCTGAAATCCTTAAATCCTGAAACCCTGAGATCCTGAAACCCTCAAATTCTGCAACCCTGAGATCCTGCAACCCTCAAATTCTGCAACCCTCAAATCCTGAAATTCTGAGATTCTGCAACCCTGAGATCCTGAAACCCTCAAATTCTGCAGCCCTGAGATCCTGAAACCCTCAAATCCTGAAATTCTGAGTTCTTGAAACCCTCAAATTCTGCAACCCTGAGATCCTGCAGCCCTGAGATCCTGAAACCCTGAGATCCTGAAATTCTGAGATCCTGCAACCCTGAGATCCTGAAATCCTCACATCCTGAAATTCTGAGATCCTGAAATCCTCACATCCTGCAGCCCTGAGATCCTGCAATCCTTAAATCCTGAAATTCTGAGATCCTGAAACCCTCAAATTCTGCAGCCCTGAGATCCTGAAATCCTCAAATTCTGCAGCCCTGAGATCCTGAAACCCTCAAATCCTGAAATTCTGAGTTCTTGAAACCCTCAAATTCTGCAACCCTGAGATCCTGCAGCCCTGAGATCCTGAAACCCTGAGATCCTGAAATTCTGAGATCCTGCAACCCTGAGATCCTGAAATCCTCACATCCTGAAATTCTGAGATCCTGAAACCCTCAAATTCTGCAGCCCTGAGATCCTGAAATCCTCAAATTCTGCAACCCTGAGATCCTGCAGCCCTGAGATCCTGAAATTCTGAGATCCTGCAATCCTCAAATCCTGAAATTGTGAGATCCTGCAATCCCTAAATCCTGAAATTCTGAGATCCTGCAATCCTTAAATCCTGAAATTCTCAGATCCTGAGATCCTCAAATCCTGCAGCCCTGAGATCCTGCAACCCTGAGATCCTGCAATCCTTAAATCCTGAAATTCTCAGATCCTGAAATCCTCACATCCTGCAGCCCTGAGATCCTGAAACCCTCAAATTCTGCAACCCTCAAATCCTGCAGCCCTGAGATCCTGCAGTCCTGAGATCCTGCAACCCTCAAATTCTGCAGCCCTGAGATCCTGAAATCCTTAAATCCTGAAATTCTGAGATCCTGCAATCCTTAAATCCTGAAATTCTGAGATTCTGCAACCCTGAGATCCTGAAATTCTGAGATCCTGCAATCCTCAATTCCTGCAACCCTGAGATCCTTGAACCCCCAAAATCCTGGAATTAGGCACAGGAATTTTGTCATTCCCACCAATCCCTGAATTCCCAAAATCCTGGAATTAGGCACAGTCCAAACCAATCCTAAAACCCCAAAATCCTGGAATTAGCCACAGGAATTTTGTCATTACCAACCAACCCCTGAATTCCCAAAATCCTGGAATTAGGCACAGTCCAAACCAATCCTAAAACCCCAAAATCCTGGAATTAGGCACAGAAATTTTGTCATTCCATCAATTAATGAATTCCCAAAATCCTGGAATTAGGCACAGGAATTTTGTCATTCCATCAATTAATGAATTCCCAAAATCCTGGAATTAGGCACAGGAATTTTGTCATTCCCACCCTGCTCCCACCAATCCTTTTTTTCCCCCATCCCAATTCCCCATTCCCAAAAATTCTGCATCTCCTCCTTCCCAAAGGTCCTTTTGAAGATTCCCCAACGAGCCCTGCTGTAATTAACCCTAATTAATGACATTGTGAATTATGGTGGGGGCAGAGGGAATTACACTGCATTACTTTATTAATAATATTCCTTAATTGCTATTAGGCCCGAACATTCCTGCCTGGATATGGAAATAATCTTTTGCTATGCTAATCTAGCACAATTTTCTTTTCAATGTAAACAAATTATCCCCTATTAATATGCTGTTCTCCTTGCATAGTTAATTATTGTAACAGTAAGGAATAAAATGATTTTGCTGTTTGGGATGGGGAAAAGGCCTCCATAAATACTTTAATGGGGAGCTAATTATGCAGGGAATTCCAGTGTTTGTAATTGCATTAAAATGACAATTTTATTTTATTCTGTTCAAATATTGGGGAGCTGGCTAATTGGAGGTGAGCTGGAATTTCAATATTGTGAATCAATGATTTCCATGCACTCCCTGTTTGTGTTTCCCTCTTTGGGAATGGAAGGAATATTTAATGGAGATGGAGATGAGCAGCTCCAGGTTTGATATCAATGAAAAAAAATTTATATCAGTGCAATAAAAGGAATTTCAGGGGATTGGGTGCTGGAGATGAGCAGCTCCAGGTTTGATATCAATGAATAAATGGAATTTCAGAGGTCTGGTTCTGGATTTGGGTGTTGGAGATGAGCAGCTCCAGGTTTGATATAATTGCAAAAAATTTTATATCGATTCAAAAAAAGGAATTTGAGGGATTTGGGTGCTGGAGATGAGCAGCTCCAGGTTTGATATCAATAATAAAAAGGAATTTCCGAGGTTTGGGTGCTGAAGATGAGCAGCTCCAGGTTTGATATCAATGAATAAATGGAATTTCAGAGGTTTGGTTCTGGATTTGGGTGTTGGAGATGAGCAGCCCCAGGTTTGATATCAATAATAAAAAGGAATTTCCGAGGTTTGGGTGCTGGAGATGAGCAGCTCCAGGTTTGATATCAATAATAAAAAGGAATTTCAGAGTTTTGGGTGCTGAAGATGAGCAGCTCCAGGTTTGATATCAATGAATAAATGGAATTTCAGAGGTTTGGTTCTGGATTTGGGTGTTGGAGATGAGCAGCTCTAGGTTTGATATAATTGCAAAAAATTTTATATCGATTCAAAAAAAGGAATTTGAGGGATTTGGGTGATGGAGATGAGCAGCCCAAAGTTTGATATCAAATAATAAAAAGGAATTTCAGAGTTTTGGGTGCTGAAGATGAGCAGCTCCAGGTTTGGTATCAATGAATAAATGGAATTTCAGAGGTTTGGTTCTGGATTTGGGTGTTGGAGATGAGCAGCTCCAGGTTTGATATAATTGCAAAAAATTTTATATCGATTCAAAAAAAGGAATTTGAGGGATTTGGGTGATGGAGATGAGCAGCCCCAGGTTTGATATCAAGGAATAAAAAGAAATTCAGAGTTTTGGGGCTGGAGATGAGCAGCTCCAGCTTTTATATCAATGAATAAATGGAATTTCAGAGGTTTGGTTCTGGATTTGGGTGATGGAGATGAGCAGCTCCTGGTTTGATATAAATGCAAAAAATTTTATATCGATTAAAAAAAAGGAATTTGAGGGATTTGGGTGATGGAGGTGAGCAGCCCAAGGTTTGATATCAAGGAATAAAAGGAATTTCAGAGGTTTGGGTGCTGGAGATGAGCAGCTCCAGCTTTTATATCAATGAATAAATGGAATTTCAGAGGTTTGGTTCTGGATTTGGGTGTTGGAGATGAGCAGCCCCAGGTTTGATATCAATAATAAAAAGGAATTTCCGAGGTTTGGGTGCTGGAGATGAGCAGCTCCAGGTTTGATATCAATAATAAAAAGGAATTTCAGAGGTTTGGGTGCTGAAGATGAGCAGCTCCAGGTTTGATATCAATGAATAAATGGAATTTCAGAGGTCTGGTTCTGGATTTGGGTGTTGGAGATGAGCAGCTCTAGGTTTGATATAATTGCAAAAAATTTTATATCGATTAAAAAAAAGGAATTTGAGGGATTTGGGTGATGGAGATGAGCAGCCCCAGGTTTGATATCAAGGAATAAAAGGAATTTCAGAGGTTTGGGGCTGGAGATGAGCAGCTCCAGGTTTGATATCAATGAATAAATGGAATTTCAGAGGTTTGGTTCTGGATTTGGGTGATGGAGATGAGCAGCTCCTGGTTTGATATAAATGCAAAAAATTTTATATCGATTAAAAAAAAGGAATTTGAGGGATTTGGGTGATGGAGGTGAGCAGCCCAAGGTTTGATATCAAGGAATAAAAGGAATTTCAGAGGTTTGGGTGCTGAAGATGAGCAGCTCCAGGTTTGATATCAATGAATAAATGGAATTTCAGAGGTTTGGTTCTGGATTTGGGTGATGGAGATGAGCAGCCCCAGGTTTGATATCAATAATAAAAAGGAATTTCCGAGGTTTGGGTGCTGGAGATGAGCAGCTCCAGCTTTTATATCAATGAATAAATGGAATTTCAGGGGTTTGGTTCTGGATTTGGGTGATGGAGATGAGCAGCTCTAGGTTTGATATAATTGCAAAAAATTTTATATCGATTCAAAAAAAGGAATTTGAGGGATTTGGGTGATGGAGATGAGCAGCCCAAGGTTTGATATCAAGGAATAAAAAGAAATTCAGAGTTTTGGGGCTGGAGATGAGCAGCTCCAGCTTTTATATCAATGAATAAATGGAATTTCAGAGGTTTGGTTCTGGATTTGGGTGTTGGAGATGAGCAGCCCCAGGTTTGATATCAATAATAAAAAGGAATTTCCGAGGTTTGGGTGCTGGAGATGAGCAGCTCCAGGTTTGATATCAAGGAATAAAAGGAATTTCAGAGGTTTGGTTCTGGATTTGGGTGTTGGAGATGAGCAGCTCCAGGTTTGATATAATTGCAAAAAATTTTATATCGATTCAAAAAAAGGAATTTGAGGGATTTGGGTGATGGAGATGAGCAGCCCAAAGTTTGATATCAATAATAAAAAGGAATTTCAGAGTTTTGGGTGCTGGAGATGAGCAGCTCCAGGTTTGATATCAATGAATAAATGGAATTTCAGAGGTTTGGTTCTGGATTTGGGTGATGGAGATGAGCAGCTCCAGGTTTGATATCAAGGAATAAAAGGAATTTCAGAGGTTTGGGTGCTGGAGATGAGCAGCCCCAGGTTTGATATCAAATAAAAAGATGAATTTCAGGGGTTTGGGGCAGGATTTGGTGCCCCCCACTCCTCCCTCATCTCCCAGGGAGCAGGGACAGACAGACGAGCTGTGCCCGGCAGTCTGGGCTGGATTTTTGGGACAATCCCGCCCTTTGCAGGGCTCCTGGTGGGAGCAGCAAACAGCTCGTGGCACAAAGCAAAGGAGAGAATTCCAAATGGCTAATCTCCAGCCACCCCCACAAGTTTTGTCTCTCTTTAGCACCTTTCCCCGTTGCTAAGTCTCGCATCCAAAAAACCCGGGGAGGAGACACTCCAAATTATGCAGCAATGTTGTGTGGAGCAGCTGAAAACAGGCTGGGAGAGGAGCTGCTCCTGCTCGTCTCCGGGGAAATGCTGATTTTCTTGAGGGAAACCTGATTTGCTTTCGGGGGTGCTGGTTCTCCTCAGCTCGTGGTTTTAGCCCGGGAATCCTGGGATGGAGCAGGAAAAGCAACAGTGGGTTTGGGTTCTGCCACACCAGTGACCTGAGCAAGATGAAATTCATTTTTAAGGGGGGAAATTCCTTAAAATACACCTGGAGGTGCATGGCATGAACAACTGGAAATTCCCAACAAATTAGCTCAGGCCAGGAGTTAGCACTTCGATTTTCATAACAAATACTCCAGCAAAGCTTGCTCATAGGAAGCCAAAGAAATCATCTGCCTCAGAGAAGGAAAAAAAGAACAAATGGGGAAAAAAAAAGCTGAAAAAAAAAGACATGTCAGATCCCAGCTATGCTGCCAAAATCCCCAAACAGCTTCCTGGCTTTTAAGGGAAGAGCATGTGAAATATCTGTGTGGAGTCGTGTCTGTTTGTCTGACAGATGTCTGCAATGTTCTGGGAGCTGGAGTCATGCTCCGAATGTAAATAAGATTATGGGCCCTGCAATATTCCCTTCCCTCGGATTTGCCTCCGTGCAGAGCAGGAGAAACCCGGGTTTTGTTCCCAGCAGCTTTCTCCTCTCCCTATCCCACAAGCAGGATTAACATTTTTCTGCCTTGTCAGTTAAATACTCGGGTTTGTCCTTTAATCCAGCGGCTGCTCCAAAGGATGTTGCACCACAAGGTGATTTCTGCCTGCAAATACAAATCAGTCCCTTTTTTTCCTCTGCAGGTTTCTCCTGAACGCCTCAGACCCTGGATGTTGCAGCTTAAAAGCAGAGTTTGAGTTTGGGATGGGAAGGCTGACAGAGCCTGGAAATGCCACAAACGCAGCCCCATCACTGATCCCGGCTCCTGCAGAGCCACCTTGGCCTGGTTGGAGGGACAGGTGTCTGCCAGCACCGGCAGGAATGGGGAATGGAAACCCCTCCCTCCAAATTAGTGTTATCATTCTGAAATCAAGGGGCTCTCAGGCAAAGACACCGTTCCTCAGCAGGAAAATTCAAATAGCAATGCAGTATTGCAAAGAAAATCCCAAACCCTGCCAGAGTCAGAACCCAAGCTGGCACCCGTCAGTCAGCCAGGGTGTTGGCACAGTCCCGTTCAATGGTGGCTGCACCCTCCTGCAGGGGCAGATGTGGGCACAGTTTTCCTCTGAAGCTCCAGGGATGATGTGGAAAGGTCTGGTGTTCCTCTGGGATCCAGTGGAAAGACCAAAATCTCAGTTTTTATCTGGGTGGGAAAGGCTTGGCTCCTGCCCTGGCTGGAGCATCTCCCAGTGGGATGATGGAATTTTATCAGCCATGCTCTGGGACCCGGTGGCCATTGACAGGAGATACCTGCTGCAGGGAGGGTGGGCTGTGGGAAGATTTAAAGATAATTGCCCAGCTGGTTTTTAACAATTAACAGGAGATATTCCCACAGTGAGAAGGATCACTGCCACACCCAGTTTTTAACAATGGCCCATGAACAGGAGATATTCCCACAGAGATAAGGATCACTGCCACACCCAGTTTTTAACAATGGCCCATGAACAGGAGATATTCACACAGGGATAAGGATCACTGCCACACCCAGTTTTTAACAATGGCCCATGAACAGGAGATATTCCCACAGGGATAAGGATCACTGCCACACCCAGTTTTTAACAATGGCCCATTCACAGGAGATATTCCCACAGAGAGAAGGGTCACTGCCACACCCAGTTTTTAGCAATGGCTCATTAACAGGAGATATTCCCACAGGGATAAGGATCACTGCCACACCCAGTTTTTAACAATGGCCCATTAACAGGAGATATCTCCTGGAGGGACGATGGGCTGTGAAATGATAAAGATGATTGCCCAGCTGGTTTAAAGATGCCCATTAGCAGATCATACCAGATAACACCAGGTAAGGGTCACTGCCCCGCCCGGACTGAGCCGATGCTGACCCATTTCTGGCCACGCCCTGCATTCCAACCCAAGACACGCACACGGGCCGGGCCTGACCCGCGCGGCTCCCACCTGGGACAAAGGAGGTTTTAGGGAGTTAATCCGCGGATCAGCTGCGCGATGAACGCGCGCGGGGTCCCTGGCTGCGGGCCGGGAGCTCGCCCCGCTCAGCCCGGGCGTCGCTCCGACACTCTCCAGCTGTTCGGGAGCCGCGTGTCAACATCATTTACCCAGCTAACGTGATGATAATTATGGGATGGAGCGGGCACGGCCATACATACTTAATGCTGCCGCTCGGCAGCCGTGCGGGATGAGTAAAAAATTCATTTCCAAATGGCTTCGGGGGCTCCCGGCAGATGGGCGAGCACGGGCGGCGCCGGGGCCGCTTAACCCTCTCCCCGCCGCGCTGCTCCCGCTGGGAACGGCTCCTTTGAGCCGGACACCTGCGCTTTTACTGCCGCCACATCGCGGGCAGATGTGCCATGGGAGCGCTTTTATTTCGAGATCAAACCGCCTTTAAAGAGTTTTGCTCGCCTCACCTTGGGCTCCTGCTGAGCGTGGGCAGAGCAGCCAATTAATCCCGCAGGGTCCAGAGGGATCAGCCGTGGCTGGGTGGTTGGAATCAGGGTCCTGGCCGCTCCTGAGCGCAATTCTCGCAGCACGAGGGCCGAGCCTGGATTAAAAATGAAAACATCCATTGCGGGGGACGCTCCCTCACCAAAACCTCGCGTGCACCAATTCCCGTGGGAGGAAAAGGATCCCCGCAGGGATTCCTGGAAGGAGCCGCTGAGCTCCCCAGGACACCCTGACCCCTTCGGAGCTGGGCATTTCCAAGGATCCCCAGGGGAAAGCTCTCGGGTGTGCTGCACACTCCTCTCCAAAATCCCTCCACGCTGCTCTAAGAGGATTTTTCCTCAATTGTTTTTTTTCCACACCTCTCGGGATTGTCCAGTGCCTCTGCAGTGACCTGACCCCAGCGCACGGTGCCCTTGTTTTTTTTATTATTTTTTATTTTTTTTCCCTTAAGTGTGAGCTCATTTGAAAATCCCGATTTCTCCAATAATTCGCTGCAGCTGCCGAGATGTTCCCGTGCTTTTGATCACTGTTATTAATGATGTGCTGGAACATATGCAAGGCTTGCAATCCCAGCTCCTCTTGCTTACAAAGATCGGTCTGTGCTCCCCCCCGCTCCCCCTTCCCCTCCCTGCCTCTGATGGAGCTCACATGTTTTAGGAAGTTCATCTCCCAGCTATTAGGAAATGTGTGGGCAGCTCCTCTGCGCTACAAAAGGAGGAAGAGGCCGTTCCCTTTTATTCCCCAAAGAAGGATTTTGGCTTTAATTTGGGGCCTGAGTTTGCAGTTAAAAATGTTGTGCCTCGTTCCTGATGTTGTCTTATCGACTTCCGTGTTTTTGGGAATGGTTTCCAGCTTTGCTTTTTTGTGTGTGTTTCTCAACCGCTCCCAGCCCGAAGCGAGAGCTCGGCGCTGCAAACTCGAATTCCAGGTGATTCCAGGGGAATTTATAACACTGCAAACACGAATTCCAGGGGAATTTATAACGCCACTAAGTGCGAGCCAGGGCTGCCTTGCTGCCGTCCAAGCCATTCCCAGCCAGTGGAAACCCGGACGACTTTCATGGCTTTCATTTCCCTCCTGTCACTCCTAACGAGGAATAAAACCCCGCAAATTAGGAAAGCTGCAGATGCCGAGGACGCCGGAGGGACTCCAGGTGTCCCCGGCCCTGGGTGTGGCTGTCACCCCCGCGTGGGGTGACCCCGAGAAATTCGGAGGAGCAAAGCCCCGGATTCCAGCTGGAATAGCGCAGACCCCCCCAGCCAGGAGAGGGGGTTCAAATTCATAATTTGGACTTTTTTAGCAGCAAAACCAGGGGGAGCAGGAGCTGCTGGAATGCTGTATTCCCTAAATTCCTCCCCCTCCCTCACCCGCCAGCCGGAACAACCGTGAAAAAATAACCCAGGCTGCGCTTGCCCCCCTCCCTCCTCCTTCTCCCGCACGTCTTTTTTTTTTTTTTTTAAATTCTATTTTTTTCCCTTCCCGAGCAGGGCGAAACAGGTGCTGAAATGTGAAACCCTGCTGAGGGATTTCCTCGGCAGGGAGCGGAGCCGGAGCGGGATGTGCTCCGGGGCCGCGCTGTCGCTTTAAGAAAAAATAAACTCGGCTCTGAACTACCCGAAACCCTGCCATTTCCAGCCTGGGCTTGATTAATGATTTTTCTATCTAATAAAAGGTTCACAAACCATCTGTTTTTCTCCCTAATGCCTTGCCCAAAGGTTTTTCGTTCCTATTTCAGGCTTGGGGCCAACTGACATTCCCCTCTTTTTTTTTTTTTTTTTTCCCAGCCTTGTAAACAAACCCTTCTCTCTTTTTAATCTTCCAGGGCTGTTTCCCTACCCATCGTTATGCATATTCATTGCGAGTAAACATTTTTAGTGTCTACACTTAATCTCTTCCACTGGCAATTACTGTTCTATGCTGTTTTGTAATGCAGAAGGCCAACGCTTTCCCTTCTAATAACAGCTGGAGTCGCAGATGGGGCCTGCAGTCATTGTAGAAAATAAAATTTACAAGATGCCAGTGGAATTTATTTCCGGTTTTTATGGAGTCACAGGAGGAACCTTTCTGTTTTGTGCCTTCAGTGCAATCTGCAGGCACGAGGCAGCCTTTGACATTTAATCAGAGGGGGCTCAGGTAGGGGCTGGGGGAAAGCAGGTGGATCCTATTAGAGCAGTGCCATGGTTAATTTATTTGGGAGGGATGGGCTGGGATGTGCAGCCAAGCTTCGACATCCCCCCGC